>JAWZSL010000010.1:11495000-11830000 GCA_034769285.1 Lutjanus argentimaculatus
CCTACAATATTTTCATTACAAATACTGCCAAAACCACTACCAAAACTGTAATAAACCAAATTAAAACCACCTGATGTTAGAGATGGAGAGGACAAGACAGTAGAAATGAAATAGTATGAAAATTTCATCATGATTGTAGTGATCAAAATTAGCAGTTATCATTATTATCATGGGATTGCTAAAATGATTTGAAAATGATTTGAAATGGCATCATGCCCTTTGTCATGTCAGTGTTTTAGTTGATGCAAAACAAACCCACATTGCATGCTAGACCTGTTTTATATTTTGGTAGGTATTTAGAGTGAGTTTCAAAGTGCTGTAAACAAACATGATTTTAATTATTAAAATTTGAAATGTTAATATTAACCATTGAGAATTTTACCATGTGAAACTGGTTATCATTTCAAGACAGTAGAATTAGAAAAGGCTGTGCTCAGAAATTGAAGATGTAAATTAAAAAAACACTGTCTAGTGTTTTTGAACACAGCTGATGTGTACCTGTACATGTGCATGCTTGCGTAGCTGCACCTGCGTGTGTGTGTGCAGGTGTTTGTTCCCTGACTCAACTGGAGCATTAAGAGGAATAAAAGCAGGCTCAGTTCAGTGTTCACCTGAGGACATCATGGACCAAAGAACACAGGATTCACACCACACACACACACACACACACACACACACACACACACACACACACACACACCACACACACACACACACACACAACACCACAGAGTCCTGCATCGCCTCAGAAAGTTCTGCTCTGTAACCTTATAAGACCACAGACGGGGGTGAGAGAGAGAGAGAGAACGAGAAAGAGAGGCGGGTGGGCTGAGCAGGGGAGAGATGTGAGCAGGGTAGATGACGGGAGGCAGCATGACAAGACCCCTTCTGGATCAGAACAATAGACAACAAGAGAAAGAAAGAGCTCGAGTTGCAACAGACATTAAAAAACATTTCTTCTGCTCCAAAAATCACACAGAGTTGAGCACAGGGGATATTTTATGCAACCTACTACATGTTTTGCAAAAGTTGCGTTGCATTTGGGATTATAGTTTGGTTTGACCACAAATAAATGTTGGAAGAAACTTTTGGCTCACGCTAAAATACTAATACTGGTTTTTAATCTACTTTTTAAATATTTTGGAGTGTAATTGAGGTGACTAGTACATACGTTCTGGAGACACAGTTCAGTGTCATTTTGCAGGAGCAAGTAAACCTTTTAAAATAGATTTCTACCCTCAACACTGATTCGAATATGTGGCTGTAAACCTTTCGAACATTAAATCTGAACTCGCAACCACTTCAGAGGGTTTTCTGAGCTGCTGCAGAGCAACTTCAGAGGAAACCTGAGTACACCGAGAATAAGCTAAAAGCTGATACAGACCAACAAGTGCAGAGATGATTCTTTTAAACAGCAGCTTGTCACTTCACTGAAAATTATCTCACAGTGCCAGGCTCACACCGACAACTGTCACTACCCAGCATTCCCCACCCCATGGGGGGCAGCATGGCTCAGTGGACGGCGGGGTGACGTCCTTCAGGAAGACGCCGAATCCTTACGACCTCCTGGGATGCAGCAGACTCTGACCTCTGACCTCTCTGGAAGTGACGAGCAAAATGGCATCTTCCATTGAGGTGTCAATTGTAGTTCTAATCTAAACCTGTAGTTTAATGTTATCTCACAGTGTCCACCGCCATTCTGTTGAGGGGAGGGGGCTGTGCTGAAACCCTATAGCAGGGTCTCTCCCTGACAAGGCAGGATTGAGTAGCGTACAGTACCAATTCGAGGTCATACTATAAACTGAAAATGTAAGTATCATGACCATGAACAACACTATGAAGGTTACATACAATATAACTTATTACCTTACTAGGATCCCAATTAACTGACACTAGGGACTTTCTATCAGCTTTCAGCAGAATCATATCATAATGCCATAGAAAAGTAAAAGAAATGGCTTAATATTTTTTGGTATGTAAATGAAGTTTAATATGAATTTGTTTATAATATATCGTTTAGATATTTATTTAGGTTGCATGTTGTTGATACTTGCTGTGCAGGTCAGGTACCACCACACTTTTTGCTGTTTGGGCAAAATGTTTGGACCTGAAGCTGTGGTTGAGATCTTTCGACCACTATTTGAGCACTTTTTTTTTTAAAGGAAGTGATGCATTTTTTGTTGCATTGCCTTATGAGATTAATTTAGATGTTTGGGACATTTTTAAGCGTGTTAAATAAATGAATCTGAATTTTGAAGTGGCAAGAAGTTCTTGAAAGATGTTTGTTAAAATTAAAAACTAAAAATGAATTGTTGGAGGTCTTTTTTTTAAATTTATATATATAATGCAAAGTTTTTTCTAATGGATAACAGTGGGACAATGTTCATTGAACATAACATTAGTTTGTTCATTTTATGTGGTGAATGTGCATATACTGTATTAGACACATTGGACAAATCAAGAAAAATACTCCTGATAATATTGTGATATTTATTTCAGCCATAAAGCTTTAGCTGACAACTCAATAACTGCTGGTCTTTTCACTGGTCAAATCCACTCATACAGTTGTACCCACGGGCAAATTAAAGTGTCCAGTCAACCAGACTACTTGCATGTCTTTGTAATATGTGAGGAAACTTGAGAGTGCCAAGGAAACACACAGCATGTAAACCTGACGCAGAGGGCTGGAGCTTGGAAACGAACTTTAGTCTACTGGGTCTGTTTGGATTTATGTACAGTGAAGGCAATTTCACACATCTCCATTACAGGAAAAGACTGCCTATGTATTATGAATCTCAGTTTATATTAAACTATAGTCCGTCATAACACATTCATCTGTTTGGTCATGACAGAAATGTTGCTCTTTGAGTGACTTCATGCTGTGCTGATGGCTCTGCAGAAGCCCTATAGTGCCTATAGAACTACATCGGCCCTCATAGGTTAAAGAGTCTGATGCACCAGCCCCTTCTGTCACCGCGAGGCTCTGCAATGGAAACCACGCTGATGTATACGGCCTGGTTAGCCCATTTTGGGTGAGGCTCCCCTCAGCTCCAGTTACCAGCGGTGTAAGCAGACTAGTGAGGAATGTGCACAAGCATGTTACCACCTACTGTGCTGCTCATCTGTTTTCACCTGACAGGTCCAGTGCAAGTGTGTGTGTGTGTGTGTGTGTGTGTGTGTGTGTGCGTGCATGTGTGGAAGTGCTCAGCTTTCTGGAAAACCTGATCGCTTCCAGCTCAGATGGACTGAGCCCTGAGACCTTGACGTAATCTGCAGAGGTAGCCGTCTGTCTGTTCATCTGTCTGTGGAATGTGAATACAGTCATCACACCTGCATGTTACTGTGTGACTTTATTGCAGGGGCTGTGCTGCTCGGTGTACTGTGCAGGATGAGGTGAACATGGTGCACGCATTAGTGTTATGTCCGTGTTGAGGTCTCCGTGCGCCACGGGTCAGGTGTGGAATGTATGATTTAAGACCTTTAAGTCAAAGTCAGTCAGGCTGTCTGTGCGTGGGACATGAATATGGTCATCTCACTTGGCTTTTTGTACGTGACTTTTCTGTAAATAGTGTATCATGTGTGCCAACAGTGTGAATAAGACACATGCCATGTTGCATGCCTCCCTGTCCTTGTGTGTTAGACAAAAACTTGTGCGTGTGTCTGCTCAGGTGCAGCCAGGGACACGTACACACGCCATAGGCTCACTGCTGACATTCCCAGATTCCTCGAGGATGACAAATTCAAAAGGAGAGGCCCCAGCAGATGGAATCTGGGAACGCCGGGATAATGCTGCTGCATTTCAAACGTGACTCGGATTTAGACATCATGTGACTATAGTTGAGCTGGGTGCCATTCCAAAACCATTCTTTAGGTCTGTTGGTATTTCCTCACTCGCCAGACTGCATCTCGCCTCGTCTGCAGGACGTATAATGTCTGAAAAGTGTTGGCAGGCCAGCTTAAATCAAGCAGAGTGTTTAGGCCAGCTACTATTTATGAAACACATGAGCATGACCATCTCAAGTAAAGGATGTTTGATTTAAATCAAACGTCAATCACAGTGATAGTGATAGAGAAAAATGAGTGATTGGTTTCATGATACTAAACTTGGCATTGGTATCAAAGTCAGTATTTTGGTATCATGACAACACTAATATCAAGTAATGCAATTCAGTACACATTGGTATGTTTCTCTGTTTGTATTTCTAAACACAATATGAGTGCATAATCAATCAAACTAATATCAAAGTCGTTTCGTGAATGTTTTCTAACAAGAGCTCCATTCATACAACTATTGTGGCGTGCACATTTTCCATGATTGACCTGATGTGCAACACAGGCCGCTGATTGCTGGCCTCTGACTGCACAGATAAAACGTGCTGAATAATTTTTGGATGCTTCTGGGAAACTGGGTGTGAGACATCGTGTCTCCATCAACTCAAGACTCTTAGTCAGCTCTCTTTGACTGACGCTGTAAAATAGACTCAACCACAAGAAATGTGACTCCACGCCAGAGAGAAAGTTAGACTGGGAAAGAGGAAGAAATTGAAATAGAGACAAACAGAGAACAAGCAGACAGGGTGATATACTGCTGAGATGAAGACACAGAGAGATGAAAGTGAGAAAGGAACACCATGCGCGCTAAAGAAATATTCATTCCAGTAAAAACGTCCTGTGTTATTCTTATTCTTTGGTTTTCCAGCTCTATATTGGAGACTGAGTCCGGGCAGCCAACAGCAAGACTCTGAGCCATTCCAGCACGCTTCCTTGTCAATCACACCGATGCTCTACGGGAAGCTCTCTCCGTCCCAGGTTAAAAAAATAAGCAGCAGCATTCCTCCACTTGTTTAGAGGAAAATGTAGCCGGGTTAATGAGGAAGACAGAAGGATGGAGGAGAGAAAAAGAAAGGGATGGGAAAGATGAGTGGTGGTGGGAAGGAGAAGTGAGAGCTTTGTGTCCCCAAAGAGCGAGCTGAAGAGAAGCCAGAGACAAACCCACAGTGACGGCGTCCAAAACACTTTCCGCTACTGCAGAAAAAATGATTTAGAGTCAGGGAATTGGATCAGAGTATTTCCACATACCACACCACAAAAAACTGATTTCACATACATTTGAGAATATACAGAGAAATACAAGTTGATGGTATGTATTCAGGATGACAGGATAGTAATTCACAATCAAAACAGTATTAAGTTATAATAAATAAAAGTATTATGTGCAAACAAAATGAACTAAATTCAACAAATACTTTTTGTCCATGTCATGTTGTGTGGTGATGGTTCAGCATTATGAGTGTTAACCAAGTACCAACTTCTCTAGTCAAATGATGCATTTGGTCCTTTTTGTACCCAAATCTGTAAAAAATGACAACATGCACGGTTTTGCTCACAGCCGATCACCCTAATTGTTTTTCAGTTTAATGCAATATGTAACAGGACCACTAACACAGCTGCAACAAGCTGCACAGACTGTGGTGTGGCGAAGTCACAAGCCTGGTGTATCTAACACAAAGCTACCATGAAATCAGGCATATTAGCCACAACAATCCTTAAAAATAAAAAACAAAGAATCCTGGAGGGACTGTCTATCAGTATTAAGGGTACTGGTATTGCATGCATTATTAACTTGAGTTGTTAATCTTGAGAACTAAAAATAAAATGACACAAAAGTTAAATATATTGCTGATAATAGATCCAGAGTTACTTCTAGAAGTTTCTTCAGTCTCAATCTCAATGTTTATCAGTGTTGCTCATTGTTATACTATGAGTCACAAAGTGCTGAAATACTGGTCTCATGAAAAAAAATAATGGCATTATAATATTGCATCTATGCTGTCACTTACATTTAGTTTTACATGTTCAGTTTTTACCATGCATCAGGCTCTTTATCGATGGCTGAAACACAAGAATAAACTGTCCAATTCACAGTTGGACAGTAACAGGTACATTTACAAAATACAACACTGGCATCTATAAAAATCAAGTAAAAATAATACAAGCCAATAAAAATGGCAGTAGTTAAGATTTTGTGGTTCTCTCATAAAAAAAAGTCACATTCAAGACTTACTGTAGATCACTCTTTTAATGACTCACCCTCGACAATAAAGGCTACAGTGTTTGGCATGATACCAAAAATTAGCCTTAAAACTGAGCTTGTAATATATATTTAAAGAAAACTACTAGAACATTATTGCCACCAGAAAAACAACTTAAACAATGTGTTTCCACTTTCCACCAAGGAAAATTTGTATAAAAATTTGCTGGGTGGAAACATAATGTAATTCTGAATGTTAAGAGTCCAGCTCTGTCAGTCAATTCTTTTTTTTTTTCAATGAAATCTGCATTTAGATGCCCTCAAGAGCAAACTTTGACATCCGGTTTCAGCTTGCAGAAAAATCTGACTATTCCACTGAATTTTTCAAAACAGTGCACAGTATCTTATTTCCCCATGACACTAAGTTAGTAATAATATAATAATATAAATTAATTAAGTATAATTAATATAATGATTATAATGAATAATTAATTAATACAAATTAAAGGCAAATAATCAGTATCAAAAATAGAAAAAGGATATTGGTTTTTACACATGTAAGGGAGGATTTAAGTGATTCAGAGACCCAAAAGGCTCTCCTAATGCAAAGGTTTTGTCAAAAAGGATTCTCTGATAATGAAATTTACCTTCTGCCCTTATAAGTGAAGAACCAGATGTGTTTGTGTGTATATACACACTGTGTGTGTGTTGTGGAGACGGGCTCCTTGATTTCCAATTCTCCTTCGGCCCATCTCTAATGTCAGGCAGAGGGAGGAGGACTGATGAAGACACCTGCTCTGAATCTGCCTCATTTAAAAAAAAAAGAAGATGGCAACCAATATGCAAAAGAAGAACAAAAGAGAAAAAGAGAAGAAATGTCAAGCAGATCTAAGTGATGAAAACTGTGGAGATGATATCAGGTAAACGTGACGTTGTGGGAAACTCTCTGAATGGAAACAGAACGAACTGCATATTGGGAATCATTAGTGTGTGAGGAAAAGAATAACGTCTGAATCCTGAAAAAAAGCAAAGAAGGAAGAGAGCAGACAGGTTTCGTAAGGTTACAGAGTGATGAAAAGTCGGAAAGAACAACTGTGGATAACACATGGAAAAAGAGACCAAGTGAGCTGAATGCCAATCAAAAAAAAGAGAACTAGTTTCATGTTCCTAAGATATGGACTTTTACCCTGCCTGACAGTCTAAAAGTGGATAAATGATTTTATCTACATTCATTATTTATGAGTAAATTATACACATGCATCCACTCTGCATTTTAAGTAAAGTTAAAATAGAGCTGCAATGATTTTTTGATAATGAATCAATCAATTTAATACGCAACTATTTTGACAGTCAATTAATCATTTGGATTTTTTTTTTTAAGAAAAAAAGAAAAAAGAAAATGTTTGAATCCAGCTTATTAAATGTTCATATTTTCTTGTTTCTTTACTCCTGTCTGACAGTAAACTGGACATCATTTTGGGCTTTGGGAAACACTGATCAACATTTTATAGACCAAACAGCTAATCAATTTATCAAGAAAATAATCAACAAATAACTGACAATGAAAATAATCATTGTTTTAAAGACTCATAATTAGTCATTTGCACCAAGACCACTTCATTAATCTAAGTGTAAACATACAACTTTTCAGCCACAAGTTTTATTATTGTTGTGCTGCTGTGGCAAGGACAACAGGTGTTGTGCTGAAATCCATTTATCTGTACATTTGGTAATATGCATAAGCTAATATAATGATGTGCACTGTACAGTAATAGCATAGGTTGAATAATGTTATTTCATTGCACAAAAGTATAACTTCAGCAGCAGTTGAAGTTAGGCTTGAGTGGGAAGTAATGTTAGAAAAAAAATTTTAGGGGAAAAAGCACGATTTTGTTCATTAATACAGTGTATAATTGAGACATCATTTCCCAGGAAAATCATGTCCGGTGAAACCCAGTTTAAATGCGGATGCAGTCATTATTCTATAGCCATTACACTGTGCTGTCAACATTTACTTTATAATGATGAAGTATAATGTCAAAGCAAAAGAAGTCATGTATTTCCACTTTAATGATGCATGAGGCCTTACAGACACACTTCAAAACAAGCAACCATGCTGGGTGGAACATCAGGCCTGATCTCACTTTATTTGACGTAGTTTTCCATTGGCTGCGACCTTGTGCTGATTATGAAAACACTTCCACCCAAAGTCATCTTCGAGGACTGAACATGGAGAACAGTAGAGGCGGCGGGGACGGCTGAGGGATTTAGAAAGCCTGGATCTTATTAAAATGGGCAGAATAGAGAAAAGAGCAAGAAGACTGCCAGACAGAGACACAAAATCTGCCACAGGAGACAAAGACGATCACAGTTCTTCTCACATTTCCAAAGCTTGTTGTAATTTCCATCTCATTTCACCAGATGACTGCTGTGGGGGCTGACTAAGCACACCTTGTAAAGCATCCCAGCTTGCTTCTCCAAACAGTCTCACCTCACCTCCTATAAACCCTGTTCTCTCAGACACACAGTTCATAGCTGATCCACCTCCACCCCAGACGATGGAAAGGAGGATAGGCAGATGGCGGCAGCAGGGAAGAGAGAGGTGTTAAAGGAGGACTAAAGGCACAAAGATCTCTATTGTATTACCTCATTTCCTGTTCAGAATCTCCCAGGTTGCAGAGATGAAATCTGTTAGATCCCTCCGAGTGCAGGATCCCACAGCCTGCTGTGCACCTTCATATGTTATTTCTGTTCCTTACTTCTCATCAATGTGCCAGACCTTTGAACCCGAGACTTTTCAGGCTTGTTTTTTTTTTTTTTTTTACTCTTTTTCTGCAGGCTTAAAGCAGAAATGAAAAATGCCTCTTTAACCCTTTTAGATCAAATATCATATCATATTGTGCAAAATCCAATTGTTTTCTTCCTGTAAAACAAAATATGACATGTGCTTATGTGGGCCTGAACCAACCACTCTCAGATAACACTATCATGACATCCACCAATCAATCAATCTTTAACTTTTCGCAGCACAGCTCGCTAGTGACAGCATGGTAACACAAGTTATGACACGCCCACTTTTCAACATTCAATTCAAATTCCTTCCAACATTATGTCCCACCTGCCTATCCCATTTCACTGAGAAATACAGCCTGATAAGAAAGCTAGATACTCTCGAAATGTTGTTTCAGTCACTGAAGACCTTTAGCATGCCATGCATTGTAATTTTCCCAGGTACATTAGGCCAGAGGTTCTCAATTTTTTCTCAGCCCTTACAAGTTATACAAGTGTCCCCCTGTGTTATGTCCCTTGGAATAATTATCAAAATGGTGACATGTGCTCGACTGCTAAGAGGAACATTTATATATATGTGTGTAGCCTATTTATTAAGAGTTGTAGATTGTTAGATTTGAATTAAATCTATGAAATAATTGAATAAAACTGAAAATTTTTCAAGGACTGGGGGCAGGGAGCAGAGTGTCACAGACCCCTGGAGGTCCCTGGGTCCTTATTTGAGAACCACTGCATTAGGCTACCAAGAAATTATTTGGCATGTCAGTGGACCTTTAAAAGTGAATGTAAAAGGGTCGAGGAGGATCATATAACATCCCTCTTCATGGTGTTAACAAAAATATATTAATTCTGCAACACAGAAAAGTTACTTCAATGTATTTTGTCTCTCCTGTGTTTTTCTTTGCCTTATTAACATTTTCTATGAATACATTTGGAGAACTGCAGTACAAATGCCATCATGTTGACAGGTGAAGCACACGGGATTTGCAAAGTCGCCATGGACTCAGTGAGTTAGCTGTGGGCTGCACCTGAGCCCAGTCTCTTTAGTGTAAAGTTGTTTACACTTGCACCAGGATAAGTTATGCTACATTTGGTGCTATCCATTACTGTTTATACTGTAACCATGGATGTACAGACAACAAGCAACTGAATTTGAACATTGTAAGGAAGTATGTTAAGCTTTAAGGGGTGCCTATAGCACTTCTAAATATATTTATAGGTTATGTGTCATCAACAGAGAAAGCAGAAAAGGCTTGACTGATTTATGGCCTCCAGTCTATTTGTATAATGTTATCATGGGCCAAATGTAGTAGGAAAACAGCATTCACTCCAGCAGACTGAGCATGATATAGATAAGAGGGAAAAGGTGCCTCTAAAAGCCAGAATCATTTCCTGCTGATAAGGATACATTAGCGAGTTTGCATCTAGAAGATAAAGATCATGAGCATCATTGACACGTGGTGTCATGTCTATTATTTCTATTAATGATTTTTCATGAGAGTGCTGTGGAGGGAAGTTAAGGAGAAAGGGTGGAGCCAAAAATGTGTGCAATATAAGCTTTTAAATGTGGTGAGCTGTGTGAAGGCTCTTGTCATGAGTCTGTGTGTGTGTGTGTGTGTGTGTGTGTGTGTGTGTGTGTGTGTGTGTGTGTGTGTGCGCGTGTGTGTGTTAGATTCATGCATGTGCAGTGTCTATGTACGTGTTAGAATTGGCAGCAGGTTGGGGTACTCTGGCCTTGATTAGGCGTCTCTTTCCCGTCCACCAGTCACTGAGTGAAGCAGTGAATTACGCTGCCATCTCAGCAGTGTAATTGGGGACACATGCGGCCTTAAAACCCCTCCTCCCTCCCTCCATCTTTAGGGTCAAAGCAGCACCAAGATCAAATGCTCCCCTCAGTGGAGCATTCCTCAATAAAACAACAAGTGGGCAGGAGAGAAGGGGGAAGAGGGACGAGGAGTGAGAAGAAGGAGAAAAGAAAGGAAATCAGAAGAGATGGGGCGAGACAGGCAGAGGAGAAAAGACGGAGGCGGAGGTGGAGACAGTGAGAGCATATGGAATATGTTTACAGTAATATTGCTGGGCCCTGATGTTATCATGGCGCTTCATTGGTGGATCCTGACGTCTCATCAAATTGCAGTATCGTCTGTCCTCTTCTCTTCTCTTCTCTGCCTCGTCACTTTTCCCCTCTTCCCGCCCATACACAGTTCTACTTCATTACCTTTGCAGGAATCCCCTTTTTCTCCTCGTCTGTCCAGCCAGCGTATACTGTAACAGTGTCTCTCTTCTGTACACATTACACAGTGTCCTGGGTCCTTCTCAAAGCAATAAAGCCACGACGGGCTCAGGTCTGGTTCAAGCTAACATAAACAATCCTCCCTCTGCCTCAGAAGGCAGAGAGAAACAGAGGTTGAGAAATGGGCTGCGAGGCTACTGAAAGTCCACTCATTTGAGATCTGCGGTGACAAATGTGGACGCAAAAATAGTTCAGATCAAAGCAGCTGCATAGTTTGTGAGAGAACAAAACAATTTATCATGAGTTTAGGACAAAGATGAAGGAATTTTCCCACTTCTGTCCAAGTCTTTGATGATACAGTTGGAGCCTAATGACGCACACAGCTCTGCAGTGTCAGAATGATTTCACAGGTTTCTGAGCTGTTTTATGAAAGGCGTAAAACTGATGTCTAAGGTGGAGGGAACCATTTAGGGGATAAAGTGAACCCAGCCTTTGGATATTAGGTTGATAGATTGTGAGATGGTCAGTGGGAGCAAAAGAAAAAGACGTAGAAAGATGAGCAATGAGGAACTAAGCTTTTTATGATTAAGTAGAGATTTCCTATTAATTCTACTGTTTCATGTCTGTGTGTGTATGTATGTTGCCTGCCTGTCAGTGTGTGTATTGTATAGCTGCAGGCTGCAGACAGACGGCACAGACACTGGAGTGTGTCAGACTCCACATCTGGTGGATGGGCTCTGTTAGCTCTGTCCGTCTGCCTATTATTATATAGTATGAAGCCTTTGAACTGAGCAGCCACTGCTGACAATCACCAGACTCCAACACACCAGGTCATTCCCTGATTTTAAAAAGGAGCTGGGCGCAGTCCTTTCTCGCTAAGTATTTTTGTGCAGTGAAGAGACAGTACAGTATGTTCATTTTCCTTCGACGTCAGAAAATGTGACAGCCAGGTGGAGGGAGAGGGAAGAAGAGAAAAGTTGCAGGAGTGTTTGCTCATTTTAGGGAAAGTTCCTCAGTTTCATATTAGATGTGTAGGACAATCAACAGATGTTACAAATGGAGGTGGTGGAAATTTCAAGCCAAGACGAAAGTCAGTGTGTTGTTTCACAAAAACCTGCAGACCAGCTGTACCTAACAACTATTTCTTAATGTGCACCTGTCATCGCTTTGTATGGAATGGCCTTGATATATTGATGAAGTGCCTCAACACTTTTTGATACACACAAGGCCTTCATAAGTCTCTCACAATGGGAAACTAAATGTGGTATTACTGGGTGGTTCTCTGGCTGCCAGCATGTTGGAGACATCCAGCTGTTTCTGCTATGTTTCAGTTTAGCCTTTTCAGCCATCAGACTTATTATGGATTCAAGACCAAGAGTAACATTTCAAAGACGAGAGGTTAAGTTTATGATGTGTCGTTACAAACCACACTGAGAGATCTGAAAGGGGAATTTTTAAGTGTGCTGTCCTTTGTGTGCGGTAGGGATGGGCATCGAGAACCGGTTCTAAACCAGTAGCAGTTCCTGAATGGACAGCATCAAAATATCGATAAGCTACTGGACAAATGATTAGGGCTCGGACAATATGCTTCTCTCCAGATTTCAAACTATCACGATACTTATGTACTGTGATTCAATATTACAATTTATTATAATTTTTGTTTTGTTTTTTTAAAACTAGACCATGGGAAGAAGTTGAATCACACATTTCTAGAGACTGTATATCATGACTGATATTCCCAAAAATAATGTGCAATACATCAGTCAGTCTTTTAGTTTCTTTTCAGCAGCATCATTGGCACTGAGTCATTGCTATACTGCTATTCAATGCTGTTCCTGCACAGCAAGTTAGTGCTATAAGAGTCCCTGTTATTTCTGCAAATAAACAGCAATAATTAAATAAATGTTGAATTTTTTCACATCTTTTCATGTCTTTATTTTTTTGCACCAAATTATGGTAATTAGTATCAATAAGAGCATCGGTATTGATAACCAGTACCAGTACCAATATTGAATCAAAGAAATTCTAATGATACCTACCCTTAATGTGCAGCCAGCACAACACTGTGCTCATTTATGAGTTTACTTGTTTTTGTACTAAATAAGCTATATCAGGCTTTGGACACAAAAACTATACTTGTTGTTGTTGTAAGATGAATTTAACAAAACCAAATAAGAATCACTAGAATATATATGTGTGTGCATACATTTATATATATATATATATATATATATATATATATATATATATATGTGTATATATTATATATATATATATATATATATAGTATATATGTAGTATATATATATATCTGTAGCATGAACTTTTCAGTGTCTCTTGCCAGATGTCTGCCAGGGTCAAGTCTCAACAACTGAAGTGCAGAATTCCTCCTGATGAGCCGAGACACAAAACTAACGGTACGTAGAGAAATGACTGGTGGGGAGCCCGACCAGTGCTGATGACATTTACAGCCCCACTCAGCCTGGTAACAAACTAAGAACAATCCAGTTCCCCTCCCCAAAAAAAGGCATCTAAAAAACTGACTCTGTTCATGTGTGTACAGTATGTGTGCATGCTCAAATGTGCACTGCTTAGCTTGTTTACTTAAGGGTTTACTTGGAAGGCCAATGTGAAATAGCGAAGGTGTATGATAAAATCCTGTAGCCATGTATGAGAGTGAGCTGTTACATTACTCATCGTAAATCAAAGGTGACAGATGCATGTTTTGTCTGAGTAACATGCACTCACACACCAAGGCAGCAGAAAGCATATAAGCTGTTTCTTATGTTACGAGTGAGAATATAAAATACAATAAACATATTTTAGACTCTAGTAGTCAATTAAAGGATTAAGATGACTGCTCTAAAATGATCCTTTTAATTACAGTGTATTAAGTTAATGATTGTTATTGACAGCTTTGTAAAAGTGGGGTGTGGGTGTGTAATGAACTCTGTTGGCAGTTAATTGAATTAAACTGTTGATGGAAACAAGTCACATGAGACAAGAAACCGACATCAGTAACCAACATTCATTCACTTTACATTGGCAGTAACAGAGTCGGTGTATCTTAATGAAGCTTCACAGTCCACAAAGTCTTCTTTTGTTGCGTTACAAAAACAATACAGCCGTGCCAAATCAAACTATCCTTTTTCCATCTTCCAATAAATGATTGCATCTCCCAACAATACAATGTTACCTTTGGTGCTGGAACCACAGCCCCTGGTTTAGCTCTGTGACACTTTTACATTTTGTTATTGGACCCTGTTCAAAGTCAAATAAACAGTTGACACGATCCTAAGATCCTTTCCCATCCTGACTAAAGCCTGGTACGGCACTCACACAAGAAAGATTAATCATAACCTACTTGGGGAAAGAAAACACTAGTGCCTCTCAAAACTTCTAAATTCAACATTTCACTTTAATTTGTTTCACATAAACACGAGGTAATTGTTGTAGGCTAATAAATTATACCTCCAGACAAAGTCACCTTCCAAGAAAACTGCTTGTACTTGTAAAGGCAAAATGAAACCAATTATAGGATAAAGAGTGAAGTCAGTCAGCATCCAGTTTTCTGCGGAACACAATGCATAAAGCCCTGTCTACAAAATAAGTTCTGTGGTATAAATCAGTATTAATTCCTCATGTGAAGGAACAGTTTACTTGTCAGATTTCACCAGCAAACCACTCCAGCTGCAATTTTACACAGATAGTTAGAGGGCAGTGTCTGTGTGTTTTTGTTTTTTGCCTGTTTGTGTACTCACACACTGCTACCCAACCAGGTCTAAGAAACCATATAATGCAGTGAAATGACTGTGAAACAAGCACATGCAAAGATACAAACACGCACACCAGCTCGGTCACACAAATTTCTTCAGATTACAGAGCCTTTAGTGCTCCACCATCACCGCATACAACTGCATGCACAAACTATGTGCACCAACACATGCATGTACACAGAAATACAAAAACACCCACCACAGTGTATCGTCAGCCCTCTGATTTAAATCACTTGCAGGCTCAGAGTTTTTCCTGCTCTCAAAATGCCTTATTACTCCTCCTTTGTTTGACTGGAGCGTGATTTGAGCTCGGGCCCTCTTACATTCTTTCATTCCTCTCCAGTCAACACACAGGCGTGCCAGAGTGACTCTATGATCCACACTCACTTACTTTGATTGTTTTTGGGAGAAATTGCTATTCTGGTTGGCACTCTCCTATTGGTGTAGCATGCCTGGGGTCTGCTAAGTGGGACTGTTGTGCACGTGGTGGTCTGGTCCACAGCATATCACTGTTGCATGATGAAAACCTCCACAGATTTTTGTGATGTTTGTATTTCAGACTAAATGGAAGTATTTCATGCTTCTCTAAAGGTAATAAATTCCACAACTGCCGGGCCTATTAACATAAAGGACGTATTTCTTTCAAGGCTGTTCCTGAAAAGCTGATATTTCAGAGACTTGTTTTGACATCTTTAGCCACTAAACTGCAGCATCTTTGCAGCACAAATATCACAACACACATTGTACGGATTGTACAAACATTCATGGTCCTCAGAGGATGAATCCTACCAACCTCTAGCTCTACCAGCAGGTCAATAGCTAAAGATTACAATAGAAAAGGTTGATGGAAATAGCCAAATTCAAGGACCTGTTTTTTTATTTATATTTGATGAACCTTCCTCACATTAGTACTTGAAATTAACATAACTGTCATATTTACTTTGTGTTTTCTACATTGTTTTTCACCATTTTAGGTTTGAAAGTCACTATGTCATCTTGTTATCTTCTTCTGCAATGGTTTAATGGCTGTCTGATGGTAGAAATGGTGACACCCACTGCTTATTTTCATGAACCAACTCCTGATAAACACACAACGGTAGTGGATGGAAACAAGCATTCATTCACATTTTCTTTTTCCAATTTAATCAAAGTTTGGTTAAATTTTGTGATACACTTGGATGAAACCGTGAGAAAAGGATGAAAAAAAGGCTGGGTACATGTAATCAGGATTCCATTAACAACTAAATGTGCGTCTAACATGTGGAGGTTCTTAGAGCCATTTCACAAAAGAGAGCCACATGGTAAATGCATTTCATTTGCAGTGAATATGTTTTGAGATATTTTAAAAGAAAAACAAGAATAAATGTCACATTTTTGTGGCTGCATCACACATTTCAAAGTAACTGGTTCTCAGCCCTGGAAATATCTCTATCATTATTTACTGGATGGATTTACATAAAATGTTGTACGTCTATGATTCTCAGACGATGTATAGTAATGACTTTGGTGATCCCCTCACTTTTACTCCAGTGGCATCATGAGGTTTTGAATTAATCAACACTAACACTAAACCAAAATGCTGAATATGATCATCATTATACCTGATAAACATCAGCATGTTTGTATTATCCTTGTCAGCATGTCATGCTGATGTTATGAGTGATTTTATATTAACAATGAAAGCATCTTCTTAAAGTTTTTAATCTGATTTGGCATAGGGTGGAAAGCTGAGCATATGAATTCTCACTTGTGTCACTGTAGTAATATTGTGTACGTCAAATACAAGCATTCAGCTCTTCTTCATTTAGTTGATGGGCCCCACGAGGCCCCTACAACAGCCCCAGAGTTGTCCAGCTGGACTGAGAATCCAATATTTGTCAAGTTCACTGCAAGGACAGACCGTTACATATGAAGACTCTTGGTGCTCTGTTTTTGTTTTCAGAGCAGATGACAAAACAGCAGGCATAACCATTGCCTATGAAGGCACAATAGCAGCGACTGTACCATCCGTGACTACCTGACCTTTCATTAGAACCAGAGTGACAGTGAAGCAAGACAGCTGGGCAAAGAGGAGAAAATGAGCAGTCACTCAGACTATGAATAGACCTTTGTATCATCTCCTCTGTCTAGAAGAGAGGAGAGGAAAGGAGGAAAATTGGGAAGATGATGACTGGAAAAAAACGAAGAGGCAAAAACTAGAGAGGAGGAGATAAAAGCAGAAAGAAGAGAGAAAAAAGAAAACTGTAGACAAGTAGGAAGAAGAACAAAGAAGACGAGTGACCTGGATGGTGTTAGCAGATAGCGGGAAGGTTCTCCAGAGTCCCATTTAACCAGTTAGGATCTGAGGGATCCTCACTGCTGTAAATCCACTGGAATTCCGAGCGTGCCCGCTGCCTAGAAAACAAAGCTTGTGTTTTCCTTCGGCCCTGTCGTCTAATCACTTGCACATGAGGGGAGGAACAACAAAGCTGGAACAGTGGAGGCTAAAAGACAGAGAAGAAGCAAAGCACAGGGATGTGAGGAGGAGGAGGCCACTTGGGGCCGAAGCCTTTGATGCCCTCTATGTCTTTGAAGCCTTCCAACTGTTGGGGAGGACTGAGAAGACAACCGAAGCAGATGCACTGTGAGAACAGACAACAAAAAGGACCAAAAGGGAAGGACTGTGCACCAACACAGTGACAGAAAAAGAAAATTTGAGGGAAACATACAGTAGGAGGTGAGATGAGCTTTATTTACTGCTACGACTGTAGTCCCTGGACTGGGAGCATCTTTGAAACTTTTAGGATTCAGAACAACCAGCACCATTAAAAACCTCTCCACATTTTGCATCTTGCACTGACTAACCTTACTCTAACATTGTCAGTGTTGCACAACCCTGAAACCCCACTCTCCATCATGCGCTCCTTTAAACAATAAACTTCTGTGCATTAAACCTGATAACAATCCCTGTGCAGGGGTTGAACACAGCAGACTATAAATCCAGTTCACCACAGGAGATCTCATCCCTCTCTTTCCTTCCACAACATGTAACTCCTGCTTTGGATTCTTGCTTGGCTCGTTCCACTCATATCCATCCCAAGGATAACACTGCAGGAAATAATAAGCGTAGCAAACCAGGACCATTATCATGCTTATCAGGTCCATTTTTCAAACTTCAGGTTTATTTCATCACCTATTTTAACTCAGATTGTCTTGTTGTGATTGTGGACTGTTTTGTTTCATGGTAATTCAACATCTTTCAACATATTTACCTAAAATGTGAGAGTCTAAGGCCAAGTTTCCTCTTTTAAATGTGCTCCTTCATCATGACAAAGTGGTGATTGAAGTAATGTCACTTCTGAAGTGAATTAATGTCTTTAAATATCTCACAAAAAGTTTCACGTTTATTTTGTGCAGTGTTTTCAATTTTAGAGTTAATTCTGCAATTGCTGCCGTTACACAAAGGGAGAAGAGTTTATACTGATGCAACTCAGATCTGTTTTTAAACCTGACAGTTAAGTGGATTTCCCAAAGGCAAAATATAACACAGATTTTATGTGAATTTGCCAGAGGTTGGGCTGAGTCCTTGTTTTTTTGCAAGTCAAGTCTTTGCACTCAAATCCTGAGTTAAGTCCCAAGTCAAGACAGACAAGTTCCAGGTCCTACACTTAGAGTTTTGAGTCCCAAACAAGCCACTGCAATTCATTTTTTGTTGACCACTGCATAGTTTTTGTATGCAAACTTAATTATCTTTGACATAGTCTTTTCCGAATGAAGTTCAGTAGCATAACGTTAGGTCTTCATGGTTCTATCTTGCAACTTGATTGGATCCTGCCTATGGCCCTTTGCTGGTTGTCATTTCCTTCTCTCTACCTCCTTTCCTGTCATATCTTCAGCTGTCCCTGTCTAATAAAAGCAAAAGGCCAATGATGAGAGTGCTGAGGGAGAGCATCTTCTCTCATAAGGCGTGTCCTTTAAAAAGTGTAAGGGGTGTAGGTTCATAGTGGCTATTCTCACGATTGGTACATTTCAATCGGTAGCTGGCGAGATTTACGATCGTTGTCAAGTATTTTTGAGTCAAAAGGCACAAGTCCATGTGAAGTCACACATAATTTATGTTAAAGTCCAAGTCAAGGTAGAAGTCTTTTTTGATTGTGTCAAGTCTAAAGTCATCGAATCTGTGACTCGAGTGCACACCTCTGGAATTTGCAAACAGGAAACAACTGCTACTGCCTCTGAACTGCGGTGAAACCACTGCACTGCGCTGTATATTTCGAAAAAAGGAAACAAGTGAGAAAATCCATGTACTCCTGTGGTGTAAAATGAGTTTGACATATAGCGGTTGATGGCCAAAAACATGGCTATTACAACGAATTATAATATATTGTCTCACAGGATTCTCCAAACACCTTTCATGCTTTATTTCATATTATTTGTGTGTCTGCTTTACTTCCTCCCCTCTCAGTCCTGTAATCCACTCAGGAACAATCTACTCTCTTTTTATATTATTCCTTCATTACATTGGACATTTCACTCGGCATTTGCACAAATCGTCACCTTGCTTGAAATTCTAGAGAAGCAAAACTGTAATTTATGATGGCAGTCCAACATAAAGACAGGAGCCATGGTTCTGAATTCTGGGGAATGTGAAAGACTAAACACAACAGCTGAGGCTCTGAAATGAATTTCATCTTCTCCACACACGCAGACACATAAAATATCTCAAACATTCAGCCTAAGCTTTCCATTGCACACACACACTTTATTACTTTTCATTATCTTTGATGGCTATCTGTGCTGCCAAATCCAGCTCTGTGTTGTTCTTTTGGCTGCGCAGCACAAACGCTAATCCAGTGTCTTGAAAGCAATCCTCCTGCAATTCGGTGTGTACTTCAGCTTTCATTTCGTTTTAAACTAATGTTCATGTTGAGCAATACATGCCAAACAATGCTTACAACTAACTTTACTTTTTTCACTACTAGGAACTTTTTAATGGTTTAAGACTTGCTACTAATTCTTCTACTGTTAAGAGAAATGCAAGTTAATGGAAAAGTTTATCAACAACGAGGATTAATAAGTATCATCACATCATATTCCCAGTATTTCTAAGTGGTTAAAATGACTCGTCTACTCCTTGAACACCAAGTTCAAACAAGAGCAGCAGGGGAGAAGAAGCAGCCAAACCCAAACTCTCTCCGCTGACCCCAATAGGAAAATCTGACACGCTCATTTCATGCGATAAGGGATTTTCATGAAGGCTTGTGAATGGGCACTGCATTCCTTGTTTGCCCCGATGTTCTTAAGCCTCATGTTTGTTTAAGTCTTCGCTCTTGAACCCCCATGAGAAACTCACTATGCTTGCAATGTTAGCCACCTCAGACTCACCAAAACCCCAAAGAATCTCATCATACCCTCAAACAGGCCAAACTAGGCCACTTACCAGCACTGAAAACGGCAGAAATAACACGAACAATAATAGGCTTGCACCATTAGCCCTCATCGAGTGCAAAATGAGGGTGTGGCCAATAAAGCAAACTTGTCTTTGAGGTGCTAAGCCAACACTATTAGAAAGTAGTCAGCCTTGGCCTCTGCCCTGCTGACCCTTTGTACTGACAAAGTCCGCATTAACCACCGCTGCTGCATTTATTTAATTTGGTGTACTTGACCGCAAAGCCCTATTGTTCCCATTACAGTGATGGCCATTGTTCCACATCAGACATCTGTGCTAAATTAATCATACAATCCTCCATTTATACTCTACCTAATACTGCAATCTGTTTTCTCCATGACATTAAGTACTTCCCTGCACAATAGAAGAGCCTCAATGCCTGATGAAGGTTTAAAACCAAAACATCCATCCCTCTGTTATCAATATCTGCTCATCCTGTGTATGACCAAAACATCCGTCCTTAAAACATTTTGTGCTGACAGTGTGTGGGAGTTCACCACTTTTTCATTGGATTTCATTTGTCTATGTGTCAGTCTTAATGTGCATTAAGGTATATACTATTCTGCTACAAGATAAAAAGCACAAGATCGACAGTAACTGAGGAAGACATACAGGGAGGTTTTCATCTTCCTCCGGGATTGTAGCCTACTCAGACCACTTTCAAATCAAAACCAAAGCAAATTAATTTGTAAAACAAAACAGAAAGCAAACAAAGTATGTTCTCCAAATGTTAAACCAATACATTACAACGTGGTCTTCAACTGGCGGTCCGTGACCCACTAGGTCATCCTCAGAGTTACTGCAGAGGGGCCTGATTTGATAATGTTTTGATTTTCTTCCATTAAAAAACTAACATTTATATGAAATTATGTCAGTAAAATTAACATGTTTTCAACATATTATCAGCAACAACAAAAATAAAACCCCAAAATTGCATCATTTAATTTACACAACTTTGAAAACAAGCTACCCATGAATCCTTGTGTAATCCTGTGATCTAGCTAACCTACTGAATAAAACATTTTGGCAAATTAGCTGTATTACTATCCAAGCATACAGACACTCCTATGACCACAAAATAATCCACGTACAAGAGACTCTGACAAACTCTCCACCTCAGAAACCACATATGAAGGTGCAGTGGTTGACGCTAATGCAGCTAACATCAGCCATGCCACAACTGCTGCTGACTTGGCAGCTACAGGTAAGCACAAATGAGAGAAGACCTGAAAATATTCAATGCAGTATATATAGTACTGGGTCCTTGCTCCATCTCTCTATTAGCCATGTCCGTGACCTGAAAAATGTCATGGACCCCTGCTCAAGACCCCTGCTTTACAAGACGCAGTGAATGTAAACCTTAATTTTCTTTTTGGGCCAACAAGGAAAACATACAATATTGGACCAGGTGAAGAAAATACAATCATTGAAAGTATATAAAGTAAAACATAGTGAAGTCAGTATCCAGTGCTGACTGAGACCAAGACAAGTTCAAGACAAAACAGGTAAAAGAGCGAAACAAGTCCAAGAATTCAGAGAAACAACCCAGACAGGGTTCAAGTAATACCACGCTGCCTCTTTCTGTATATATGTACAGTACTGCGAGCACTAGAAACATAATGAGGGTGCTGCTGTAATCTACACCCAATCGTTCACCCGCCCATAACTCTTCATCTAGTAACATTAGAAGACCTGGACCATTTAAAAGCTAAGCCCTGATCTCACTATTTATGTATCTTTGCTGCTGCCAGATGTTACAAGGTCCTAAAAAATGCTTTGGCTTCCTATATGATGTTGGGTAATATGGATTTGTGGCGGGCAAACACAGGTAGTTAGGCTGTAAAAATAGTCCAAACACCAGAGTCAGAGCCTGTGGAACTTATTGTGGGCTGTTAATGTTGCTCAAAGGACCTTCCTACCCTCTCGCCCTCTCTGATGATGTCCTGGATATTTTCTGGTGTTGCTGGCAGACACCTTACAATTCATATACATTTGTCTGGGTGTGTGTAAGTGTATGTCTTTTGTTTTATCTGATAATAAACTGTATTCATTGTCATATGCGAGTATAAACATCATGAAGTTGTTGCCATTTTAGTAAAATAAGAGCTTTCTTATTTTCCATTTTGCCTCATGTAGAGTAGGTGTGACAGCAACCAGCTCTGACTGCAGCTTCCAACAAGGACAGTCCCAGTTCTCAGTGCAGTCCCATAAAGAGAGGTCTCCTAAACTTTTACAGGCTGACAACAGCCTGGCTTCCACCAGCAACCCTAACAGTCACAGTCAGGTTTATATCACTACTATGTAGCAGTTACAGCCGTAACTTAGGCAGCCGTAGGCTCAAACTGAGACTTGAAAGGCCAACTGATCAAGCAGCAGCCCTCTTATTGACACCACTATGGTGCCTTTGAGGAAAACACACACATCAAGTAGCACAGCATCTAGACAACTGTACTGTGAGTTTGGAGTAGATGCTGCAGGAAAAGAGCATCTGCATCAGCATACATACCTTGTATAAAAAGAAAGCTTAAAACTCAAAATCATAAGCAGTATTTCAACATTTTCTGGGACTAATGCTGCAACCAATCATTTTCTATTGTAACATAAACTCACTTAATCACTTATGTATCTCACCTAGGATAGAAGAATTTCCATTCATTTATTTGAAATTATGACTCAGCTGACAAACCACATCTCAAAAAGATGCAAATCTAACCTGTAAATATAAATAAATATCCCCATAAATATCCCAGTTCTTTCACACCTTTTAGTTGAACAGTCCATGAAAACAGAGAACAATATGTGTTGCTGGTTAGCTACTGATATATCAGAGCGACTTAAGTATGGGTTTACTGAGGCTACTCAAATTGCTAACACGACTCTGACAGAAAATCCAGAAATACAAAGGGCAGATAATGACAAAAAAAGTTTTAAGTGGAATTTATGTGTAAGTGGAGTAAACGGAGTTCAAGTGGCTAGATTATGACATATTTAAGGACATAATATACTGGGGTGTTTACCGCCAGTTTCTGCAACTAGCCAAGAAGTCTAGCTCATTTTTCATCGCAAACAGTGCCTTGAGGAATGACTACATTACAACTCATGGCAAAAGTGGACAACCCAAGTGTTACAGTAATTTAAGGAAGGCTGTGTTCTGTATTGCTTTTACATAAGTTTACATCAGGGCCACCACAAATACACTTTGGCCACCAAATTAAGGTTCAAGTGCATCTATCCTTGTCTTCGTGTCCTTGTCAACTGTAATTAAAAAGGTACCCAAGGCCGCTTTACAGAGTACGAAAAAACAAAAATAAATAAATAAATAACTGGCATATATATATACTGACATTACGCCAAATTTTTGCTTATCTATTGATTCATCCCTGACACCTTGTTGTACTAGACAGGCTTGATGATAATAACTGAGCCAGCACTGAGAACTGAACCTACTACACGCACAAGTTAAAATTTTCTTTCATAATGGCGTGCAAATTGTCTCCAACCAAGCACCAAGTGAATCAAGACTTGAGCAGCACCTACTGGAGTTCAACCATGCATGTAAAACACCATACATATTAGCTTGAATGCCACTGAACTAGGCGCTACTTTACACTTGAGCCCCTGCTGACTGGTCGTAATGATTGAAAATGTGTCACTCCAGTAGGACTGCTATAAAAAGTAAGAGGCATAATCGCCAGTCTGAGACGCAGAGCTCGTGGAAAAGAAGTCTTTCGGGCCGCTGTCTAAGAGATTTGGCATCGCTCTCCATCCGTCTGCTCAGACATACAGCCTGGCAATGCTGGGCAGCATGGAGCCAGATCCGATTGCAGGGTTTACGCATGTTACTAACATTGTCATTATCCCCGGTGGCCTTCGGAAATGCTGTGCCCTGGAATAACTGCAAATAATAAGCAGGAATAACTGAGAACGGCTGGTCATTCCTATGGTGATTTATGAATGGTGGTTGTCAGTGTGTGCCATCTGAGGGCGATTGTATATCCGTATATATGGCTCTATTTTCCTGGCTGATCAACACGTTGGCCGTCCATATCTTTCTCAATCCCTGGGGGGAAATCAAACTTTGTGTAGGTCTTTGATGAGAGCTTTTCACGTCATTTAGAGCAACTTGTCAAAAGGTCAGTGGTACCCCAAGTTGCATACTGTAGAGTGAATCATCTCTGTTTAATGGCCCGTTGAAAATGGGATCAGAGAATTGAGACAGAGAGGTCTCTAGACTGTAAACCATATCTGGGGGGACCAGAGGAGGGGTGAAAAGATGGGCGGGAGGAAAAAGTGCTGCAAGAGAAAGAAGTGATAGAGCAAAGAAAAGACTGCAATGACTAATCAAACCAAACTATGTGTCACAAAGCACTTTCACTTCCACAGTAGGAGACGGAGAAAGCAAAAGAAGGAGAGAGAGAGAGGGGAAGGGGGTGGCAAAGACCCAAAAGAGAGAGGAAAAGTCAAAGAAAGCTCATAAAAGCAGCATGCATCTCTTTAATTTTCACACTCGCCATGACTTTTACAAGCTGCTGTGGCTGAGCGGGGAATCGGGTGAGTAAACGGGGCAGCAGCGAGGCCCCAGGCACCCACGTCACACTGCAGCACACGACCCTGCTCGGGCTATAATGTGGTCACAGGTGGGGCAGGTCAATTCCTGAGCAGAAGTGATCCAAAAGCAGCACTGTGTAAAAAGCATGTGTCGTTTTTAACACGCCTGCAAAAGGTGTCTGGCGACAGCACGTCAACACACAAGCCTGTGTTAAGAGCGACAAATGAAGGAGTGGAAAGAGAGAGTACCTGAGTATTTAACTCATCTTTTAATGCTCCACATGATCTGCTCTCATCTGCTAACAGGACACGCTTTTACAATAAGCAGGCATCCATATGCTGAGTGTGTTGATGCTTGTACGTGCATGTGTGTGTTTTGGGAGGCGTGTCAAGGTAAGTATATTTTGTGAGTGGGGAAAAGGCGAGTTGTGTGGTATTTAAGGACAGGGGTGAGCAAGCTCACTGGGGTTTGGCAGTGTGACTTGATGTGTTTATGGGTGTGTGAGAGGAAAATAGAAGGACATTTGTATTCAGATGTATGTGTGTGTCTAGAAAATGGCTTTCCAGTGTAATTAGATGATATTGAGTTTTTAAAAAAATGCTGATTCAGAAGAACGTTCTCATCACTAATGTAATTTCACGCTCCTAAAGAGGGACACTATGGAGAGGGCTGGGTATCGCCACAAGGTCTCCATTCAATTTGATTTAATGTTGATTCTTTTAGAGATAATTTAGTTACGGTGCTTGGAGATGAATGAAATTCTCAGAGAAATAATGCTGAAATTGTACAAGGGATCCCTCTAATCTGGTGCATATTAAAAATATTATTGTTTACTTTAAAAATTGATGCTGTGGTGTTTCCTGGTAACACTCACAAGTCAGATAATCACAGCTGCATTGTAAATATACAGCAAAAAGGGAAAAAAGATCATTAGTTTAAAATAAGCACAGATTGTTTGTCAGTAACTGCAATCTGAATGGCAGATTTTTCTATTCACAAAAAGCACTATGAAAAAGACACGCACATCCCCCAAGCCTAATGGGTTGGGTGCTGGATCATAAAATATCAAAACATCAAAAGAAAAGATCTGGACACCAAAAGAGCTCCTGTTTGAAAAATTTATTGGCGTGACGTTTTGAGCTACTGCCTCTTCCTTGTGGATCTTTTCTTGTCTAATTTATGTTTAGATTTATCTGTTCACCTCACAAAACCGCTGTACATGTACATGTTAGTTGGCTTAATATGTAGAATTTTAGTGACATTCACTCATTAGTACTGTGTGGTTATGTATTCATATTAATGTGTACTGTTTACTAACTTCTCCGTCTTAAGTTTGGCGCATCTTTGTGCTTTTTTTTTTTTAACTTACAGAAAGACTCCATCAAGCTAGGAGCATGATGTGAAAGCAGCCAAATTTGTAAAGTTTGCCCAAATATACAAGTATTGCACTCTTAGTAACTTACACCTTCCAATTCATGGAACCCAACTGGCTGTATTTGCAGCTGGAGAAAGCTTCCAAATCCTGGAGAGGAGCAACAAACACTGAGGTCTCGTTGCAGGTCCGGGGAAACCAGCTACATTCCAGCCACATACATTGAAAAAGTACAGGTAAACAGAATTTTCTGACTTGAACATTTTTAGCTACCTAGGTTTGAATCAGAAAATCTTTTTTTTTTTTTGTTTAACTCAGCCCTAATTATGGATTGATGTGGCGTTTGTAAAGGAGATGAAGAGAAAAAGAATAAGACTGCACGGCTGCATGTAACTGTGTATAAATGCCCTTTCGTGTGTATGAGATAAGAGCTACTTTAGAAAAAACCCTTGAGGCAATTTGGGGCCAATAAACCTGTGTGTGTGTGTGTGTGTGTGTGTGTGGTGTGTGTGTCTGTGTGTGTGTGTGTGTGTGGTGTGTGTGTGTGTGTGTGTGTGTGTGTCTGTTGATGGTGTGTGTGAATCTGAGAGCTCTTTGGTGGGTGGAGGACAAGACACTGATGTCAAACATGATACGGTAACAGCTGGAAAGTTCACTTTACCTCCGCCCTCTGCACGCTCTCTCTCACTCCCTACTCCCCCTCAGGGCACTTGTTCTGGTTGGCATGTGGCTAATTTGGCAAAGTTCTGCCGTCTGTCTGCTTTTCAGGGTGAGCATGCTGCATGTGTGTGTATTTTTGTTTTATTCTCTTTGTTGCAAGTAAATTTTGGTCCAGGTCAGTGTACATTTTCAGAATTAAAATAGGTTTGAAAGAGGTTTAACAGAGTTGGCAGCCTCATACTTTCACCAGGCTCTGGTCCAAAATCCATGCAAATGCACACTTTCTCTCTGAGTGTGTGTTCGAGGCAGATCAGACATGATTAACAAGATAATTACCTCTTCTATATGAGTTAACTTTGGACATCTCCATTACCTCCATGTGTTGTTTGTGCTCTGAACCCCCTGTGAGCACTACAGGGAAATCCAACCATGAGAATGACACAATACCTCAAAAATGTTGGTCATGAAAACTGAACTGTTTTATCTGACTTGTGCATGATGAAATCTAATTAGAGTCTGTAATAAAATTTCAAAAAATCTGTCAATCTTTCAAGCAGACACTTTTTCCGAAAGACAAATCCCTTTCATCCAACAACGTCTAGACATCTCTAACCACCTTTTGCTGACAAAAGAAGCTGACAGACGAGAACCAATCAGACAGTTATTTACTGCCTTGCTGGACTTCTCCCAACCACTCCCTGCTGCCACTGTTGATAAGTGAAGTAAAGGAGATATCACTGGATTCCTCGTTTATCTTCACTATCTTTGTTTATCTCGCCGTCTTTACAAACTACAGGGCAGGCTGCGTCTCCAACCGCCGCTATTTTCTTCCAATCCTTTTTCCAGGCTCACTTGTCTCTAGTTAAAGACTTCAGATTGGGGACATCCTAAAAGGATGAACCCATGAGCTTTTGGTGGGCCGTCAGCTCATTCAAACCTGCGACCCAGTGTTAATTACATCGACGAACAATTTTTATCAATGACATTTTTCACTGATGAAAATGAGACGAGGATAACTAAATAAAAAGTAATCTATGACGAATTAAAACATCAAAATGTTATGGAGGGATGAGTTGGGAAGAGATCCAATCCTTCTGTGTGGAAGGGAGGTAAGATGCACACAACTGGATAGTATCTATCTACCCGGGACATCACCGAGATTGCACTTATTGCATGTCTCATAAACTGAACACAAATGTCAACATTAGGGAGAAAGAGAAAAACAGACATATGGATGAATTTCACATCTGATGTCAAGAAAAACAAGACCTCTGTGGAGCGTCAATAACCAGTAAAAATACAAAAACAAAAAACAAACTTGAAGCGACATGTGCAGATGAGTCATCCCAAGATTCATGAATAGATAAACACACTTGAATGTTTTTGTTTTTCAAACTAACATTATTTTATCAGCTGACATAAGCTGGTGTGTTTTCGCTAAACTTGTAACACAATACAAGTGAAAAGAAACTACTGCTGTACTTAATGTTGTACTTACTAGAGAAGTGAATGACCCAGAGTTGTTAAACTGAGAGTGCACATTAAAAAATCAATTGACACACTAAAAGTGTGTAAAAAGTGTCAAGTTTCACTGTCCTCAAACTGAAGCAAACATGTAACAAAAAGAGGAGTGCAGAAAGGAGCCGAAATGTAGCCTACATCATATTAATGTTAATAACAGGTTAATAGATATTTCTTCCACAAGAATGAGTTTCTTGAGCAAGGTTAAAATGATGCACTACACTTCACTTTACTACTACACAAACTAAGTTATTTAAATCTACTGTAGATTTAGTCAGCTAGACTAAAACTAAAACAATTTAGTTGACTTAAATTACTTAAATTAAGTGACATTTTAGTCAAAAGACTCTGAAACTGAAAATTTGCTGTCAAACTTAATAACACTGCTGTGTAAAGCTGCAACAATATTAACTATTAAATTAATTCCTATTTTGATAATCAATGAGTCGTTCTGAGTCTTTTTTAATGTCTAAATTCTCTGATTTCCGCTTCTGAAATGTGAATATTCTCTGGTTTCTTTACTCCTTTCTGTCAGCAAACTAAATATCTTTGGGTTGTGGACAAAACAAGACATTTAAGGATGTCACCATTGGCTTTGGCTTGGCTTTTCCAACACTGAACATTTTTTCACCATTCTCTGACATTTTATGGACCAAACAACTAATTCATTAATCAAGAAAATAATCAATATATTAACAGATAATGAAAAGCATTGTTAGTTACAGCCCTACTGCTGGCCATTGTTCATCTCTCCACTGCTCATCTTGTCTTCCCTCTCTGTCTCTCCCTCCCTGTTTTCCTTTAGGGAACCCTTGTTGCTGTCATTACACCTCCCACCCTGATGAAAACCTCTCAGGACCCAGCAGCAACATTCCTGCTTGTTTTACAACCTTCTCTCTACTAATAGCTCAGTATCCAGCTGCTTTCAAATAAAGCCGCTGTCATTTTCACCCTGCCTGTCAATGTCCTGCATGCACATACAAAAACATAAAATTATACACCCTTTTATTATCTGTCTGTTTGTTCTTCTTCCATCTTTTTCTTGGCAAAGCATCTTATTTATAATTGCCAATCAGGCTTTTCTGCCTCTTCTACTCACAGGGAAAATGTACAAAAACAAGATGATGTTTCACATCTGGGAGATAGTGGGTAATTCATGATGGAAGAAAACAAGAGGTCTTCTTCAACAGCACACACACACAGAGACTGGTGACAGCAGGGCTGGACACGATGTTGAATGCAGCCCAAAGATTACAAATACACTTTTTGTGACGTCAAGTCTAATGTAATTAAGTTAAGCTGATGTCCAGCTAAATGAATCATCGGATTCCCAAGAACCGGGCCTGCAGACTCACTCAGCGTCTCCACTTGAACAATCAGTTCTTTAGTCTGTCACAGATGTGTCTCCTGTTTGCATTAAGCACTGATCGAGGAAACATTCAGATACTTGACATAACTTGAAGTAGCAATACCACCAGGGCTGCAACTAAACATCATATTTTTTTTCGATTAATCTGCAGATCATTTTCTCAATTCATGCGTTAGTGAATAAATTACAGAGTGAAAAATACCAGTTATAACATCTTAGAGCTCGAGATGACCTCATAAAATTCATCTAGTTTTGTCTGTCCAACAGTCCAAACTCCAAAATGTTCAATTCGCAACAATGCAAGACCATGAAAAGCAGCAACTGTCAAATCTGAGAAACTGAAAAAACAACTTCAACGATCAGTCGACTAATTATTGCAGCTTTTCTGTAAATACCACAAAGGCAATACTACAGTTTTTTACTAATTTGAAATGTCTAATTCCTTATGCACTGCATATTTGACACTGCTAACACCGCTGCCAGCCTGATACTGATCATTTTTTACCTGCTTGTGATGGACACCACCTGCAGGGTGTGACAGGGTGTGAAAAAAATAACCTGAACATGCAATAATATTCCACTCGACTGAACTCAACTGAAGACCTAATACACTATGATTTTTTAGACTTATTTATTGTGTAGTTACATATACAGTGCATATATGTGTGCTGATCTGTTGGAATGTGTTTGTTTTTTTGTTTTTTGTTTTTTTGCATTGTTTTTTATTGTATGTACCACTCAGGGACAGACTAAACTTTGTGTACAGCTGTGCAATGGCAATAAAGGCATTCAGTTCTATCAATCCCAATTCCAACCTCCACTCCAAAGTTGCCTTAATTCACCAGTTAAAGTTACTTCTGACTTTACAAAGATGAGAACCCCCAAACATGGCCAATTAAACTAGAGCAAATGAACCAAGCCCAGAGTGCCGCGCATTGCAGTAATTTTGGCCACAATCAAAACTGCAGATCATGTGACAGTTTGGCAGCAAAAGGAAGCACTACCACGAAATTTCTATGGGCCATAAAATTCCAGAAGCCTAAATAACTTTTTGAGAATATGTGTCTTCTGAGCAACTTTCACTGGACTGAATTGGGCACCATCTTGCAATATCCAGTTCTAATAATTCATCTATGCTGGGAGCTTAATAGAGCTCAAATGATTAGATGAATAATCAGTTAGTCCAGCCACTAGTACAGGCCACTGGCTGCCCTCAGAAACATTTTGTGCAGCCCTTGAACGTGACATGAAATACATGCATTATGTTTTAACCATCCCATTTCAGTACCTTCACTTTCAGTCGCCTTCACTTATTATACTGCTCAACTACAGCATCAAATATGACAACTTTAAGAAAGCTACTGGTTGCATGGCAACTAGTGGCACCTCCCAAATGTTGCAGGAATTACTTTATTAGTGCAGGCATGCACAGTTTTGGTGAAAGGACAGATGGAAAAGCCACCACTGAAAAAACGCTGTATGGTTGAGAAGAAAAGGAGGTTTCAGGAAAAATGGATCAACTCTTACTTCAGATCTATCAGACCATTCACAGACACGATGTCAGGTTCATGTTTTTTTTTTATTTATGGGAAATTGTAATGGACAATTTTCAGTATTATCTGACACTGTATAGGCAAAACAATTCCTAAAGAAAATAGTTGGCAGACTAATTGATGATGAAAATAATTGTTAGCTGCAGCCTTTGAACATTCAACAAACCCTGAGTCTCTGCAGTGGTGGGCGACGACTCTGAGTTGCGGTGAAATCAAATGAAATATTTGGACAGTGAAAGCACACACAAGGACCATGCCAACTCTCTGTTTCACACACACAACTTCAAAACATTATCAGTTTACATGAGTCCTTCATTTTCACTACAACATAAATCATTTTTATATCGTACGTCATTAAGACAGCCAAAGTACAGACTGTGTATCTTCAGGGTCTCAAATTTACTGCAGTGTAAATGACAATGTTTCATTCTATCAAACACACTGATGCACATACACTCACACACACACACACACACACACACACACAACACACACACACACAAATACAAAGGGCCTATTGAACACAGCGCAGTAACAGCTCTTCATAATAAAGGCAAGCTGGAGCTGACTGAAAGAGCGAGCACACAGCCAGGTCCAAAGTCTTCATGAAACTGGACATTCGATCGCTGCTTGTGGGGCTGTTTGTGTGAGATTTTGACATCGATACCTTCTAATAAAACAGCCGACTGCATCCATGCATCCAGCCAGTCGAAAAGGTCACTCTTAATAGGTCAACCTCGGACAGATGGGGATGGACAGAGAGAGAGGGGTGTGTGTTTGGGGGGGTTATTACCAGAGAACTATTAGGCTCCACAGGCACCACACTGCTCCGCCTCTTTCTCCACTTATACACACACTGATATTAAAAAGGTCAAGTGAAAGAGGAAGCTGTATACGCATACACACCTCATTTAGGAGACCACAGTCACCTCTGATTGTTATGGAAAATCATGGTAATGGTACAGTAATGATGATAGGAGGCGCAGCAGTCTATAGGGTTGTACAATACACCAGTCTGTATTGCACTGTAAGACTTTAAGTACAAGGTGGCTGAGGTGTGTGTGTGCGTGAATATGTACAGCATGTGTGTGGTATGTGGGCAATTTTGATTCTTTCTTGGACTGCCCCCTTTGTTGAATTACTCCCAGAATGGGGATTAGTTAACACACTCACACAGTGTGTTATAACATGCTCGGAGAGGGTGTGTCATGCTCATCCTCAGCCCTCTGCCAAGTTCTGACAGGAAATATATATCTATTAACTCTACATTTATGTTCATGTGATCCTTCCATGGACTGTGCCTGGACTTTCTTTGCATAATGAGAATAGACGTTTCTTTGAATCACATATTTGCTCAAGGAGAACCTCTGAATGCTTCATCTCCATCTGCCTTAAGACGTGTAACTTACACTGGATGGTAAGTCATTTCTTTTACATATGTCAAGAAAAAAAGTATATAACACACAACAACATTACAAGCATTTTTGCAGGAAAAGATGCTATTAGAAGAGGAAACATCAATTTGTGACTGAAATTTTAACTTAAAACTAATGCTTTACACTGTTTCAACACTAATAACTAGAATATAGGGTATGCACATGACAACACAGAATGTGGAAGTCACTGACTGAGTGGCAAAAAGACAACTAAGTGAAAACATTCAGCTTGAAGGCTGTGAAAACACAAAAAACACTTTTACAATGGCAAAGAGCTGTTGTGCGATTGACTGTACAAATGCATTGGAGGAATTGGAGCAATCTTTTTACAAACTGCCAAAAGCTAAAGGAAATGGGTCACTGCAATTCACAGAAACAACTTTAACTTTAAACAACTTTAATGAAATAAAATAAAAATATCTGCACAGACCTATCCATATGCAACCACAATATCCATTGGAGTCCTGTCACTTTCATTTTGCTACAATAAAGTAATGTGTAAAGGCTTTTATGTGTGTATTTTTTGTGTATTTCCCTGGCATTGAAATCAGGGACATATAAATGTCAGAAAACCCAATTCCTGGCCACATGTCAATGTCCATGAAATATCCACTAAAAACAACCTTGCAGGACTGAGTTCAACACAACTGAGCAGAGAACAACAGAACAGGTGGGAGACTGAGGTTATCATGTCGACATGGGTCAAAGGCCAAATCCAAAAACACATGATACATGTTATTTGCTTTGGCTCGCTACACCACAGGGTACCCTCCATCTCATTGTTTCCTCCCATTTCCCCTCTTCATCTTAGTGGAGCATGAATGAAAGATGCTCCGGTGGAAGCTCCGGGGGAAGCTCATAGCAAGACGCGTTGCAGGTGAAGCATTTGGCTGGAGCGAAGAGAGCTACGGCAAATTACACATCCAGAGACACTGGGCAGATGTGGGGAGGTGGCTGTAGGGTAAATGTAGAGAAGGGAGAGAAGAAATGGGAAGTGGAAGGTAAGGAGAAAGTGCGAGCTTGGCAACTCTGGACTCTCCACTGGGAACGGTTGCTCATTTTGACAGCAGAGCTATTTTTCTAGGATAAAGCCAGAGAACACCAACATATTGAGAGACTCTTAAATGGTCAGTTGACAAAAAACACTGAAGCTTCATTCAGAAAAATTTAACCTCATGCTATGCAGTCGTTCTCTGACTTCTTCCCGAATTCTCTGTCTCTCTCTCTCTTGAATGTGAGTGCCTAATTATAGGGAATTTAGGTTTTTACATGTGGGTGTGGACTGTGGATAGACTCTTCTATCATGGTATATATGTAATTTTTATGCAACCTGAATTTACTGACATACAGCATGTAGACTTTTCTGTAATTTCAAATTAAAACAATATTAAAACAACAACAACAACAACAAAAAAAAAAAAGACAAAAACACCCGTCTCTGGATCTAAAATTCGTTAATCCTGCAAATCCTACAATGCAATAAAGCTATTCTGCTTACTGATTTGCAACGGCTCAATACAACCAGAGATATAAATGGACGGCTAACTCAGCAACAGTGTAGCAAAATCTGAGTTTGAGCTTTGGATCATAACATCGCTGTTGACTCCATTTTCCCTAGGTCATGACTGTCCTGTGAAAAAATTCATAAAAACAGGTGAGCTGCCTTTTTTTCTGGATAGAAAGCGCTATAATGTTTATTTCTCAACTAATTTCAACAGTGCCGTTATATCCAAGGGGTTTTGATCTACATGGAATGAGAAAAAAAAGGTTTGATTTTTTTTTCTAACTCACTCCAGATTGAAAAATCGATTGAAAAACAAATGTTATGGTGCTTTTTATTCAGAAAAACACAGCTCACTCATTTACATGTATTTGTTCACGTATATGTCTATGATTTAAACCCACCATGATGTCACCCAGCGTAATGTCCGTCACCATCTTCGTTTTTGGGGGCCAGAAGTGACTATATTTGGTTGATTTGGTCTATTTTACTCCAAATCAGGCCATAACTTATAAAATGAACATCATGCTGTATTGAAGAAGACTTGAAACTAATGATTGAGACCATACACTCACTATGAATCAATTTACTGAGGTAATAAATCCAGTGAGAAGTAGGCTCATTTTGTCACAAGGGTACATACAAGTGAACTTCTTTTTATAGGCAGTGTAGTCGCTCCTGCTGGCCAATACAAGGAATGCATGTTTAAAGCACTTCCGCATTAAACGGCTCACATGTCCGGGTTGCTATTCATAATCCTGATCCTCGGGCCATTAAAATACTTCTCCTTGTCAGCTGCCCCAGTTTATAGGACCCAATTAGACATGCAACATTTCAGCAAGTCACATATGATGTCTTATCTGCGGGGTCATCCTAAGCACAGATATCTATGAAGATAATCATATGTGCTTTAATGGCAGCTGCTGGTTCTTTGGCTTGACCAGTCCATTGACACGGAGTATGAATACCTGCGAGGTTGGTCTGGAGGGATTTCAGGGAGACAGATAAGCCTTTCATCTCAGCACAGAGGGTCAAATGTTGAAGTGTGTGTCTAAGTAAGCATGGTGAGTGTGTGCTATCAGTGCTCCATCTCTGAGAAAATCAAACATAGTCTCTTCTATTTCTTTATGAATTATTTACAACATATTAAACAAAGAAAGAAAACTTGTGTTTTGCCAATGCACTGCACACAGTCAACTAAACTACCAGTCAAAGGCTTGAAAAATCAGAATTAACAGCTTTTTATTTAGTCACTGTGACAGCACAAACACACCCTAATGGATCCCAAAATAACATTTAAACACAATTATATATAGCCAGTTATTAGCTAAAAAACAGCCTGCATGGACACAAAACTTGAGGATTTATTCAAGTCTGTCATAGGTTCAAGCATGGGCCACTTAAACTATTGTGGCTGGACAAAGTTTTAGGGAGCAGGTGGGTCAATGAGGCCGTTTCTCTGTTGCTGGCTACAGCCAACAAGCATCTGGTTGCAAGCAGGCGGAAAAACAAGCCCTCAGAGCATTTGAACACAGCAACGATGTTCAATTAATTAAAGGTTAATTGTTTCCGGATCTCTCTCTGGCCAACCTGTGAGGGTTGAGGAGAAGCGGGAGGATGTGGGTTTGCTACTAGGGGGAGAGTAAAGTGGTGAAAGGAGGAGACAGTTGAGGGAGGGGAAAGAGAAAGTTACACAACGGGAAGCCAATGAATGAAGTGAGAATAAAAAAGATGGAGGAGGACCAGGGACCAGGGGTTTTCCCTTTGGCAAGAAAATGTGTGGTTTTTTTTCTTATTCCTTAAAAAGTGCACTGTTTAGTTATGTATGCAGTTGGTTAGAAGTGTCCACGATCTAAAGGATGTATGGGAAAGTTTCCATATAAGTCGAGGGACATCAACCGTGGCAGAGTTTCATTCTCATGTCAGTCTGCATCAGTCTGGGTCACGGATTTGAGCCAGAGGTCAATCGTTTCTTTGAAAGACTTTGTGAAAATAAAGATTATGTTTGACTTGTTAGGCTATATTTTACCCAACCAAAAGCTACTTAGCAGTGGATGACGTTACTCTTTACTTTGCTGTATACGAGTCATCATTGTTGACAGAAATGTAAGGATGAAATTTTAAGTGAATCACTTTTACATATAGACTTACTTGATCCATCTTATAAGTTTTTGTGTGATCTATGAAACACACATTAGGGCTAAAAGTAATGATTATTTATTATCTATTGTGAAAAATGCCCATCACAATTTCTGAGCCTGAAGTGACATCTTCAAATAGTCTCACCAAAAGTCCAAAAACTCCTCATTTACTAGCATATATGATAAAGAAAAGCAGCAAAAGCTAATATTTGAAAATGACGGAAACAATTAATCGATTATCAAACAGCTGGCAACTAATTTTCTATTGTCCAACTAACAACTACAATTGACTAATCGTTGCATCTTTGACTGTATTCTTGTGAATATCCTGAAATACAAACCTGCAATGTGCCAGTCAGAGCTGGAGTATGAATACAATTGCATGATTTTGTCTCTGTATGTATGTATTTTTTATTCACACTGACACCACAACCACACATACATGAGACTACAAATGCTTTGTGACTTAGGGTGTTTTCACACCTATATTTCATTTGTTCTGGCCAAAATGAGTTGATGAGTTTGTGAACTTTGGGGGTGGGAGCAAGGACGTAAATACAGTGCATATTTCTGTGAGAAAAACATTGCTATTCGATTTAACATGGAGCAACGGCAGAGTTGGCATTTGCTCATAACAGCGGTAATTATCTGGGCAATATATCAGACAAAACCATACAAGCAGAATGCCAAACGCACTTTGAGAAAATACTACACTGCTTCTCTTGGAGACACCAGGTAGTTGGGTCGGACTGAGGTTGGATCACCTTTCCACCACAAACGAACCCATCCAGAGTTTGTTAGGGGCAGGGCCGAGATCACCTCCTCTCAAGACTTCATACACGCAATTACTGCGGTCACATCAGTCCACACGAATTGCACTAAGGTAAAAAACAAACCAGAATCTGAAGCACAGGTGTGAAAACAACCTTAATTTCAATTCAGGTAATGTAAAAGTAGAGTCTTTAGTCATTTAGTACCATAACACCAAGCCCGAATAGTAACAACAAGCAGTGCAAAAACAAAAGGGGAATGTAAATTATAACTTCCTGAAAAATGATGGGAAGACCAAAAACAGAGCATCCACAATGACAACAGACATCATGACATTTCTATTAAAGTCATGACACAACAACTTTGATCATGCTGCTGGAGTGGAAGGCAGGAACAAAGATGTAGGCTAAGAACATGCAGAAGAGATAAAGACATTTCAAAGCTTTCATCTCTGCACTGCTGTTATCTGCTCATCATATCACAGCCCAGAGCAGCAGGACAGCTTCAATCACATACACACACACAGAGAGCTCTTCTTCTCTGGCCTGCATGGACACAGCATACCTGGGATTCCTGTGTGCATGTGTTTATGTGTGTTTGTGTGTGTATATGTTAGCCAGAGGAGATGAGAGAGCAAAAGATAAAGAAAGAGAGGGAATGAGAGGAAGGGGATATGTAGAAGATGATTCCCCCAGAGAACTGGAAGAAGAAAATGGCTGCAGCTAATGATCATTTTCTATTATTGATTAAATAATTATTCAGTATTTAACATGTCAGAACATGGTGAAAAATGCTCATCATTAGAGTCCAAGAATCCCGGGAAACAGGATTCTCATCCAAACCATTTCCCAAGAAGTATGTAACGAGAAACCCGGAAAAATATTTTTAAAATATTCAGAACATATGGGAATATATTTAGAAAACATGTGGGTTTACTTTCTTGAAGATGCAAAGTGTGGGTTCAGTGAACGAGCAATCAGATGTGCCAGGCTGAGGTTCAATGAGCAGTTTACTGCAACATTTGAAATCTCAGACAAAATTCCAGGTACAAGTCAACTGTGCAAGAACAAGCCTGCAAGTTATTCTTCCTTAATAATTAGTAATAATAATCTACTTATTACATATAGTGTTACCAGAAATATGGTAGCCGAAAGTATACTTTAAAAACAAGTGCATTTCCTGGGATCCCCAGAATAGTATGTGCTTCTCTTCTTGGGATTGAAAATGTCTGATATTTGGGAAAAACATTAATCCCCACTCTTTCTTCAAACTTCAAATTACTTATTCTCACATTTCAGAGGCTGGAAGCTGCAACTTTAGGGCATTTTTACTTACCTGCAACTTAGATATTTGATCTCACATCAAAACTGTTGCTGACTGACTGATACTGATACTTTTGGGGATGCACATCAGTATCAGGGCCAATACTGATGCTTAAGCCAGAGAGTTATTGGCCAGACAAAACTGATCTATATTAAAGACACATCTTCAGTTACATTCATTTAACTCACAGCAGGTCTCTGACTCTGTGTTTGGAGCTGCAGTTATCCCTGGTCTCATGTTGAAGTATCAGTCTCAGGAGAAAGAAGTTGAATCGGGTATATCAATTCATCATTTTCACAGCAAAAAAAAAAAAAAAAAAAAAAAACGCTCTTTATCAAGACGAGGCTTGCCAGCCAGCGCATTTTGCTACTGTCCTGTTCTTGTCTGTCTATCTGTCTGCACGCTCATCTACTCCAGGACTAAAATTCAGAAGAAAACACAGAAGAACTCACTGCATGTGTTTTTATGTTCGTGTGTAAGCCAGAGGGATATATGCAGAGACTTGTCTGTTACATGTCTCAGGTGGCACCTCAGGGTCGGATATGATTTCTCACTAAAACACACACCCACACCTGCAACTGAGACAGATTTCACAGATTACTCGGGCAATATACAAATCTCCCCCCCAGGTTTTTACATAAGCAGAGTTCAGTGGGTGGGGGGGGGGGGGGGTCGAAGACCGTGTCACAGCACTCATAACCGAACATGAGGAAACTGGAAGCTCCTCAGACGCCTTGGGCGAGTAACACATGCCAGTTATCATGCATGGTGTTTGAGATTTTAGATGTTGCAGATGTTTCGTGGGTAGGAAGGAAAAGTTTCCTCTAGGTTTAAAAGAACCCACTCATCTCTGGTGTCTGTGGTAACTTATCAGTGTTTTCATATTACTTTTTATAATGACTGGTAACTTAACACATTACTTTTTAGTTTAAGAAACCAGCAATCAAGGTTATTATAGCTAACTAAAACTAAACTAAAAACTAAAATTAGGTTTAAAAATTATATAAAAATAAGCAGAAAATGTCTTTAGTTTAAGTCTTCGTCAATTTGGTCAAAGCTGACATCACAACAAGCATGACGAGGTATTGGCAATGTTTGTTTAATGAGACTGGGATATCTTAATGACTGTAAGTAAACTGCTGTCAGAAAGAAACCAGATAAAAGCTAAACCACAACACCTAAACATTTTTAAGCAATAAAAACTAAATTGCAATGAACAAACCCATTGTGGAGACTAAGCTGAATTGAAAAATTAAAACAAAACAAAATAAACAGAAAAATCACTGAAAAATACAAAAATATAAATAAACTATGCTGGCAATTTAATAGCAAATTTCTCCATCTTGTATTTTACTGCTTTTTTTATGGCAGCATATTTTCATCATTGATTAATCTGTTGATTATTTTCTTGATGAAGTGACAAGTTGTTTAGTCTACAAAATGTCAAAAAAAAGGTGAAAAAAAAATTTGTGTTGGTTAATGTTTTCCAAAGCCTAAGATGACACTCAAATGTCTTGGTTTGTCCACAACCCAAATATATTACAGTTTGCTGTCATTGAGGAGTAATGAAACTAGAAAAAAAAAAATCACATTTAAGAAGCTGGAATCAGAGGAATTTTACTCAAACTAATAAACTGATTACTAAAATAGCTGGTGATTAATTTAATAATTGATTAATCATCGCAGTTCTATACTTTTTACTACTAAACTTATTCCAAGACATGTTATTTAACCTTCAGTCTAATCATAATATTAATCTTCCAAACTATTATATTCCCCACTACAAAACAAGGTAGAAAAAAAGATCCTTTTGTGTAAAAGGCAACTTAGAAAATGTTCCAGGAAAAGAGCACAGAAAAAAATGGGGAGACAATGTAATTGTAATTGAAAACTGCAAAAATCTCACTTCTCCTAATTTTAAAATAATTCATTAATTAATTTTAAGCCATTTTCTGCAGATATTTAAATATTCAAAGTAAACATCTATTTCATTTTCTTTTTATTCATCTCAATGAACCGTAATTCTGCTCCTTTTCAGTATGACGCCCTCTATTATCACTAAACCACAGCCTGACATTGACATAATTAGCACAGTGAAACTACATTAATCTAAACTTCAGAATTCCCACATGCCCATGTAACTGAATAGGTAAGCACAAAACAAAAGGATAAGGTTTTCTACTGCGGTGCTCCATCTGCAGCGCTCCCGAGAAAACCTGAGACGGGAAAAAGTGTGGAGAAACAAAGAGAAGGTGGAAAAGAAAGAGCGAGGGAGCAACCAGGGAGTAGGGAGACGGAGGGAGATGAATGGTTGTGTTTTCGCTTAGAGTAAAGCTTTTCCAGGCTACATTTTTTTGCAACAGCGGTGTAAGGTATCCCGCTGTATAATCCTCTGGTGGTGACAGACACAGAGAGATGGAGGGAGTGAGGGATGGAGGTGGAGGCGATGTGTGCAAGTGTGGTTGTAGTGCGTGAGAGTCCACATGCTTGCAATAATGCTCATTTGTCACCGTGTGCCTACTGTATGTCGATACAGTGTGTGTATGTGTGTGTGTGCATGTGTGTGTGCATGCACGAGTTGACAAGCCATCTATCCCCCTCTGAGAGCAAATTAGTCTTGTTCACCTTCACAGTCCTGCACTCTCTCCATTACACTGTAAAAGCCATTGACACTCACTCTGCACTGTAAAACCCTCTGGTTCAACTTCAAGTTACGCAGCTGCACAAATACTCAATTTAAATCACTTGTGACCATAAGCTGATTAAGTGGTTTTTGGAGTTTAGTACACCTGGGGATATCGCGGCTGGACTGACACGGCTGTTACATTGAGATGCATCTTCAAGACAGTTAACTCTATTTTTATGCTCTGGCGCACAAGCATGTGCAGTTTATGGAGTACGTCAAGTCAGCTGACACAAACTTTAAATTTTAGCTTGACCTTTTTACTACATTTATCTTACTTAGTTATTCTATTAAGAACAGTTTTTTGCACTTATTCCCTAAACACTTTATATTTATTACTATTTGCTTTTGTTCTTGTGTAATTTTGGAGCAATCTCAATTTTCTTTCTCAATTTCCTTCGGGATTAATAAAGTTTTTTCTTATCTTATTTAAGTGCTAACTAATTTGAACCGTATTTAATTTATTTCCTTTTTTCAGACTTAAGTGGTAACATTGATCATGGCTTATCAGAGGTCAGGATGATGTCAAAACTGCATAAAAACAAAGATTTTATAATACAGCAACCAGTTTTATGTGATACAAGAGTTGCTGCTTGATTCCACTGCGCTCGGGTCTATAATGAGGCATCCAATACCGGTTTTGTTCTGTCAAACAAACAGCTTCATGCACCACCAGGAGCATTCCAGAAGTGGATCGTGGAAGTGGAAGTTTTCTTTTTTTGTCTGTTTGTATGACAGAGTCTGCACAGGATGTTTTATTTTGAAATCAACCAGATTCTCTATACAATTCCTGTGTCTGACTTCCTGCCCAAAGCTTGATGACATGGCTTCTGTCAATAGATTCGGCCTGTGTGTGATGGAGAGCCGCTTCGGGGACATCTGAAACATTCTGCGGTGTGTCTGGTGGATTCACAAGCATTGTATAGAATGGCCAAGATCAGCATCCTGCAAAATGCGGCTACATCGCAGCCAGAATGTAATGTAGCTGCGCCCTGAGGAATAAGCCGGTTAAACAACTGTTGAACTAATTACCAGCTTGTTCACTTGTTTCAGCAATACGACCTTTCATCTTCCCTTAAACATTAAAAAACTATATGGACACAGTCCTTGCACTACAGCCAACAACTTCTATTCGACCGTGCCTTTTGTCACCTTATGACCCCTCTGCTTCTCAATCTCCTCCAATTCTGCCCCAATCTATTAGGTCTTTATCTGTCTCTTCTCCCCTGGGAGACGTCAATCCCACACAACAGCCAGTCCATTAGCCTCAGGACTGGAAGCCCTATTCAGTAGGTCTGTTCACGAACTCAGCAAGTATAGCAAACTCCTCTTCACTAGCAGTGACCTGGAGTCTGAAGGGGGAGGGGGAGAAGGCCAAAGGGAAAGACTGGAGTCCTCCAGCCCTGTGAAGTCAGCAACTGTAGGTTAGCTGGGGTCAGGGGGACAAATTGTCAAAGACTTCTTGCTCTCAGCGTCTGTTGGTGAGGCCCGAGGCATCTCGTCCCTCCACTCAAAGCTCAAGATCTTTGCAGGGCCAAACAGGACACAGAGAGAGAGAGCTTTTCCTACCTACACTTTGGCTCAAAGGGGGGGGGGGATAAAACAGCACACACATGTAAATCACTGATGGTTCAGAATATTTAAATTTAGGGCTGCAATAAGTTGTCCATATAATGTAAGAAAATGATGGAAAATGACAGTATTTCCCAAAGCCAAAGTGACATCCTCAAATGTCTTGTTTTGTCCACAACCCAAAGATATTCAGTTTACTGTGATAAAGAAGTAAAGGTACCAGAAAATATTACATTTAAGGAGCTGGAATCAGAGACTTTTTTCTTAAACAATTACTAACCAATTCATTGCAGCTCTGCTTAAATTTGTATATTGTGTGAGTGTTTATGAGGGTGTGTGAGTGAGTGGCTAAAGAAAAAGAAAGAAAAATATCGAGACACACACAAAAAGAGGTCTTTCATCCCTGATGCCATTATGATTTCAAGACTAGGTCAGCTGTAAGATGAAAAATAATGACCCCAAAAGGACCTATTTGTATTGATTAGAGCGCAGGTAGGAAATTATCAAAATGAGTGGCCACACATCTGGTCAAATACACAGAGGCAAATATAGTCACGCAGGACGAGAACCTGAGAAGGCCGACGTTTGAGGTGGTGATTACTGCTGCTGACAGACCAGCACCACGTCTACTCTACAGAGACATCCTGCACAATGTAAGGACTGTGTTTCAGAAAGAGAGCACATTATACAGCTAGAAGTGGGCCTTTTTTTCTTTATTAATCTATGAGTACAGATTATCACCTTCTAAGGAATCTTCCATCAAATTAAACCAATGATTCTTTCTTCCACTGTATAAAGTCTGATTCAGCTTTCTGCTTTACTGATGTCAGTCTACTTTTGTAAATTATAACAATGTGACATTACACCCTGTTCCCTTAACCTGCCACTCTTATTTCAATAAAAGCGCTTCACTGAGGTTTCTCTTGGTATTGTGCTTCTGACATCATGATATTCATGTCTTTTACTGTTTCCCCCTGCATTTGAGCCATTATTTTCACTTGGTGACTGGGAAAGAAGGTAACTCTAATGAAAGACAAAATTATATTTTGTGATCTAATGATGTTTTCTTTCAGATATAATATGATAAAATAGTCCCATCTAAATTGGTTAAGTTGTGTTATTTAAATTTCCACTCACTGAACCAAACCAGCTATCATTAGCTCAAGCTATCATTCGCAATTACATTATTTATATTTAGGAAACTAAAACAACACACTAAGGATACCATAAAAAACTTTCCTTGTTAAGGAGCAGTATTTACTTTTGGGTAAATAACTGAGCTGGAAAATTGAATTTTTTTAAGTTGACTTGACTTAATTTTAACTTGCATTAAGCAAACTGTTTATAACAGTTTAGAACAGAATTTAAGTAAAAAGAAAACATTATACCGGCAGATAAGTTCAGGTATTTGGAGATTTGGAGGTTGTACTGTGAATCTCTACTTAACCCGTTTCTGGTTTGGTGGTAACAGGATCATGACAGACACACTGATATTTCATCTGCTTGTCTGTGTTTATGTGTGCATGTCTACCTGTTGGCGGTCTATCTGTCTCCATGTCTGAAGTCGAGCCAACAGGTGGTCTGGGATTCTTTAACCCTGGACTGAAGAGAAGAAATCCCTCCCTACCAGACAAGAGCAAGCGAAGGACTGGGACTTGTAAAAGTCTGGGCACATGTGTGTGTTCAGACCGGAGCGCCTTCAAAAACATGCTACACATGCATGCTTCTACACAGCGTTGCTCAGTTCAGCAGTAGCCTGAGGAAGATTTTTTTTTTCAGTCTATGTTTTCAAGATTTCAGTGAAGACAGGGTTTCACTTGATATGGAAATTATGTGCAGAGATTTTCTTTTTACTGTCCATTTCGGTATTTACCCCTATTAATTTCCCTAAACTTACTTTATTTCTGAATTTACTTTTAAATTTCTTGTTTCATTGTGCAAATAAGGGGGCTGTCATTCAAAGTTTGTCATGGGGTCAACTTTTGGTTGATTGACATCATATTATTTTTTCCGTTTTTAATGACATATGAATTTAGTCATTTAGTCAATTATTTATTTTTATCTTAGCAGTTAAAGTCCTTCATACTCAGAAGAAAAAAACCCACAATGATCTAGATATAGATCTAAATTGGTCGCTTTGAGAAAAAATAATGAATTAACACCATTCTTTTGGTTTCAGGAGGGTTTTTAACTGACTCCAACATACTGGCTGTAAAATCTCATTTCTCTTATCCACCTCATATCTCTAAGCAGAGATGAAGCAAACTATCAGAGAATGATCCCTATCTCCATTAGGACTGTGCTGTTTTTTTTTTCTGAATGGGATGAGGAGCTGTACAGGAGGGGAACATTAATCACTGACGGAGGGTCAGCAGCAGTTCACTGGGTAGACGAGATCGAGGCAGAGTGAAGGCCTTAAGAGATAAGAACAGAGGTAGAGAAGGAGAGCGAGGCAGAGGAAGACGCAAACTAGAGGGTGATAAATACAGAATATAATCAAATTAACTCAGTAGGAAGGGGAGCATGAGCTGATTTTAGACTTCCAAGCAGCCCAGTTACACAAAATTAATGAAGTAAATGAACCTAAACCTCGAACAGTGCCATTCTTTTAAAGATCTGTGCCTCTTGTGTTTACTTATTTATTTACTTTCCAACTGCATTACTACCATCATCCCAAGCAAAGCTGAAAAGAATAGTCAATTAATCTATTAGCTGTCAACTATTAAATTAATTGTTAATTATTTAGATTATTTACTGGTTTCTTTTGTCCTTTATATCAGCAAAATGAATATCTTTGAGCAAGTTGTGGACAAAACAAGACATTAGAGGACGTCACCTTGGGCTTTGGCAAACACTGCTCGACTGTTTTCACTATTTTCTGACATTTTATGGATCAAAAAAACCAATTAATCGAGAACGTGATAGATTAATCGATAGGGAAAATAATATTTAGTTGCAGCCCTAATCCCAAATTTCTGCTTTAAAGTGTGGCATCCCTGTGCATATTTAAATTTGAATCTGTAACATTACACCAGTGTTCAACAACCTTTACTATCATAAGTATCAAAAAAATCTGTTTGGAGCCGCAACTTTTAAATTCTCTGTTTTCCAAGACTTTTCTTTTTTGGATTTCTCATTCATAGCTTGCCTAGGGAGACTCAGGACATAGCCTTAGACGTAGGCTACACACATTTTAGTTGGTGTACAGACTCCACATTTTTATAGTTGGAGAATGTAAAACTCCCTTTAGGCCTACAACAACAATGAATGAGAACTACAATGTTAAAAATAAAAAAAGGAACAGTTTTTCATTTCAACACATTTTTTTGTCAAAGCCACAGGAAGCCACTGGAGAGGAGCAAAAGAGCCACAGGTTGTTGATCCCCACATTATACAATCAGACCGTCTAAGAGCAGAAACTGCACGCATACATGCGTGTGTGTACAAATTAGTTGTGTTTCAAAGCAGGTTACTCAGCATGTCGAGTAATTCTTATGCTACTACAGTGTGTCCAATATGTTAGAATTGCTCTAAACCACATGTTCTTCAGTGCGCACACACGCCTACATCCACTTTGTGGCTGAGAGGGTCCTTGTGTGTCTCCCCCTCTCGCTGGTTTGGTTTGCTATGAGTTATCTCCCCGCTGAGGTGTATTTATTTGTTGGTTCGTTCCCAGAGTTCCTGTTTGCGGAGGTGAAATTCTGCACGCAGCTCACAGAGCAGCACTGAGAATCGACTCACACGGCCAGCTGTGATTTAAAGCAGGATAAGAGGATGGCTCCCCTTGTTAGTGTAATTTACTACATGCGCTCTCCTTATTTTCCAGAAACTAATTTTAGAGAGAAAAAAGTTTTTCCTCCCCGCCACTTTTCACCTTGTTAAATCTGAGAGCAGAGCAGCCTGGCTTTGCGTGTTTCTGAACAGTGAAGGTCGCTGGGGAGAAGTTATGGACTTGTGAGGGAAAATTATATACAGTATATCAGCAGTGGAAGTTATTTGGTGCTGCTTTTCCCCCTTTGACTGTACGAGTGCACAAAGATTTCTCAGAGAGAACAACCTCCTATATCTGGAGCTTGTTTTAAACTTTGTATAAGCTGAAATGCCTAAGTTTCAGGCCACTGTGCTTTAGTAATCCTCCCCTGGGAGTGCGACTGTTCTTGGATCAGTGGCGATAGCAGACTCCATGAGGCCAGAATGAGTGGGCTATAAGTTAGAGTGGAGCGGTGGGAATTCTCCTACAGTCTGAAAAATGGCTGGGATAAATGCGAGTGGAGCCTTTCTAAGTCTGACACATACACATACACACACACGTATACAGGGCTGGACTGTCCATTGGTCTGTGCTGGATCAAATTAGGCTTTGAGCACCCAGATTTATCAATATATGAACCTTTAGACGTTGAAAGAAAACTCTGCGAGGTATGTTCATACACATCGACTGTTCCAGCTCCAGGTCCGCTCAGTCGAACTGTGAGCTGAGCAGGTTTCAGCAGAGGAAAAAGCTCATAAATTATCTCCAGTAAGTGAGTGAGTGCAGAGTTAAGGCTGGGCGAACTACAGTTTACTCCACCTGGCTTACAGCAGAGAAAAGAGAATTGTTTCTCATAGATACCGACACACTGCCCCAAATGCACTCAAGATATGTAGCTTTTTATTGTAAATATAGAGAAGAGACAAGCATGCAGGGAAATGCCAGAACTACACTGTAAAAAATGTACACTATCGGTCCTGCATATAAAAATTTAACTCAGCTACAAGTAAAAGAAGTATTATTAGCACATACTTAAAGAGATAGTTTGGATCATTTGAACTCAGGTTGTATGTATGAGGTACCTATCCAAAGTGTATTAACTACAGTAGAAGGTCAGATGCCCCATGTTGGAGAAGCAGAGATGAGTAGCAGCATGGAGGCTAAGCCATGTACCGCTGTGGACAGGGTCAGCAGCAAAACATATTTTAGCCACCTAAAAATGCTATATTTAGAATATTTTCTTTAATCACCTTTAAGACTTTTAATTAATCAGTGGTCTAGAAATGGCTGTAATTTTCCTTTATTTTACATTGTTTTGTTTGGCATCGCCATTTGTTAATTAAGGAAACTTTAACTTCAACTTAAAATGAGGGGAAAAAAAGAGGAAAAAACATGTTGTATCTTATCATTTATTAATGATATCTGTTCGAGAAAATGCACAAAATTTGCAACACTATTCAGGAGTCTGGTTGCTTTGCAGAGAGCAATATTTGACTTCTATAACCACGGCTTCCTGTCAAAAAAGGCTATCTGATGGCAAAGTAAAGCAGTGAAAATATTCTGAATATAGTGTACACTTAAAATTATATTGATTTATTTTGAAGTGACCCTGTTGCTAACCCTGTCCACAGCATTACATAGCTTAGCTTCTGTGCCGGTACTCGTCGCTGCTTCTCCAAACTGGGGGCACGTTGACTCCCATCTGACTATCGATAAATACCTCATACAACCCTGCTTCAAAAAAATCTGAACTATCCCTAAGAAGACTATTAAAATAAAAGTGCTCATTATGCAAAATTACCCCTTTTGGAGTATTTTATTAATACATTATATTATTGGATTTGAGTCACTGATGTAAGTACAGAATTTGAATAATTGAACTTGGTTCTGTTCCACCGCTCCAAAAACATTTTAAGTGATGGATGAGAATGTAAATCCAACTGCACAAAAGAGGTCAACTATAAAATGTTTGTAATTACAAAAGCCTTAACGGAATTATTAATTTATACTAACGTATAAAATATGAGAAACACCTGCTCTCTTCTCACAGACATTTACTGGCTCGAGCCCTGATGAATGAGCGTGTGTGAGAAAGAGTGTGTCGGGCTGATGATTGCTTAAAACAATGGAGGAAAAGGGGGGAGCCCATATTTGATCTGGTGTGAATTAGAGGGGAATCAGGAGGAGGCGGGGGAGTGGGGACCACAGTGTTAAAGGCCTGCTGACCCTGCCTGAGGCTTTGGAGCTGGGGTTGACAAGGGGAGCAGAGCCCTGGAGAAGAGAATCTGGATGGCTACAGTATGTAAGGGCTGTAAAAGAGCCATAAAACAGGGTCAAACAGAGGGGACACTTGAGAGGTCTGGGAAAACACACCCTGACACACTCAGCATCCCTCACTCCCTCCTCCACTCGCTCATTCACTCATCAGCGAGTCTGCCTCTCTTTTCTCAAACCACTGGACCCATCATCTTCATATCCCTCTGCTCCCACTCCCTCCATCATCTCTCACTGTACTCATCATCCGCACTCATTCCTCCTGTTTTGTAGCGCCAGAAGTCATATTAGCTTCCTTTACAGTCGTTTAGATCGAACTCTTCCAGGTATATTCAAGATGCCTCCAAAAACAGTTCATAACAAAAAGAATTGTCCTGTGTGGTTCCTGCTCAACTGGTGTCAGTTACAGAGCATCACTGCCAAATGATAAAAAAGTATTCAAGAGCCAATTTTCAACACATTATCTATGGTAATTAATGCTGGAATGTGTTAAAGTGCCAAGTATTTGCTTGTTCCAGCTTTTCAAATGTGAGAATTTGCAGTTTTTGTATTTTTATATCATTGTAAAAGATTTTTTTCAGGATTAAGGACTGCAAATTTGACAAAACAAGCAATTAGAAAAAAACAAACAAAACATGCTGAATGTCAGAAAGTTCAATTTTTTCCTAAAATTTTCATATTGTATAGAGTAGGGATGGGTCATGATGTTCACATTTCTTAAGGGTCATTAAATTGTAAGAAAAAGCAAAAAAAAAAAAAACAACAACAAACAAATAGTCTATGAAATTACCGTCCTGTTTAAAAAATATACATATATTTTCCTACAATTAGTAGGTAAATGCATAATGAGAATAATCCTGTTATAGTACCTTTACAAATTAAAGTTTCAACGATTAGTTGATTAATCAATTAGTCTGTTGAAAGAAAATTAATTACCAACTATTTTGACAATTAATCAATTGTTTCAGTCTTTTTTTAAAGGAAAAACAAAAATATTTGCTGTTTCCAGCTTCCTTGGTATATGTTTTGCTGACTTTTCTTCATCATTTATGACGGTACATGAAGAGTTTTTGGGGTTTTGGATTGTTGTTACACTTAATGCAATTTCAACCAAAAAAGGCTAAAATAAATCACAACATGCATTACATTTTTTTTTAGAAAAGCTGCCAAAAAAAAAGCAATCCCAATAAAAGTCTCTTGGAGGGACTGATTAGCGTCATGTATCCTGTATTTTATTCCTTAAAAGCCTAACCAGGGACAAGGACCGCAAATTATCTATGACTAGAAGTCCTATATACATTGCATCAATTGCATTTTTATTCAAATTTAACAATGCGTATATGTACTGTCCCTGTCAAAGAAAAAATGCAGCCCTATTACAAATATGTCTACAGGAGATGCTGCAAATCTGTATGAAGTTTTCTTTGGCTTGTTAAAGCTGAGAAAAACCTCACTGGGACGAACCTCGACCTCTGTGTTGCCTTGTTCACTCACCCATCATATTGGGTGCCCTCCCTCTCTCCCTAAATCCATCTCTCCGTCCTTTCCTCCCTCCCTCTCCGTCCCTCCTTCCCACATGTAGATCCAGAGACTGATAAATGCTGCTACTCCATTATCCCTGACAGTCCTTTCTCCCTCTTTTTTCCCTTTCATCCCTCCCTCCCTCCCTCCTGCATTCCTTTCCCATCATCCTCAGTCTCTGTCTTGAGGCCCGCTCTGATTACCCATAATCCACCCCCGTCCCCTCCGCCCTCCAGATGATGTGTGGGCTGAGTTCGGCCTAGCACTGTCTTAAGTTCATGTTGATGAATGGTGATTTGACATCACATCAAGATAAGCAGGTAAAAAGATGCCAAGGGAGGTGTAGAGTGCCTGACTCAGACCTGCATGCCTGTCATGGATAGTTCTTGGATGACAGTGCAGGCCTGGATGTACTATAATGTGCATGTGCGTGGATTTAGTACGCTTCACTTCATTTATCTCTCCTCTGATTCTACTCATTCCACAATTACTGTCTATTTTTCCAGACGTCTTTCTTTGAATATGGCTAAATAATCAAACTGGGCTTCTTTCCATTGTGATTTTCTCTGCTGGCTCGACTTCGTGCTGACGTCTTCAGTTTTACACTGCATTACATCACACGGCCAATATTACACACACAATCCCACATCTTTAATAAACATTTACGATTCACCATATCCGCCTTTAGGAGCTCGTGTTTCAAAGATATGGACTTGGAAAAGGTGAAGAGCTGCACCTTCAATAAAAAAAAATAACAGTCACAACTGACTTTCCAGCAAAGCAATAAAAAGGTATAAACTGCTTTTTTTAAAATAACAAGTTAGTAAAGGGTAGGGGCACCGATGATAAATAAATTGCAATGTCAGTCCTAACATGTTCCTGACAAGTCTCTGAGCGCTCGGGCAGTCCCACTGAAAAATCTACAAATGATTAGAAGTTTTTTAGAGACATTGAGAGCTTTTTTCCCCACATTTTTAAAGGGTAACTTCACTTTTGTCTAAGTGACTAATGGGGACAACAATTTTTTAAATTGGTCCAGTATTGGACTGCAGCTGACAGAAGCAAAACTAAACTAAGACATAATCCTTATAGGCAACTGCACAGTGTGCTTGGTTTTCATAACTGTCAGACAACATTATGGAAAAGACTGCTACAGACATTTAGCATTAGACATTTTTTAAAGAGTAAGATACATTTTGTTTAATCAGAAACAGTGGTTTTACTGCTCTCACCAAACTCACCAGACTCCCTTGCAGAAACAGTAATTTTAACAGTCCTCTTCATTAAAACTCAGCAAAAAATAAATAAAATTCACCAAAAACACATCAGCTCATCCTTCCACTGTTCCAACAACTACAAACTCTGGTTTGGTTGATATAAACCCATAATTTACTGCGTTAGATGTGAAAATATGAGGACAGGAGTGAGAGGGAGGTCAGACATCAGAGAAGCAGCGGGGAGAAATGTTCACGTAGAGCCAGAAAATGTTCACATCTACCTCAGTGAATAAAGGGTTCATTTGAACCAAACAGCCAGAGTAGGTGAAAGACAGATGAGCCATGATGGTTTTGATGAGTTTTACTTTGTTTCTTTTGAGTTTAATGAAGTGTGTTTTATGGTGAGAAAATGACTCTTTCTCTAAAGGGAGTTTGGATGAGTTTGGAGAGAGCAATGAAACAGCTGTTTCTGGTTTAAAAAAAAAGAATCTTACTCTTTAAAAAGGTCTGTCTCTTTGGCAATCCTGTCCATAATGTTTTCAGACACTTAAAATAACTATCTGAGCCTGTCAGCTGCAAAAACAAACACTTTTAGTGGATGTAGCTAAGTTGTTACTTATGCCGGCTGCAGTGGTCTCACTCAATACAGGACAAACTTCAAAAATTGTTGTTCCCATTAATCAATTAGACACAAAAACATGGGAAAACAGTAACAAAGTTGAAAAATATCAAAATTACTCTTTTAAGTATGCAAACATGGACAGAGCTGGGGAAAAAAGGTTGCATATAAATCACTATTCCTTGACAGGATTCTGCTCCTTACACTCAGCTGGAGCCAAAGTATGACGGGACAATAAACATATCAACTAGTTCTGGGGCGATACACTTATCTCCTGATTTGATAGTATCATGATACTTAGGTGCCAATTCGATGTGTATTGTGATTCTTAAGTATTGTGATTCGATTTTAAGATTTATTGCAATTTTTTTTTAAACTTTTTTAACACTAGACCATACCAATCAATACCAATCATACACTTCTAGAGACTGTATGTCATCGAGTTCTATCATCAAGACACTGCACATCACATCTCAATCACTCTTTCTGAGTTTTACTTCAGCAGTATAGTTGCTATACTGCTTATAAACTATGTGGTGATGACTCATTCATTGAGATAATATTACAGTGATCGCAATGCTAATTTAGGATTTTTCTCCCACTCCCATAAAATTCCAACATCAGGAGTCTCTTACTGACCTAAATCTACTCATATACCAATTATTAATAAATGTCTATAAAGTGACAATACATACAACAATAACTTCTCATAAGAAGTTCACTTTGGTCAGATGAGCCTTTCAGACAAACCGCAAGTTTAGTTTGGGATTATACTCAAGGTTACTGTGAAAATAACAGATGCACCAAAAGACAACAAGAAGACTTTGCTCTGCAGCTTTATCCAAGCAACCTCATGCAGGACACAAGTGGTGAGCACCTATTTTAGCCTGGTATATTTCACACGGTGGTTTCTGAAACTGCTACTTAGAAGGCCACAATTTTGGAAAAAGCTGACATGGACACAAAGTTTAGCACGTTGTAGCCGTGAGACATAGTGGTCACGCTCCCGGCTTAACACTGAGCCCCAACACACCCAGCCAGTGACTCCCACCCGCCCCAGCTGGCCTTGACTGAGACACGGCGGCCCGGCACACAGTCCTCCTCTTGCCACCTGCCTAAGGAATGTTCCATGCGTGCAGCTGTGTATGTATGAGGCTCTCTAATTGGCCGGCATCAGCCAGGTTGGCTTGTTGAGACCTCTAATTGATTGCTGTACTGACCCTGGGGTGGGTGGCTGAAAGCTCATTACTCCCTGAGCATTACTGGCCCCATGACCTGGCAGGGCAAAGCAGTGTCTGACTGCCTGTTTGAACTCATAAGGTACTGATGATAGAAAAGACAAAGACAAGGACAACACTGTCAAACTGCATGCATCATTAATCCCTTTTAAATGCTTGCTAAAAGGAACTGTATTTTATCCTGCTTTGAAACACGCTGTTCTTCCTCCCATTTCATGTGAGGTCTTGTAAAAGTGTCACCGTGTGTGGCAGTGTTGTGTAACTCTGTATCTGAGCATCACATTTCTTGTGTTTGTACTCAATTTGGCAGAAGAAAAGCATTCACATTCAAAAATATTCCCTCTCAATTACTTTAACAACTTAAGTGGAGCGAGTGGAGTTGGGTCCTGATAGCTGGAGCCATTCTGAATTTGGTTCAAAGTTAGCTTGGGTTTTTAAAATTAATTTATCTTTCCATTTCTCCATTTCTTTATTTTAGTTTTTAATAGAGGAGGACTTTAAAATGTGATCTGATGCCGAAATTAAAGCTGAAGTTTCTCTCCCCCGTTGACCATAAAATTCAGTGCTCTGTCTGCTGCTAGGGAGTGGCCGGGCCCTGTTTCGGGACTAATAAATTAAGAGGTACTAAATCGGTGAACAGACTTGCATACTTGCCAATATCCAACCCCACATTTTAGGCAGCCCTGGTTTTTGAATATTAAGTTATTATTTTTGCTAAAGGTAAACCTAAACAGATTAAAAATCAGAAGATTAACAGCTGGTCAAATTTCACATGCAGATGCAATTAAAATGCTATCAAACCCCCAACACTAGTTGCCACATGTGTCCAAAACAATCTCTGGTCAAAACTGATAATACTCGTTAAAACTCACTTTGCAAGTTATGCCACTTTAAACATTAAAAAAATGCTGTTTTAAATTCTGCTTTTGACTGTTAGGAAAGAAGAATAAATATAAATATCTACTATTGACTTAAAAAAAAATCTACACGATGAAATTCAAAGCTAATTTGTCTTTTTCATTTCTTCTTCCTCTTATCATTCAGCACCCAGAGGCCACACTGACTCGCTGACGTCATGCTGAACAACCAGGCTACTTATTCCCGTATTTCTTTCCACTGCGCTCACCTGCCTCATTACATCTGATTAAATGCAGACATGCCTCTCCTTGTATCATTCAAGCACAGAAATAGTTTATGTAACAAATAATGCTTCAAATACAGCCTCTGACTTCATATTCTCACATTCTGAGACTTAATAATACGTTTGGTGTCCCATGGGTGGGCCCTCAGCACATGCCACGCAACTGTGGAAGTGGATGCCAAATACGTTATTACCACACTGGTATGTTAATATACTCGTATAGTTCTTCAGATGCTAGTGCGACTCGTGTGCGTCGTAAAGTGCTGAAGCAATGCATGTGTGCTAACCCTAACTCTGTTAAATGGCAATGCGTGTGAATGAGCCAACCAGCGAGGAATGTGGGTCATACATGATGCAAGTCAGCATGCAAGCTTGAGCACACACATATACACACACACTTGACACTCTCTTTTCCCCAACCCACAAAAAAATTCAATCCACAAGTACTGTCGACCACTTGATATGCATGTGTGTGTTCAGCCTATTTGTATTTGTATGAAGTGGGCTGAGTTTCATATTGCGTACTATTTCTAAGCCACCCTGTTTTCAGCACTTTGGATTTGACATGCTAACTAGATACTCTTGCGTTTACTCTCCTCACCAGCGGCCAGTTGCTCTGACGGCCCAACCCGCTGCCAGATTTAGACTCATTAATGACAGCTGTCACACACAGTACACCATCAACGGAGGGAAAGAGAGAGGGAGTCAACGAAGGACACAAGCTTAGAGGAAGAAAGAGGGGGAGAGCTCATAAGAGGATGGATAAATAGATGCATGGATGTGGGCCATGCATCGAGGGGCTTCTGGGTTTTTGGGACTGTTTCTGGGGCTGGCAAAGCAATTAGACAGGACACAAACCAAAATTGTCATCTGTCAACATCGAACTGATGCACAAGTATTTTTAATATCAATCATGTCCAGTGGCTGCTCCTCCTGCCCTTGACCTATTTAAAATAGCCTTCTAAATGTTCTAACAATCAAATTAAATAACTTGTCTCCAGTGATTTAAGTCGGGAAATCTTTATACTCTATTCCCTTGGAGAACAAGTAGATATGTTAAAATGTTAATTGCCTTTGGGCCTGGCGGTTTTTGGAGTCAGGGCTTAAAGGAAGGTAGTGGTGTATGGAAGTTAACAGTGCAGCGCAGAGAGGGACAGCGAGCATGAATGAACACTTTGTGGAGCGTCGGGTCAGTAATGACATGTAAATACAAGGTCCAGGCCACAAAATGAGAAGACAAATATCCACCGTTTGCCTTGCCCCTACTTTAGCTGTCTATCAATGCAAGTTTGTCCTGTTCCTTAAATCTATCACAGGAGGTGTCAGCAGGCAGGTAAAATGCCACTCTTGATCTATGCAATTGCTGATGCCTTACGTTTGAAAAGATGGTATGAAACAGGATTAAATTTAAATGTATTCATTTTTATTAAGCATCAAGGACCTATGCTTCATCAAAGGAATAGTTTAGAATATTTACCTCCAGTACAGCCCCCAGTTGGGAGAGCAGCAAGAGCACTAGTGTAGGCAGCTAAACAATGTACTGCTGTGAACAGGGTCAGTAGCAAAATGTATTTTGGCCACTGAAAAAAAGGCCCGCGTTAAAAAAAATTAATATCAGTTCAAGTGTACGTTATATTTAGAATATTTTCACCACTTTACCTTGCAGCCAGACAGCCTTTTCTGATGGGAAACTGCTGTTATGCAAACTAAATACTGCTCTCTCCAAACCAACTAACCTCCACTGGTAAAATGAGTAATTTTACCTTGCAGAACACAGGAGTTGCTGGTCTACTGATCACTTAGTTTGTTTTGGTATTGAATGACTTTGGTCTTTTAAAAGATTAGTTTAGATGCACCAAAATCACACAATGACAAAGAAACTAACAGATCAAGGCTGCAGTAGACCAGCCTACAGACCTGTGTTCTGTAGAGTAAAATTGCTGTTTCCCCTAAAGGATCTGAGAGAGAAAGAGCAATATTTTGCTCATAGAACAGTGTGCTCCTGTCATTAAAGACTGTCTGACGGTGAAGTAAAGCAGTGAAAATATACTCCTGTCTTGTTCTCCAAACTGGGGGCATGTCGACTGCTAATGCACTGTTGATACTGATGACACTGACTATGACTAAGTTCCTCATTCAACCCCACTTCAAATAATCCAAATTATTCCTTTCATGGGCTCCAATATCAATACAGCTTTATCATGACCCAAAAACCACACTTAAATTTGCGCTCTACCCTCCATCTTTCCACATTTTTTTTCCCCAGGAAATGATCGATCAAACACACAACTGTTCATGCAGTTTAATCCTGGATTTTCCAACACGCAGGATTTCTGCGGCACACTAACAACTTAGATTGGCTTTTAATAGACTCTTTCGCTGACAGATAGCGGTTGTGCACTCTTTATGGGGCTTCTGTTGGACAACGAACACATTTGTGACCAACATTCGGGAGGCCTCGAAGGGGCGGGAGGACAGATGACACCCCTGTCAACGCTGCCACCACAAGCACCGTGAAAACACACAGACGACCGTCCACGTAGTCCCAGAGGCTTCTCCCTGTTCTACGGTGAACATCTGTGTTGTTCTGTGCCGCCCAGAGTAACTCCCATAAAAACCGAGATATGGAACCTATTAGGACCACTGAGACTGTATTTTGGGACTGTATTATTTTCCATTGCACAGACGAAAAACACAAAACGGATCAGGGCGCTACGTTTTACGATTTCATATAATACGACGGGAGGAACCAGTTCCAGAAACTGTGGCCAAAGGTCTTTTTAATGCTATTTATTGGGGAACTGGAAAAGTGAGAGGAGGGGTGTACTGGTAAGGGCAACCAACGGGCCAGTGTGGTTACGTAAGAGACACGGGAGGATACAAAGATGGTACAGGTATGAGCAGTAACAGAAAATTAGAACCAGACAGAGGAGCAGTAGCTCTCTCCATCTCTTTGAGTCACTCCCCTCCGGCAGGAGGCTGCGGTCCATCAGGACCAAACCTCACGCCACAACAGTTTTTTTCCTGACTGCAGCTGGCCTCATTAACAACTCCTGTACACAACTGCACAGCCCTTTCATTTAAATAACATTTTATATTTTTATTTGTCAATTTTCTATTTTCTATTTTCGCTTCTTGATTGTAGTGCATCTTTTCATCTATTTTATATTTCTCTCCTTGCTATGTTTATTGTTATACAATCAAAATTTCTGATATGTAAAACCTACATAGAAATAAACTGATTCTTGTTCTAGAACTGAAAAAGAGAGATAGGATTAAAGTATATTTTAGTGGTGTGGTGTTGCAATCATGGTCACATTGTGGTGAGTCTTCAGAAACATTTGATTAAGGTTCCATCTGTCGATTATTTTGTTGATTAACTGATTAGTTGTTTGGTCTATAAAATGTCAGAAAATGGTGAAAAATGTTGATTAGTGTTTCCCAAAGCTCAAAATGACATCCTCAAATGTCTTATTTTGCCCACAACCCAAAGGACATTTCAGTTAACTATACTGGAGGAGTCAAGAAACCCAAAAATATTCACATTTAAGAAGCTGGAATCAGGGAAATTTGACTTTTTTTTCTTTAAAAATATGGGTCAAACCAATTAATCGATTAGTAATAGTTGACGTTAATTTAATAGATTTATAATCAAGTAATCTCTTAACTGTGGCAGCTCTAGCTCCAGCTTCAAAAACCACAGCAAAGCACAATCTTTTCATCCAATGATAAAAGTAGCTTTAACCATTTCCTGCGTTTTAGTAAAATCCTTATAAAATGAGGCCTTATATATGCTATACTGTATAAGTGAAAGAGAGAATAAGCAGTTCTATCGAAATGTGGTTAGTACTGTTGAGTCCCTGCCAGGTTCTCACCATGCTAAAACACAGTTTTATCCTTTAATATGAGGGCTGTTAAATTTTTTTCAGGCTGAGACCAAGAGGAGACACTTAGTCTCTTGCCTTCAGCCCAGAACCATGAAAGCATATTTCTGAACTTGTCATGTGAGAGGGACCCAAAGCAGGTAGGCCTGTGGCCAAGTGTGGCTCTCTAACTCATAGTTTAAGTAACAACATTTAATACAATCCCCTGTCTACACATTTTTAAAGAGAGCGCTTATAAAGACAGAGAGGAGTATGCTGAAGCACTTACTGTTTGATATTCTCAATTATGGTACGTATTTAATTACATAGTGTACCACATGGACAGTATAATGAGTGGACGGAGCTTCTGGGTCTAAAAAGTGAAGCCAATGCAGGAAGCAACTCTACTGGTTGCAAAAAGAGGTCCACTTGTATGTAAGCCCATGAGAAAATGACTCTATTATGTCAGTAAAACAGGTTCCTAATGAGTTTATGGTCTTAATCACTAGTTTCAAGTCTTCTTCAGTACAGCATGATGTTCTTTTTGTAAATTATCATCCTATTTAGAGTAAAATAGATGAGAAAGAAAAGTATGATTTAAGGCATGTAAGTATCATGGCATGTCCAATCAGTATGCTCCTCCCTAGATCCACCCCCCAAATACAGTCACTTCTAGGTCCATGACAGCAACGTCCACTATTTATTATAGTCTGGCATTTTTGAACCAATGTTGCATCTTTTAATTATCAGTTTGGGGAATGTATTGACGTGGAATTTGTGTGGGCCACAGAGCACCAACTAATGGGCTCTGGAGACAACGGTACTGCCAAATGGTTAGATTAAAACTTTTTAAAAATGTGGGTAATTTAGTTATTTTAGTATATATAGAAACATGCAACTGAACTTCAGAAATGCCACAAACTTAACCACATCAACTAACAAAGAAAAAACAAAATCAAGAGACTTCCAGTGGCTGGACTGAGCCACGTTTTTGCCCAAAAATTTTGTTTTTGTGTGAGTGTGAGAATTTAACGACAAGTACAACCTTTTTTAAAACCCGTACCTGCTCTAAGACAATCTGTCTTAGCTCAGACTGGTCTCTAAATTCTTAGTTAAATAGAAGTTAAATAAAAAACATTAGATTCATTTTGCCAAAATTTCTGCAGACCATGCAGACACAATAAATCATTGGATTCAGCCTATTAGTAGGCTTCAAGACACAGTAAATGCCCACAACATTTTGTCAAACTCATTCATATTAAAAGCACATTTATATAGGACAGGAAAGATTATGTTGTGCTGTGCTGTAGTTCCCAGAAGCAGGGGTGGCTCCTTCCAGCTCTGGTCTCATGTGAGCATGGTATTAGAGGTTCGTTCCCCAGCGATAGGCCCGCTCTCCTCTCATTAACATCCCATTTATCAAATGTTCTGCTGTCATCCTGCACTGCCACCCTGTCATTTAGTTTACAGTAGAGCTACAACACAGTCATACTCATTACTCCCTTCACCACAGTCTTAAGAGTAAAAGTGCATTTTTGGACCGGGGTTGTGTGTTTTTTAATCATAGTTTGGGAATGTATTCATGTGGAATTTGTGTACATGTGGTTTCTAAAACATACTTTCACTTCCATTACATACCCTTGCAACGATAATCTCGGTGCTGGGGGCAATGCTTAACCAAAAAGAGGAAAAAAAAGTGATTGTTTAAAAACAACTGCTTGTAAGACTAGTAAAAAGCACAACGTCTAATTCATGGAGAATGTGAACCATTTTGAAGTGGCTTGTAAATGTGGTCATGTGTGGTTTATGTGAGTGAGGCTGCTTTCCCCTGTAAAGGCTGAGGCTTCGTTTACGTTGAGCAGAGTAAGGTGCTCCCTATGTGTCTGTGCTATGTTGATCTCAAATCCAGCTGATGACCGGCATCACATTCCTCCCTCCCATCTGTTATTCTCGATCGCACTCAATTTGATGAAACACAATAAAAACATACTCCTTTTCACTGACTAACGTCTGGAGCTGCCCCATGATAGTCAAGGATTTGAATCATCAGTCTGAGACCCCTCAGTCGACTGAGATTCTTCTAGTCGAGTTGTTTTCTTTTCCTTTGTCAATCAGCGTGCATTACAAAAACAGTATCGTTTTACATTAGCTGATGCACTTATTTTAAAAATCCATGAGACAACATGTGCTGGCGGTTAATTGGTGAGAGGTGGTGAAATGAGTGGTTGATGAACAAGTTTCAGCCTTGTTGTTTTTTAGTTGCGTCACTGTACGCAAAGCAATGTAATAGCACGACAGACTGTAAACTTAATAAAAAGAGTCTCTAAACCACCATAAACAACAGAACTAACTGTGATGGAAGCAGAGAAGAGTGATAGAAACGGGGCGCAGGTGACGCTCCGTCAGAGAGTTCACCCTAGCACACTGTGGAGTGAGCAGGACAGGTGGCACTTGTTTGTTCGCTTGTATTTGTTTTTGCCACAGATTGGCTCAGATTATTATTCCAAGTATCTGACAACATTATGGAAAAGAAGATGACAGTGAAAGACTGTTTTTTAAAAAGTAAACCAGAAACAGCTGATTCTCACCAAGCTAACCAGACTCCTTATGCAAAAACGTCACATCATCAGTTTCATTCAAACTCTTCAGAAACAAAATTAAACTTCTTTCCTCTCGTCTTTCCTCTGTTCCAGCAATCACCAACTCTGGATTAGGTGAAGTAAGCCTTTAATTGACACTGTGAAGGAGTGCACAGTGTGCTGGGCAGGTGAACCCTGGGCAGCAGCTGCAATGCTACAGCCTGGGAGAAGATGCTCCCCTGATTTTATAACTTTATGATAGGAGTACGCACACTTTTACTTGACTGTGTGAAAATCTGATGTTTTCACATCATAGATCGCTATGAAAGGACACATGCATGTAGGCTGATATAGGAATTTAGTGTGGTGCATTGAACTAAAAAAAAAAAAAGACAAGAACAAATTGTCAAAAAAAAAAGGAAAAAAAAATCTTAGTCGGGGACAGCCTTACTAATGTCCTGCAGTACCCTTTCCTCTGCACAGAGCAGTAGTAGGCCACAGAGTCTGAGCAAATGTGTGTGTGCCTCTGTGACGAAGTTGAGAGTGACATAAAACAGAAAGGTTTGATGGAAATTAATGCTGGTCTTATTTTCTACAGATCTGGCCAAAGAGTGAGTTAAAGAATGATCGGTCTGTATGGGAGACCTCAGTATGCTCTCTGACCGAGACAGGACTGGGAATATGGGAAATCACACACACACACACACACACACACACAAGGTCAGGCCTATCTCTCCCTCTTGCACACAAACATACAGGGACACAATGCACCTGGTCTCTCTCTCTCTCTCTCCACAGTCGCAGTGACACTCCGCAGGTCTCAGACTCCAGAGTCCAACAAAAACAGCAGTGTGTGTGTGTGCATGTGCGTGCAGCAGTACACTGTGCTGTTTAAGACATGCACAGCAATGTCAATAAACTGTGAGACGATGCGAAACCAAACAGAGAGAGCTTAGACTGAATCTCCAGTTTGGCGAGTCTACCACCCTCCGAGAAGCGACTGAGCTTCTGTCAAGATGCAGGCCAATCAACTGCCTTTACATTTTGTTGTCTAAAGCAGTGCTATAATGTAACAAAAACTACACTTTGATGACAGAACAGAAGTTAGAACAGTAAAGGAGGAGACATGCTGTCACATGATGCAGTTTGTCCATGAAAACATATGCTTGATGTATGTTTTGGTTCAGGTGTGTCTCTCTATGTCACCCGACATTTAAATCAAAGTTTGCCCACTTTCTTCCAAACTGGGTGTTTGTGAGGAAGACAAACCTAGACAGAAAGTTAACCTTCACGTCATTTGGTCTTCATTTAAAGGTCCAATGTTAAGATTTATGGGGATTTATTGGCAGAATATGGTACAAATGGAATATACAGTAATATTCATAAGTATGTTTTCATGAATTAAACAGAACACCAGCTCCAGATGTGGCCTCTGAGGTTTTTGTGCTTTTTTGCCTTTATTTTGACAGGGACAGCTGAAGATCAGATGGGAATGGGGGTACAGAGAGGAGGGATGACACGGAGAAAAGGGCCACGGGCAGGAATTGAACCAGTGGCCACTGCAGTGAACTGACGGCTTCAGTACGTGAGGCTCCTTCTCCACCAGCTGAGCTACAGGGGCGCCCCATATTCCCGTTTCTAAATACTTGTAGTAATCCACCATCAGACACACTTCAGCAGATAGATAGGCTTTTAACCAATGGCCTGAGTAAATTTAGACTGTATTTTGCCAGATTTAGGATCATTATATCTTTTTTCTTTTTTTTTTTTTTGGCCTTTTTTGGGGCTATTTTAGAATTTTTGATCGCTGATGATATGGCTCAGTCTCAAGTAGAGCAGCAACATTTTGTTGATTAATCAATTAGATGTCATCTATTAAATTAATCTCTCCAACGATTTTGATAATCAATGAGTCATTTTCTAGGGAAAAGAAATGTCAAAAAAAACAAACCTCTTAGCTTCTTTAGCTTCTCAAATGTTAAAACTTTCTGGTCTCTTTAGTCTTATGTGACATTAGACTGAATATCTTTGGGTTGTAGACAAAGCACAACATTTAAGGACGTCCCTTGGGCTTTGGCAGACAGCGATCAACATTTTCTGGACCACACAAGTAATTGTTTAGTCGAGAAAATGATAGACAGATTAATTGAAAATGAAAACATTAGTTGCAGCCCTAGTCCCAAGACATGTCTGTACATTCTTGCAACATACTGTGCAATGAAATCACCACTTACAAAGAAGGCCAACTGGCAAACTATGTGGGGAGTGGATGTAACCTCGAAAAAGATGGATTGTGCACTTCAGATAAGAATAAATGAGACTGGTGCAACATGTTGAATGCTGCTTAATATTGACTAATTCCAAAGCTTTTAACAAGTTCCCAAAAGGGTAAAGGCATTTAGAGAAGAGAGGAAAAACATAAGCCAGGGATTCAAGTCACAACATGCAGTCAGTGTTAATGATTTCTTTGTTATTGAATAAAAAAAAAAAGATATAAAACTTTTAGCAGTATATGAAACACCTGCAAATAAAAAAAATATTCTGTAATGTAAATAACATTTTTCCTGCCCTTTTAGTATAGTTTGTCATTTCTCTCCCTGCGGGTCTCAATAAATATTCAGCATAATGGAGAGAATAACTTCCTTCTTAAACACAAATATAATGCCTCTTCAATTGAAAACAGTGACAGATTTGGAGTATACTTGACCAGCTTGTGTTGAAAATCGCTTTATGCCTTTTAATGCCGAAGCCAAGCCCCTCGCCTTTTGCTCTCCCTCCTCGCCTCTCTTCATGGTTTCAGTTAGGCAGAGATGCCTGCATTTGATTATGGTTTCAATGTCAATAACGCCTGTTTTGAAAAACAGCCTCAAAGGGCCCTGGAACAAAGACAAAGACGAGGGCAAGTGGGTGAGAGGGTGAAAGAAAGAAGAGGGAGATTTGAAGGCAAGAAGAAACATAATAAGGTATTATGACTTGACATTCATGTGCAGTCCACATGTTGCTGTATTGTGTTTGTTTGCCCCTCAGCGTGATATGACAGCTACACTTGAACTGCTGAAAACACAAATCTCTAACGACTACGGCCATGGAAACGAGGAGACAGAGAAAATAAAGCAGAACAAAAAATCAGGGAGAAAGGAGGCATATCAGTGACAGATGAATGGTGTATATGAAACATTTTAGTTTACAAATGAAGTGCGAAGAGCTGTGCGGACAGAAGACGAAGTTGTCTTTCACTACTTCTCACTCTCTAAATGGTGGTTTCTTTCCGTCCACTGGAATCTAGTTGTGGGTAATTTTACACATTTCTTAATACTGACTCCAGGGTCAAGAAAATTTTTGTTGTGTGAGTAAGGAAGATAAAAATGCAAAATGCACTCCTACTCCCCATCCTCCACTGTACTGGGTCATAACAAAGTCATTAGCAAGCAGCCACAAGCCTACGTGCAAGTATTGTCTTTTTTTAAAGATATTTTACACAGTTTTGTTCAAGCTTTTTGTGGAAAAACCTTTAAAGGGATAATAAACCTCAAAATTACACACTTTTACTCTTGCCTGTAGTGCTATTTATCCATCTAGACTGTTTTCATGCAAGTTGCAGAGTTTTGGAATTATATACAAAATATATAAAATACAGAAAGTCAAGAGAAATGTCTCGTCAACATGAGGTCAAATCATCACCTGGTAACTTGGGATAATCCCAGGCCTTGTTGCGAGTAGTTTCATGTCGAAACTACTTTCTTTCTGTGGTAGAATCTACTGGAACTACTTTCTTTCTACTAGAAACATGAGCTGAGTGCTATTTAATCCCATTATATCAAGAAAAGGCAGACATCTCTTTGGCTTGGAAACTCACACCAAAACAATCTAAACGGATAAAAAGCACTACAGGCCAGAGGTAAAGTATGTACGATTGATTTTTGATGTGTACTGTTCCTTTAAGTAGATTTATTTTTGGTTATACTGACTTAGAAAAAAATATAAGGACAAGTTGGACAATGCTTATTTGTTACGTAACTGATACATTAGTGATCTTTAAGGTGTCCGATATGTTTCGCTGTATGTTTAGTTGCAGTACAACGCTGATTTTTATTTACAACATGTGCAACGAATTCAATTCATTTTGCCATGGATGCAGATTACAATTGAGCTATTTTGCAATGTACACTAAAGTGAAAAATAATTCCCATATCCGCCCCATGATTCAAAACTGTGCCAAAATCCCTCCGCCAAGTTTCATGAAAATTGGGCCAGTAGTTTTTCTGTAATCCTGCTGACAGACAAACAAACAAACCAAACCGTGAAACATAAACTCCTTGGCGGAGGTAATAATGGAAACATTCTTTTGACTCTCATCTGATTCAATTACATGCTAAAACCTATATGCACCTTACATGCACATATTTCTGACCAAAATACATTCAAGACTAGAGCTATAATGATTCGTCAATTAATCATGATTAGTCGAATTAATTGGTAACTATTTTGATATATGGTTAATTGTAATTTGTCAAGCAAAAATGCCAATCAGCTGCTGTGGTGAAACAAACCATTTGATCTTGGGTTCTGATAAATTATAACATTTTTCATTTTGGCATCTGACATTACAGAAAAAAAAAAACACCCTTTAAATGACCAGCATGTAGGATTTCGTTCATCTTCACCTGCAGACTGCAACCAATTGAATACAACTCATCTCAACCCTCCCCTTCCAAGCGAGTATTCAAACTAGGGTGGTTACAAAACCCATGAAAAGCCTTCTCTAAAGCCAGTGTTAGCTTCGTCTTCTCTGGGCTACTATAGAAACATGGCGATGCAACATGGTGAACTCCGTAAGAGGACTTGTGGATATAAAGGGCTCTGTCTAAGGTAACAAATCACAAAAATTCTTATTTTCAGGTGATTATACACTAATAAAAACATACTTACAGATATTATATTCCACTCTTGCTATATTCTGCCAATAGATCCCCATAAATCTTACACATCTGGACCTTTAATTGGCTGATTGATAATGAAAATAATTATTAGTGTATGTTAAAAAGCTCCCCAACAAACACACACACACACTTGGCATGCAGCATTGCTTTTATGAAGCTCAGACTTGTTGTTTTTGTGTTGCGTTGCAGTGAAGCGACTAGCCAATCATGGCCCACCCTGAAACAAAACAGCTTGTTGTTTTTGAAATTTAGTGATGGTTGAACGCTTTGCAGCTAAAATACAGAGAAAACCACATGTCAGATCTCTGCATGTAGGGTCATGCTGCAACAGTGTGTGCTTGGCACTTATGTCTACCAACAGTAGGTGAGCCAAGCAGTCGCTATGAATCAGCAGTCAGCTGATTGACAAATCTGGAACAAAATGTTTACATGGGATTGTATGTTTGAGTATATGATGTTGTATTTGGGTCTCACATATCGTGTATGTGTGAACAGACATAATGCATGTGTCTGTGTGTACACACGGGACACTGCCTGCCTTATCAGAGTGTGTATGCTTGTCTAAATCAATGCCACAGTGGAAGTGTGTGTGTATATTCATGCCAAATGAGAAAATCCTTTGCATGGTCCCATACGAGTGGCCAAGACAGACAGAGTGTGTGTTTATTAGAAGACTATGGGTGGTCCTTTTGTTTCATTCGCTCTCAGAAAAACAGCTTTCACTGAATCTTTTGTCCCTCATATGAAAATCATGTGATATTACAGCCATTACACTGTCACTAGAGATTATGTATCTTCTCTGTTAAAAAAAGGTCTTATTACTCGTCAACACGTCACTGATGTTCCTCCATGGTATACATGTTATTTATATGTTTAGAAAAATGAGCATGTTCCGCTGTGGGACAGTATATTATTTCCTCAGGGTTGGGAAAACAACATGCAGTAAATAAGATTTAACCTTCTCTTTGAGTCCAGCACACATCATGACAGGCGTTCACCCTCAAACTAAACATCTGCAAACATACGGCACTCTTAACCAAACCCGCAACCTCCAAATACACTCGTGGCTGGCTTTGATTTTTTTTTTTTTTTTTCATTCCACTACTGAAAAAAGCTGAGTAAGGAGCCAAACAGCGGACATGCCACTTGTCCACATCTCAGCAACATGGTTGATTAGAATCACTGTCGGTGCAACCAGTAAATAGAGCATCAGATTTAACGCCAAGGTGTGCTGTATTGTAGGTAACCCACCAGCCTGGTAACATGGTATAGCATGGTTCATGCACTGTGCTTCCAAGAAAAAAATGTATGTTAAATTAACAATCTTATCTACTATTAAATAAGTAAAAAGCAATATTAAACTAAAGGTAACAGAAAGGTGAGGCTGCTTTAAAGTTATAAGTCTGAGCTGGGGTTCATCGGTAATCTATGGCCAAATCATTCGAATGCTGCAGGAGAAGAAGAGAGGAGAAAGAAGGAGACGTTGTATCAGCTGCACCAAATAAGTGGCAAAAGCCTGATGAAGAGTGAGAAATGGAGCTCCTCTAAAACCCATGGACATAAAAACATGGTACGTGGACAGGAAGCTAGTGCACAGAAAAGTATCTGCGAGCAGAAAAGCATCCTTGTGAGGGAGCACTACACACAAATGGAGTCCTGCTAGTACAGATAAACTGTAAATGCCCAACACTTGATTGTCGAGTTAACTTTGGGGACTTTGGAGACAGAGACAATGCAATAAACAGTAACTAATGTCTCCCCTCCTGTCCTCATCTTTTACAATAATAGCAAAGCATATACAAAAATTCAAACTGACCTTCAGAACAGAGCATTTTTAATATACTTTTGTGGCCACGATGTTATCTACAAGTGAGTTCCAGTTATTTGTTTTAGGGTTATTCATTCATTGTACATACATAATTAATGGCTTGAGAGAAGGAAGAAAAACTGTGGAGGGACAAGAGGAGGAGAATAAAATGAGTCAAGATCAAGAAAAACTTGTTGGTGATAATAAGAAAGTGAATAAATGTATCCAACCTGCTGACAAAAACTGCACATACTGGAAAAAAAAGGGTTTACATTCAGTTGTGTGACATATAACAATGGGTTATGAAGCACTAGAGAAAACATATGGGACCTTATGTGTGTGTGTTGACCACAGGTAGTATGGAAACTAACAAAGGCTATTACGAGATTAAATGCATCAAACTTCTTCAAAGCTGCTAGATCTTTCTAGATGGACAGCCAGTGACTCCATTTCACAGCACTGAGCATGAAATATGGCAGGGAGACTTCATGGCCTTCAATACTCATACACACAGGCACACACACATCAGAGGCAGGAGGGGTAGGGGTGTGTAACACCCAGTGTCTCCCCCAATAACATACCAAATCCATCAAGGTGCCCCAGCATCCAGTGCTGAGGTCTGTCACGCTGGAGGCACAGAGGGCTCAATAAACAGCCCCAGAGCAAATGAAGGCTTTGTGGATTAGGGCACATATAGTGTGCCAGTCATATTGTGGGTTTGACCCGTGATTATCATATATAATCCCATTACTGTCACATACTCTCTAATGCAAACATTAAGTACAAAGGCCAGCCTTTATGATAAATAACAAATGTTTTCAATGTTCAAAATAAGAATTTTACACAGAAAGACACTGGAATGCTTTAGTCAGTGTAATAACTTTTTCTATTTTGGAATACCAACAACTGTTTTTGGGATCCTCAAGAAGGGGACAGACCATAGACAGTAGGGGTGTAAATTAGGATTTCTTCCTAACTGGCATATGATGATGACCACAGTGAAACATCCCAATGGACAATAAAGTCGTCGTTGTTGGAAACAAACTAACAGTGACCAGCAGAAAAGACACACTGCTGCCACCAACGTAACCAAGTGTCTTGGGTTCACCAAACTGGGCAGGTTTAATAAGAAAATAATAAACGGGGCTTAGAGACGTATTAACAGTAGAGCAATAACCAGTAGCAACAACTTCTTTTTATTTTCTCTCCCACATGTCTAAAAAGGAACTTTGCCCACAACTCCTGTCTTAGGCAACTCTGAAGGGATACACTGCCTCAAATACAGACGTTTTTTAAATCGCAGCGTTACAATGGTAGAGGGCTGAGTGGTCATGACTGTCAGCCATCATGATGGTCGATGATACTGTCCATCGACCCAGTCCTTGTGTAAACCACAGGTTTCATCACAAAACCTTATTATATCGATCCTTTCGACAATATGATATTTACTGATATTCAAAGTTAACACAATTTGATTCCATTCAGGAATGTCCATTCCTGAATGTCCATTTAACACAGTTACATTTGCATCAACTCACAAAAAGCAACTAATTTATGATTTGGCAGTTTTAGAGATTGACTCGCTTTTGGAGGCAGCCTCAAGTGGCTATTTGAGGACCTGTAGTTTTTGGCACTTTCACGTTGGCTTCATTTTTCAGCCCCAAAGGTTTCCTCTAAGGACAGACTGTTACAGCCTCTCCAAATGCTTCACAATGTCATTGTGTAACATTTAGAAACAGTAAAAACAAACAGGCAGTGAGGCAATATGACTGCAAAACACATGATTAGAAAATACTGAAATATATAACACAAAGATAGAACAGGACAGAAAATGATCTGCCAGTAATTTAGTTCCTCTAGTTATGTAATCTTTGCCGTCTACGCTGTCCTGTCCCCAAAACACTACAAACAAACACATACTCCATGTTGCATTTGGAAGCACATACCACCCCACACAGCAGCAGGCACCGAGTGAGCTCTAAAACGAGCTGCACACAGACAGGAAAAAATGTTCTCAGTGTTTTCATAACCCACAAATCAATTAAAAGAATATAGCTCTCACATAATTAAAAACAAATGAGATTACTAAAAGTCAGTTCACTTCCTGGAATGTGGCTGAGCTCTGCTGGGTCAGGCCCCTGGATTTAGACCCGCAGAGCAGCAGGGGGATCCAAACAGCAGCGGGACAGGAAAGATGAGGAGAAAAGAAAGAGAAATTTACATACGAGCAAGCACTTGGATGATGGCACTCACGTTAACCTGCTGAGTTCCATTTCTGACAGATGGAAAAATGAACATGTCTTTCCTTTTCAAAAAAAAAAAAAAAGCAGCAGAAATGAAATTTACACAAAATACAGGAAAGGTAATGCTGTGAAATATGAGGGGGTAGGGTGGAAGTGTGTGTGTTGGCAGAGGAGGAGATAGAAAGAGAAAGAGACGCCTGTGAACGTGGAATGTTCCCTGTTGGTTTTAATAACTAATCTCACAAGACTGAAGCCTTTATAAGACGAGCCAAGCTCCTCGAAACACCCGCTGCATTGCAGAGAGATGAGAGATGATGATAAGGATAATGTACACTACCTCAGTAGTTTCCATGGGGACCTAAATTTCACCTCAGATTTGACAAAATGTGACCCAGAGTCAAATCAGCTGTGAAATCTGTAGTCTTTGTCCAAATAATGAGACTAATAACATGATCCACGGCAGCTATACTGGACCTTATAAACAATCAAACTGAAATTGTTCTACTCATACTGTACACTACACCAGTGGTTCTTTGTGGGCAAGTTTTTCTGCCCTGCTTCAGAGGCTGTAGAAGTTCACACCTCCCACACAATTATTAGCAATCATTAACAATAATTGAGGAAATGACTAATAAAAAGGAATTCAAGTTGAATTTTTGTGAAATGATAACATCAGCAGATTCTTGTTTGTTTATTTCCACTACATAAATCATATGCACTCTCATTCACCTTCATCCATGGCCCACCTCCAATGCCCCACTTTAGTTGCTGGTATACTGCTGCCTGGATCGGTTAGTTTGTTTCTGTTACTGTGTCACCTCAGTGAATCCAAACTACACACAGAAGTCACAAAATAACACAAACAAACTAACCAATCAAGGCAGTGGTAGCTCAGTCACTCCCATGTTCCTGCAGTCTGGTTGTTTTGGAGAGAGCACAATTTGGCTCATATAACGTCAGTTTCCTATCTGAAAAGGCTGTCTGACAGCAAGTTAAAGCAGTGAAAGTATCCTAAATATAGTGTACACTTGCAGCTATAAATTATTTTTAAATGGTAAAATAAGTTTTGCTGCTGAGCCTGTCCACAGCAGTACAATGCGTAGTTTTTGAGCTGGTATTCTCTGCCTCTCCAAACTGAGGTCATGTCGACCGTGATCTACTGTAGATGATACAGTCCCATGTTGCGTGCACTGGTTCAGCAAAAATAAAAAATCATCTTTTATTATTACACATTAAAATTGACATTGATGGGTTACAGTTGCTCTTCTGTTTTCTTTGTAAAAGGAAAAGGAGTTAGGCAACTGTGTACAGAGCAAAATCCTACAATAAACATGTCAGCAGATGTCGGAATTTAAGTTATTGTAGCTGTTTGGTAGAGCACTCGGTTTATTCAGGCTGCTAGAGGAATAAACACAAGTCTGCTCTAACATTTCCTACTGTCACCCTTATCATATTACAGCTCTGATCAGTGCTCTATCATGACACACACATACACACACAGTGTATCTGTCTCCTGGGAGCTGATCAGCCTGCTATCCATCAACTGTCTTTTATCCACATTGACCCAACTGCTGTGAACAAACACGTAAAAACACACTAGAGAGGCATTCCTGTACTCGAGCATAAACACACACACACATCACCACAGCACAGAAGCCCCCACTCTCAGTCACTCACACTCACACACACACAGACACACAAACACACCAGGGCGTCTGACCTGTCCGCCTGTCAGCACACCAAAAGGTCCCTTTGTCCTTTGATAACCCTTGTCCAGCCTGCTCTACAGGAGGCTGTCTCCCTAACAAGTCTTGCCCGTGGCAGGAGCTCTGAGCTGGGGGCAGAGAACAGAACAATGCCCTCTCTCCTGAAGGAGAACCGTTCACACAGGGACCTCTAATGAAATCCGTGTCTCGCCAGCCTTTCCCAACCTCTAACAACGCCCCCTCCTTTTCCTCTTTCTTTCTTCTTCTTCACCTTCTCTCCTGATATACCATTCCTCCTGTTGTGATTCATACTTCTTCAAGGAATTCATTGATTTCTGAAAGCACAGTATGCAGAGCTGTAGCCAAGGTGCTTCACACTAAAAGAATAAACACCAAACATATTCCTGATGACAAACTGCACTTTTCAAATCCTGGAAGTTATGATGAATGCACTCTCCTTATCCTGCCTGCAGGTAATCGAGAATCTTTTGGCCTGAGGCGGCTTTAAATCATCTGCCCTTCTGGATTTGAGTAAGACAAATTTCATGAGCCAAAAAAGCAGAGAATGAAATGGTAAGAAAGGCAGAAATCCAAAGAGACAGGCAGAGAAGAGAAGGAAGAAAAACAGAGACAGCAGGGACAGAGAAACGCTGACCTCTGTTTTGTGTGAGATGGGCTGTGAGAAGTGAAAAGTGGCGGGATCATAAAAATCCTGTCTTCAGTTTCCATCCGCTGTGGAAATCCGTCTGGACCAGTCACCACAACAAACACTCGACTGTCCATGAATCACATTTCACTACTTTCTACCCTCAGTTTATCCTTGTAAACTTCTCAACTTGCAGACAAAAGTGAGAGATAAATCAGGGGACAGTTGTATAGTCTTTTTTCTGGATTATTTTCTTCTATATGATGCCAGAAAGCATGCTGACAGTTTATACTAACAAATAATTGATGCTATTATTGTTAAAACATGTTTTAACCATGACAAACACTGGCCAAAAACAACATTTCCTGTCTTAACATCACTATTTATTTTACTGTTTTTCCCCAATAAAACACAGTTAAAAGATGCTTTTAATTTCTCCATCGTCTCTCCTTAGAAGAATCTTCTCCTTTTTTTCCCTTCGTCGCAAAACCTCTTGTCAGTGACAGGGGCCTTCGTGTTTAATGTCTCTGTCAACACTTTAAAAGAGTCGGCGGTGTTGTGAAAAATGAGCCAGAGCATATACTGAAGGGAGGTGATTTCCCCCGAGCCGCTTGTAATTGCTTCAAGCTTGGACCAGACAGGACAAAACCAGGAGGCCTGGCGCAGGAAGCTGGACAGGAAATGGTTCAAATTCAGCCAGTGAGGCAACATGCTGGCTTCTACTGCAAGTGTAGATGTATCATGGCAACACCATCTTCCACAGTATCTATAAGATGGTGCTAATCAATTCATATATTCATTTTAGTGCAAACATGACAGGTGTGGACTCGAGTCACATAATTTGGACTTGAGTCACACTTTTGATGATTTAAAACTTGACTTAGCAAAATCAAAAAAGACTTGCAACTCCACTTGGACTTTAACACCAATGACTTGTTTGATACCTTTCCCTAAGCTAAAAGATGAAAAAGTATTTTATTTAAAAAGTGTGCCATGAATCAGTTCATTACTATCATTTCCTGACTCAAGTAACGTTAGCCCTTTCCACTCTTAGCAAATTGACACTTAATTGCCCTGATCCACTTTGTTTGAACCAATCCGACAGCATCCAATCAGACTGCAGAGGAGAACCATGAAGAACTAAATTTACACTTCTAAATGGCACCAAAGGCAATTTCAGCTGTGCACAAAAACTATGCAGTAGTCAACAAAAAATTGATTGCAGTGTGCAAAACATCCAGGTGAAAAATTAAAGCCAGACATGCAGAAATTCAAACTTTGTGTGGAAGCTGAGGTTGCACAAACAACGGCAAGTCAACGCTCTCTTGTTAAAATAGCATTACATTTGGTGAAGAGCACATAATGACCTTTTTAGGACTCGGGAACTGGCTTGAGACTTGATTTTTGGACTTGTCTGTCTTAACTTGGGACCCGAGTGTCTTGTCTTATATGTCTGCAAAAGAAGTGACTTGGTTCCACCTCTGAAACATGAGCACACAACAGATTTATTGTACATAAAGACTACTGACAGTGAGACATTGCTCTGAGTTCTTGTGAGATCTCCTATGTACAAAATCGCCCTCTCAACATGTCTAGTTACTTAAAAATGTCCATTTTCACTTAGCTTCAAGTGGTCTGGTTCCTGTCTTGGGGTTCAATTTGATGCTGCAGCATTCATACAGAGGCTCTGAAGAGCTGCTTTAAATCCAAAGGGTCAGACTCATTCCATCTCTTCTCATGCTCAGTTTGAAAACATACCTGCTCACTCACACTGACAGACACGCAATCATAAAAGACTTCTTTTAACTATGCTTTTGCATCTATATGCTGGCTGCCTCACGTATCATGCATCTGTTTGGAGTGGTGGTTCAGAAATTAACGCTACACCTCTGCCAGCAATAAACGCCTGAACAGTAGGGGCAGTGTGGGAGCAGTATTGGGATGTGAAACAGTCAGGGGTCAGAAGTAGGGCTGCGCGATATGGTTAAAAAAAAAAAAATCCATAAAATGATGTTGATGATGATGTGACATTTGTTGGCGTCTGTACCAAACAAACATGTTTTCTTACATCTGGAGAACAGGATTTGTAGGCCAAGGCATCTCTGCAGCACTACAGTACTTCATTATGCTGTACACAACTTTTTTCCTCACTCAAGAAATTGCAGTTTCTGCAATTTGGATGTTGCATTTGGCGCAACTCTGCAGCCCTTGTCAGTAGGCACTGCAGCAGCAACACAAATGGCGGAAAGTTTTGAATACAAGCTAATAGACCAAGTCCACATTTACCTGCATCTGTACAATGTGTCACTGCCACTCAATTTGGGGCCTTACATACCATCTTTGTTCACACAAATGTAGCTTTTTTGCTGTGATCCTAGAATTAACAAAACATTAAACTTGTTTAGATCATGTAAATCCAGTAAATCCAGAGGTTCTATACAGTCTGAGCTCTCTGGTGTGCCCTCTAGTGGTATCCTTCAGTAACAAAGTACATAGGCAAGTATATGAAAAATTTCATTCCTGACGGAGCCAGTTGTAAGGGCAAACATGTTTAAAAAGCAAGTATATCAAGTATATATATAGCCTAACAGTCTACACGTGATTCATAAAATCTTTATGTGCCCATATGCAAAAATATAAGTTATATAGAGAGAAACAAAAGTGGTTTCTGTTCAGAGAAAATATTCGTGCTACAGATGCCGCTGAGATAGGGGCATTTAAGATTCTCAGCACAATCTAAATTTGTGCAAGGAATCGTTGATTTAATTTACTGAAAAGGTCTGATCTAATCTAAAATCCTCCATCCAGTTATAAACAAAACAGTCTGAGGTAGGTGTTTGTTTCAATATAAATGGCCCTTGAGGGTGAAAATGGCATTACTCACTCCCCTCAGGACTAAAAAGACAAGTGAGCGCTGGGCCGTGCAGACTGAGAAAAGCTGATCTAAAGGACTTCACCTCTCAAACAGTACAGCTGTCTCATTAACTCCAAATGCCTCGATAACCGAACAGAGACCAGTTGGACCACCAGCGAAAAAGAGAACACCCTAAAGCCATGGAGAGAAAGCAGGTGAAAGTTAGAGAGAAACTCGTGAATGGGAAGAGGATTTTTTCTCAAGCAACCCTTTCCATTTCTGCCCAAACCCGGGGACCTTCCTTTGCCATCTTATCGTCTCCTCCCTCTTTCCCTCGCTTTCCACATTTTCTCCTTTCTTCCAGCTAGGATTAGCTCAGCAGGACACCAGCATTCCTTCTCTACTGGTAGTCTTTGTCTTGACATTCCCACTCCTCCCAGTGTCCTCTGCAGCCCTCCGTCCAACCAAGAAAACCAACTGTTCCAACTGGCAACAGGTTTTTTTTCTTGTCTTTTTTTTTTTTCATCAAACGTTAACAATTTTATTTATCATTTTAAAAAAAAGAATTAAAGGATAAATTAATTTCATAAGAAGTTTCACAAACTGGTGGGTCTGTGCTAGATCTAAGCTGCCAAATGTCCACTACCGACAGTTAGAAAAGGTCATGCCCACAGAGCTGCAGGCCTGCTCAATTCAGACTCGAGGTCGGGGGTGCCCTTGCAGTGACTTTGATGTGGAGTCAGTTTTGCTCTGCCGACTACCTGTTGTGAGGTTTTGTACTGGGGTAAGATAACTGATACACAGTCATAAATGGAGGGGAGCTGTACTCCATACTGGTATGCCCCACCAGGGAAGGCTGGTATATTGTTGCAGCCATGTGCTAATCCTATTACTCCAATTTTTGGTGTTTATGTTTAACTTGGGTTTAAACGTTAGGCTACACTTTCCTTCTTTTGCCAATTTTCAACTTACCATTGACGCAGCCAAATGTGGCATTTCAAAGTTGTCATACTCCCAACTAGAGTGTAATTAAATCAGTTCAGGGAAAGTGGAACCTATTTTTAGTGATCTAATTACAAAGGCAAAGGCAATTATAGTATTTTAATACAGAACAAATGAAATACCTTTTTGGATTCCAAAAGTATTCCCTCTGCCTGACCTCAGAAATAACCACTGATCACACTTAAAACATCCATTCTAATGAGCGCCAGGATATCAATGTGCAATAAAAGTTTTCACTGTTGCGTATTTCCATCTTACAGCCCCTCTCTGCATTTTGGCTGCAAGTCTAATTGTCAAATGTTTTATTTTTTCCCCTGGCAGAAGGCTTGTCTGATTCAGCCAAACTATGTAATGTTTAAGGTCTTTGTAAGTCAGAGGAAGATTTGTGACTAAGAAAACTGTTTATCAGGGGCATCTGGTTTTTTCACATGCTTAATATGGTGATATTTTCCAGAAGATTTTTCCATGATCGAGCTACTGTAATCATTAGTTACCCTTCTCTGACTTTTATTCTAATTGTAGACTGTTGTACAGTTTTCCAATCCTGCAAACAAAGCCTGCTGGCAAACTCTAATGAGTCCAGTGTCTTTCAGGGGAGTCATTAGGTCACTGCACCCTATATATTCATGGGCTGTACAGTGATTGTATCTGTACAAGTATCATGCTACAAGTACATACCAAAAGATAGTGAGGATCAGATCAGCTAGATTTACAGCAGCAAAGGGGATAAGGAGACCAAAGGTATAAGAACCAGCTGCTCTGAAGGAAGAGGCTGCATTATAACAATATGACAGCTGTCAGCAATGATATACCAACAGCTAGGTTCTGCATGCAAAATACAGACTCACTCACAAACCTGAAAAGCACATGTTGCACTGAAAAGCAGGGAGATGGCAGCTTTTAGTTTTATTTTCTAATCGGGTTGAAATCTGTGTATTCACGCTACTTGACCTCAGCACATAAAACAGACATAAAGAGGACAGCAGGGAGACAGAGAGAGAACAGGCAGGGACGATGAGATATGATAAAAAAAAAAAAAATAAGGGACAGACATAATGTAGCAAAATGGGAATGTTGGGGAATGGAGAAGACAAAAAGGCAACATGAGAGCAGGCAGAGACGTCACAGAGACAGATGACTGATGGAGTATCTCAAACAAATGTGTCAACTGCCCTGGCCTTGACCTATACTGCTAATCCTTTCACCTGCCATGACACATGTGATACACACACACGCACACACACACACACACACACACACACACAGACTGTAGAAAACTATAGAATCTATACTACAGAACAGAGGTGTGGACCTGAGTCACATGACTTAGACTTGAGTTAGACTGGAATCACAAATTTGATGACTTCAGATCCAACTTGACAAAATCAAAAAAAGCCTTGAAATTTGACTTGGAATTTAAACACCAATGACTCATAACTGCTTAAATTCAGCCTTTAGACTTGAAAATGCTTGATATCTTCCCCTAAGCACAAAAAATAGAATTTATGTTATTCTACCAGCGATAATTCTGTTTGTGTATGAAAACTATGCAGTGGTCAACAAAAAACAAAGAATAGTATGCAAAATGTTGAAAATTACAGATGGAAATAGGGTTGAGTTGGGAAATAGCAGGCAACATTTTTCTTGGTCTTGAGCAGCATTTATTAATTGACACACTATAACCTGTGTTGTACATTTACTGCCAGACTGACAACTTACTGCTAAGTTTCTTCTCCACTATGAGCAGCACAGTTCAGTCTGCTGCTTGCTCTCTCTACTTCACTTGCATGCCCACACACACATTACACTCCACCCTATTCCCTAAAGGAGCTACGCTACTCTATAACAGTATCCTTCAATAAAGTCCAATAAAATCTATTTGTCTGGGCAGTCACAATAAACCACTATCCGGCAGCAACAGGTTGCATTTTCACTGCAGTCCTAAAAAACCCATACTGTCACAGCCCAAGATGGAGAGGCAACAACTTCAAACTTCGTTCAGCATTTGAAGTTGCACAATGAATGGTATGTCACGGTTCTCGAAACTCAAAGTTCAGGACTTGGGACTCGACTTGCGACTTGAGTGCAAAAACCTGACTAGCAAAACAATGACTTGGTCCTGCCTCTGCTGCAGACACTGGTGTTCCAGATAAAGGTATACCAGCCCTTTGTGTTTAATGCTAGAGTGGATAATAGTTTTATTAGTACCACTGATTCTTCCATAGGGCTTTACTTCTTAATCTCCATGGTGATTTGGCCTTGTCGCAATACGAACACACACTAATCTCAGTGTGAGTGTGTGTGTGTTAATTACACAGACAGAATGGTTCATACACCGTCCAGGTCCCAAAAGGTCCTGTGTATGTGCGCACTGCTCTCAACCCGCCAGCTTAGTTTACACAAGAAGGTCATTTTAATCAGGTGAATACCAGGCCGCCTAATCTGCGGGTCTTTGCCTGAGCATAAACAGAGGATATCCCCAGGCTCAGCCGGGATCACATACCTGGAGTCATGGAAAAGTCATTTCTGGAGCTGACCGGAGCAATCCAATAACCTCCTGCCCTCCTGCTCCCTTTCTCTTCCTCCAACTCAGTATCACAATCACCTTGGGTGCTAGCTCTCATTCTCATGTCTCCCTTCTTTACTCGACTTTCCCTCTCTGTCTCACTCTCCCTATTCCCCTGCCTCATGTCACATTGTTGTAATGACTTAGTGACTGACCCACAAGACCACAGTGTGAAATCTACACAAATATAGAGAAATAAGACACACTCACATGTACAAGTATGCAAGTATGTAATCTGACTTCAGTAATACGGAATTACATGCATGGTCACACACACACACACACACACACAGATGTAAAAATACACCACACACAGTCATCTTCTCTGATTTTAGTCACTTTTAGTCAGGGGTTTGAATCTCACACACTTCAGAGGAAATGTTAGACCAAAAACTGACTCAGCAGAACCTCTTATCAAGTTCAGAGCGGCAAACATGTTCTGATACATGTTGGTAGGTGTATGGTCATTGTTAGCCTCAATGTTTTTCTTAACATACCCGTGTGAGTTGGGATGAGATGGGAAACTGGAGCTGGGGAACACTGTCAAACTTAAATATTTGCATACAATATTTCTACCTGACAATATGTTAGCCATATTTACTGAAAAAAAAAAAAGATTTAATAAAATATATGTATCACATGGAAATGAAACCAAGAGGCATTCACTGTTCACTCCACTCAGCTTGTGGATTACTTCAGAAAATTAACTGTGATTCACTTTTAATGCAGGACAACAATTAAAGTAAGCTAAATCACTGCAACAACCAAAGTCCCAGATGACATCTAGTCTCATTTCATTTAACTCTGATATTTTGATATACTATCCAGCTATGGTTAAACTGTCCAAGACACTCTGGCATGTGGCCAAACATGGGGGTCTTGAGCCTTGGGGAATTCAGGTGGACTTCATAGTCTTGGGCCTGGACTTAGAGATAACAGCTCTAAATTAGATTTGACAGGTTGGATCAAGTGCTACAAAACAGATATTAACCTAAAAATATGAACACAACAAGTTCTTGATTTGAACTTTCAGAACACCACAGGTCCTACAAAGTTCAATCAAGAATATAGCAGGACTATGGCAGAATTATCGTTAACTATTTCATAATACATACAGGATTTTAACAAGTCTCCCTACCCCTCTGCTGCTGCTACTACTGTCTGGCATCCTACCTCTCTTCCGGTGGGTGATAACATATCAATAAAGTCTGACTCTTTATCAAACAGGCACACCAGTTAAGGTAGTGAGGCTGTCATGAAGTGGCGACCTTGTTATCACTGTCTGATTTGAGTTTAAGTAGACAGACATTTTGCCACACTGATGTGTGTGTGTGTGTGTGTGTGAGGAGTGTGTGATGTGTAGTGTGAGTGTGGTGAGTGGATGTGTGAGAGAGAGAGAGAGAGAGAGAGAGAGAGAAGAGAGAAGAGAGATGAGAGAGATGAGACAGGAGAGACGAGAGTAGAAATGACAACCAAATCACTGCATCTCAGAAGCCTTACATCTGATCCAAAACAGAAAGTGTTCAATAGATTATTATACCACAGACAGGATGCTTAAAATTCCATTGCGGAGACAAAGATAACTGAGACGTTGTCTTCTCTCTGGGAGAGTTTGTAAAAATACATTCTTTCAAGTATAAGTACAGCTGCTTGTGTTAAAAAGACTGATAAAAATCTAAGTACTGTTTCAACTTGTTTACTCAAGTAAAACTGGAAAAACTACACGCTCTGAAATGTACTCAAAGTTTAAAAGTAAAAAGAAAGCCCTGTAAAGGACATTTCTATTGGCTGTTAAAGTGCAAAGCTAACTGAACCTCCCTTTTTCTCAGTGGCTGAGTCTGGCTCTCGTTTTTTAGATCGTTTTCGCCTTGTTACGTCTCTCATGTGTGATATCCTCTAATGGTTACACCAAGAAATCGTCTTTTCTATGTGCTATTGTCCCAGCAATTTAGGCTGAAATCAGTCTTGATGTTGGCAAAGCAGCACACAATGATGCAAAATAAAAATAATCAATAATTACCCTCAAAGGTATTGAAACTGTCAGAAAAATAAAACACTCACTGAACACTCAACCAAAATACAAATAAGAAGTAATTAATCTGGTAAAGATTAGAAACAGGAACAGTAATAAATACCAGATCAGCTGATACTAATGACATTTAACCACTTATTGAAATTGGCTCTAAAACGTCAACACAACAACATTAATACAACAACAATACATGCCAGCAGTAGATGGTGTTTGCTGACTAGAGGGAAACTTTGCATTCTTTTCAAGTCTTTAATCAGGACCAGTTTAGTAAATTGTTGTGGTTGTTACTATTCTGGGTCTGCCTCTTATCCATGTGTGTCTATCAGTGCTGCTCTCTTCCGGAGGGGACTGGAGTCACTTACAACCCTGGCTGCTCCTACCAGACAAGTGCTAGTTTACTCAGTGTGTGTGTGTGTGTGTGTGTAAGACATATATACCGTAAAGATAAAGGAGAATCAGGCAGATGGGCTCAAATGCGTTCATCTTAGTAAAAGGAAGTTGTCGGTGAAAGCATGTGGGTTGTGGGTACGGGTTGCTGTTGATGATCTAAGTGTGACAATGTGTGTGAATAAATGCGTGTATGAGTGTATGTGTGATGATAAGTGGTGATTCAGACCAAAGAAACAGCCACATGTCTTTCTTCCAGATGTTTTCCTGAAGCTGACTGCTGTCTGAAGTTGCTCAAGGACACAACAACGACAACCAGTCACTGTGGGATTGGAACCAACAGAAAAAACATTATCCTCTCTGTCCGCACAAAAAGACACACACTCTATGTTTTGGCAGACCAGAAGATACACACTTGTCAGTCATAACAACTTCCAAGCATTCCAGTTGTCCTAAACGTGCACACACATCACTCACACAATAGAGGCTCTGTGAGTCATACTTAAAGGAGAGGGGTCAAATGAAAGCTACGGTGTCTGCTATTAATGATCCCTCTTGACTCATCTGTCCAGAAACACTTTACAATAACAATACAGCACTTATTACAGCGGGTGAGCCATGAATCTGTAATGTCACAGATGTCTATACCTTATGCTAGAGGAGTTTTAAAATCCTTGAAATCTTTTGAATTTTGAAATCTGGTTGTATCACACAAGGAGAAACTGCACAGACATCCACACACAGCAAGACTTGAAAAGAATGGCACACCACACCTACTAGGGCTGCGTATGGGCTACTCAAAACATTAAGGTATTGATTGAAATAACCCAGTACCAAGCAGTATCAAAACTTCTCCAGACAAACAATACCTGCAACCTATCCTATTTGTACCCAGATTTAGAAAAAAAAAAGCCTATTTCTTCGGTTTTGCTAGCACCCAATTACCACAAGCATTCTTCACAAAGAAGAACCTTCAAAAAAAGGTATCGAATGAAGTACTCACTGGTATCGGTATCACTTTAACTTTTATTGGTACTGATATCGTAATTTTGTAAACAAATACCCAGGATATTACCAATATCGTGTCAGAGAGAACACAATCTCAAATGATCTCGCGTGACCACTGAAAATTTTCAGGGCGGCCCTGATGATTTTCAGAGCAAAGTGGGGGGTGAAGATTGGATGTGAACCCACTCACATTACCAGATGATCTGGGCCAAACATCGGTACCGGCCAAATCTGGTCCAGATTTCCCCTTCGATCCTCTGGAAGGCTGAATCTGAGAAAAATCATCCTGAAACTCCTGTAGTGCGGGGCCAACATTTTAATGTCATAAACCAACAGATAAGCTTTAAAGCTATCACACTGACATGGATTTGGTAAGATTTAACGTGTAATTATTTATTTGATAACGGCAAGCTAACATTATGAGAATTTTGTCACAAAACATTTATTTTGTTTTATTTAGGTAGCGTCAGTAGGATTTTTTTTAAACTATTCATAAATGCACCAGACAGTTTATTGTTGTGTTCTGTAATGAGAAACACAGGGAGAGGGCAGGGTCTCTGCAGATACAGACACCACCACACACTACTAATGGGTCACAAATGATGATTGAAAGGGATTATGTCTCTGAGTCTCTACACTGTTTTTAGGAGAAGTGTTGTAAATTATGCCTTTAAAAGACTAGAAATGATAGTACTGAATTCTATGTGAATTTCATGTACCTATTTTTGTCAATGGAAAATTAAAAAAATATATAAATGAATGAGTTATGGTGCCTGACATACAGAGGATAAAATAAACTTTCTAGCACCCCCTTAAGCCAACCAGTTACGTAAGTTTTTTTTTTTTTTTTTTAAAAGAGCAGTGGCACACATCATTCTATAATTTCATCAAAATCCAATCAGTGAAGTGACATATTGTGTGTGACACATGAAGCGAGACTGCCTTAGAAAAAAAACAGAAAAGGGCATCTTAATCAAGAATCGCTGCACAGACTCCGCATATTAACCTATGAAAATGTGATAGTGACATGCCAAAAATAAAAGCCACTGGAAACGATGCTAACTACATTACATCTAAAAGGTCAAAATGTATAATCACAGACTGATTTCATTTCATTTTACGAAATTACATCAATCAGGCGCTCCCTGTTTTTCCAGCAATCAAAACCGGATTTGTGTACTATTCTGCTCTCGTCTTGAGCTGCAGTTTAATAACCTCTGGAACACGATGAGAGAACACGTTTTTTACGTCAATCCAATCTAAATTAATTTGCCAGCTGGGTCAGGCGGAGTGGAGCAGTGGGAAAGCTGTCCATCTGCTTAAAGCAACAGGAGTTTTATACGATTTCAAACCACAAAGCCAGGTGGTCCTGCAAGCAAAGGGGAAAGCACACAGAGGAGACGGTGGAAAGAAACCTGGGATTAAAGGAAAAGGGCGCAATTTGGTAGGACAGATTAGATCAGAAGGATAAGGTGGTTGGATAACAGCTAACAAAAGGAGGTAACAGAGAAAGAGGGAAATGACTAACAAGTGTCTGCTCTTTGGCTAGTTTGCAGTACTCTCAGCGGACCAGTGTCAGTGGAGGGAACCAGAGTAAAGGAGAGGTGGGGGGTTGTAAGGTTTGTCATGGAACACCTGCCTCCACTTAACCCCTCTGCCTCGCTTTCTGCTTGAGCTGCCTCTTTCAACCATCCCCTCTCCTCCTGCCCTGCCACCCCCTCCTGCCCCGTCATTCATGCACAGAGTATCCTACAAGCTCACAGTCCCAGGGCTTCTTCTTTTCCCAAACATGGGAGGGCCCCCATAGCCTAGGCTGGGGCCTCAATAGTCAGCCAGAGAGCAGAGCTTTTCTTAAAGCACCAGCAAGTAGTATTATTGATATTAACACTGATTCAACTGACTTTGTGTAGTGAGAATGAATTGATATTACTACCAATCCCACTGAAAATCAGCAACCAACTTTTTGCAGCCTTTAGAAGCTTTTAGCTCATCAGTTTGGTTCATATGATTCTGAACAGCTCTAACAGGTGGAAAAAGGCTAAGACGGGCTGGTGAACTCAGCCTGCATAATGCAAAATGTCAAAGAGCTGGAGGAAATATATAAATATATGAAATATATAAGATAAAGAATACAATCTAGACTTGCTCTATTTGAAAAGTGCCCTGAGATAACTTTGTTAGCATTTGGTGCTAGACAAATAAAATTGAGCCGCAACGAATCAAATATACTGCTTTAAAAGTAAGTGGAAAATTGAGCAAACAAAGACACTCTGATTCACCAACCAGCACTTATTTCCGTGAGAAATCTTCACTTTCTCCTCGGATTCCACTGTCTTCTCATACTAAAAAAAAACAGCTAATCAACAGAGGCTTGAGGGGAAAAAAAAAATCAAAAAGCTGATTCAAAAACTGTTATTCTCATATTCTCATGTAATTTAAACAAATATGTACCAAACATTTTAAATTCTTTGTACATAAAAATATGTATTTATACTTTTTTAAACATAATGAGTCAGTAAATGGGCAAATCAGCCAACCAATTAGGCAGCAAGCCAAACATTTTTATTGATAACACAACAATATTTCAGTCATATGGATATAAAACTCAAAGAAGGTGCACTGCCAGATATAAACACACATTTACAAATGAATATATAGACACATGATAAACAAATTCACCAACACTTGATTTCAAACGCTGTATAATTTTCCAGTGTGATGACAGAATGTGTGTATTTTCTCACTTTCACACAATACAGCCATGTGGCTCTCCATCCAACTGGTGGTTATACCAATTAAAAGCCTGTGTTAGGTCAGGAGTTATTCATTTGACATTAAAGAGGACATGGGGTCCCTGCTATTCAGACCCACCACAGGCGTCGACTCCCCCCTCCTCCTCTTTTCACCCCGTTTTCCATGCCTCATAAAAGACTTGCCCCCTCACCTCCCCACTCTCTCTTTCACTCTCTTGTTTGCTCATTCTCCCTCCTTCATTCACTCACTCTTCACCTCTTCAACTAACTACCTCTCACAGACCCTTATTCCCTCATCTTAAGTCACAAACAAGGCAATCAGCTTACAATACAATATTTAAATGATCACCAATAACCATGTCTTCCTCTTCTCCTCATTCCCTTTCTTGTCTGGCTGCTGCCCCTTTTTACCCTCTGCTGGCCTCTCCCTCTTTTCTTTCCATTCATGGATGGTAACTAAAGATAGAGCTGGAAACTCCACCATTAGACCCATATCTATAGGGCTGGCCTGCATGTCTTATCCTATTGTTTCTATTCATATTTCAGCTGTAGATGTGCTGTACATGAGCCTCAGCTAGAGACACATACACAAACCCATTGTGAGCTAGAGGGGTCACTGGCCCTCAACAGTGTGTTATACAGTAGCTCTCCCACAGGTCTTATTCTCAATACAGTGTTCAAATGAGACACAACGCTGCAGTCAGTTTCTTCACTCACTCTTTTTTTCCCCCCCGTTTAAATGCATCATTGCCTGACTGGCGGTCCAGCAGCTTCTAATGTTCTGTGAATGTCTCACTTTTTCTTCCCTTTAAAACAACAGAATCACAAAAACACAAGAAGTAGCAGCCATGTGGGCAAAAATGAGGACCTGATCTGGGGACCTGTTATCGACCAGATGGCCAAAGAACACACATTCTGTATTCAAGTCGAAGCACAGATACTTGTGTCAAAACAGGTTAAAGTACAAATTCAACAACTTTAATTAAGTAAAAGTGGAAAAATAGAGGCTCTGAAATGTACTCAAATTCTTAAAGTAAAAAGTAACCCTCTGAAGGACATAACCAGCTGTTTATGTGCAAAGCTAACTGAACCTCACCTTTTGCCTGTTGTTAGTCTTCTTATATCTTTTTTGTCTTTTTACATCCTTTAAATCTTTTTCATCTTGATACTTCTTTTTTATCTTGTTAGTTTTTCATCCTGGTGCATCTTTTATGTTGTTTTTGTTCTTATTATATCTTTCACGTTGTTTTTCATCTTATTATGTCTTTTGTATTGTTTTTTTCTTATATCTTTTGCATCTTATAACTTTTTTTTTCATCTTGTTACCTTGTTTTTAGTCTTGTTACACCTTTTTAATCTTATGTCTTTTTATGTTGTTTTAGGTTGAAATCAGTCCTGATGTTGGGAAAATGGCGCACAATGACACAAAAATAAAAATAATCAGTAATTCCACTCCAATGCATTAAAGCTAAAGTAACAAGCTTGCTTTGATAGTGCAAGGAGTAATAAGTACAGATGTTTGCGTTAAAATATAGAGTGTAAAAGTAAAAGTCGTCAGAAAAATAAATACTCAAGTACAGTAACAAAGTATTTGTACTTAGTTAGTTCACACCTCAGTTATGAAATGCCTGGAACAAAGAAGCCAAGTCAAGTCAAATCAGAACCGTTTTCAGTTGCAAACACAGCGAATCAGTCAGTTTAACAGAAGTCACACTGAATAGGATTATTCAGACCAAAATTGGTGTTTGGCAATCTTTTTTTTTAAAAAAAGATACAATAGTCACTTGTGTCTCTTGGCCTTTTCACTCCTGAGGTCTCCTAAAATAGCCATAGTTCACCTTCCTGCGAAGCTTTTTTATTGTAAGCCAAACTGAGGAAACAAGGTAATTGAATTCCACAGGATTTAACAAAAACAGTTGAAACTTAGGTCACAGCTACAGGATGTTTAAACATGAGTACACTTAGAGAATATATCAAAAGTATATGGGTGAAAAAGAAATACAAACATTGTGTGGAAGGTGGACAGAGCCTAAGAATAACTTAAAGTAGTTTGTCCTGTATGTGCATTTAACACTTAACCAGAGTTAACGAAATTAGTCTCAGGATTTCCACTGCTTCTACTCAGCTCTTGCTTACGGAGGCTCGTTAAGGGGGCAGATACGATTGAAAGCTTGGTGGTCCGGTGGCACTGATGGGACTATAGACTGAGTCAGACTTTGAGGAAGTGTACCGATTTGCATGGGCTACTTTATAGATCCCAGTAGGGACATTTTCTTTTCATTTTCCCCACTCTGCAGGGACGTCAGAGTGCAGGGTCAGTTAATGAAGAGCTCTCCGAGGGCCGGTACGTATTCACTGTCTTGTTTAGAAACACTTGAAGGGCGTGGGTGTTCACCAACACAAGCTCTTGAACTTGGGCCCTGTGGTTAAACTGGGGCTTTCCTACTCACTACAGAACACCACCCTGATGACTTACGATCTGTGCTACTTGTAGATGATTCATCATTTGGAGCAGAAGAGTATAGTAGATTTGTGGCCTTTGTGTAAAGGGGGCAATAATGTCAGAACAATGCTGGGATGTGGGTCAAACTTTGGGAACATGCAGCGTCTATTTTATGAGACTAAACCGCACACAACCAGCCTGATTTTTTGGACAGTCTGCTGAGCCCAAAACCTAGGAAGAAGTCCATTACTATAGTTATATATAAATATTGCATAAGGTAAAAATCAGCCATGATAATTAAATGGAAATGAATTTTAGTCAAAAGAATGATTATTATGCTCAATCAACGGGTCTACATTGGGCATACACTGATATGTTTTTCAGGGCCACTACAGATACAGATCGTTAGTAATTGAGAAGACTGATAACTAATATTTGGAAGTAAAAAAGAAAATCTTAGTAAAAAATTTGGAATAATCATTTTCTGCAGTTTTTTTTAAACTTTGGAGTCAAATATTGTACTTTTTACTCCACTAGACTACATTTATTGATAACTTTGATTAGATAATTAGCACATTCAGATTATTAATACAAAATATTAATCGACTATTATGAACAATTACAGATCAAGCAGAAGTCTATAAAGTTTGCTAATTAACAGTTAGTGCTGTAGACGGGATGTTGAAGGAGACTTTAACGTGGACTACAGACAGAGAAAGCGGCAGCTGCATCAGAACCAAAGTAGAACATATTTCAAATAATTTATCTTATCTAAACCAGATTTTAAAAAAAATAACAATTCAGATTATTGTAATCTGAGCCGATAATCAGTCAACCCCTAGTCTACATGTAAAATTCAAGAGTAGACTACACTTCAGATCCTTGTGATATTCATTTTCCAGGACACTACTGTCATATTTAACTGGGTCAGAATCCTGAATACAGAGCTTTACAAAAATGCTGTAAGTAAAATGTTGGTGAACATGTTCTTGTTAAACTCTCTTTGTAACAGTAGCTGTAGTGTGTCAGCTGCAGCACTGTTTCCTTGTTTATCCAGTGCCCAACTGGTGTGAAACCTGGAAATCCTGAAATGACGGGTTAAGAGCGTAAGGCGGTAAGCTTACTAAATCTTAGTTGTGAGCCTTGCTTTGATAGACGTGGTGCCTATGATTGCTCCCCGGCTAAGGTGGCTTTCTTCCTGTCCGGGCAAGAGAGAGTGGAGAGGATGAGAAAGAGGAAAAAAAAACAAAACAAAAAAAAACCCTGCATCAGACAGTGTGAGGAGGAAAGGACTGTATGACAATAATATGACATGAAAGAAAAGAAAAAGTTGTAGACTGAAGAAAAGGGAACAGGGCAGAGGAGAGAGGGAAGACTACCAGTGAGAACTGTTTTCAGTGGGCAGGGAGACAGACTGAAGGGTGCAGATAGCTGCTGATGGAGGCTCCCATTTCTGAATGTCAGTGCTAAATGGTACGGTCCAGGCCGAAGACAGAAAACTGATAACGTATCATGGCTCTTTTTGTGAGAATAAAGCCAGAGACACTCACACACTGCATCTCACCTCAGTAGACCTACATTAAAGGACAAATCTGTAATATATTTACTATAATAAATCATAAAATGATCATATGTCATCAGAGCTTAGCCCGACCTTCCTCACGTCTGGGGGGGGGACTTGCTTCAACCAAAATAACACATAGCTAAGAAATAGCTAGACTGAAATGTTTAATTCAACATGAGACAGCAGTTAAAACAACTGTAACCTTCTCTTATTCCCTCTCTCCCTTTCAACATACTGTACAGCCAAATCCCTGACGACCTGTCTCATTAGTCAAGGTCATCGTTAATCTACAAAGTGCTCAGATTTATATGACTGTTTGTGTTTGATCTATAGCTGGCAACCATTCCACTTTGTTTACTTTGCTTTTCAAGTCTTTCGTCTCGTTGGTTTTTCCCTCCCTTTTCTTCCCCTTGTCTTTCTTCCTCTCGTCGTGCACTCCTGTGTTTCGCGTTGTGCCGTATAGTTTATGATTTGCTGATAGAGCAGGCAGGCAGAGGTCTTGGAGGGTCGCTGGAGACAAAAGCTGCTTTTCAGCTCTCAAGGCTGATACCTCCCAGCTCTGCTCCCTGCAGATAGCCGAAATATGCTGGCTGGGGGTTTGAGGTGAGGGGGTGGGAGGGGTGGATGTTGCTCCTGGCCTCCTCTTCCCACAGCGGCTGAGGTGAAAATGACTTTACCATGTGAAGAGGCTGCGGTCGCTCCCGCTATTTATGTAGCCCTGCCAAACTGTCCTTCTTGTCTTGTCTTAATCTGATTTCTGAGGTTATGCGGGACGCAAGTACAGAATATCTCACTTAATAGTATGTTTAAGGCCAGGTCACATGGTCATGTTTTTATGCTTGTGCACCCTTAAAGGGACAGTCCACCCGCTTTTTTTCCCCTTTGGCTTGCAGTGCTATGTATCCATCTCGATTTTTTTGGTGTGCATTGCAGAGTCTTTGTGATATCAGCTGTAGAGATGTCTGCCTTCGCCCCAATATAATGGGACTAAATTGCATACAGCTCAAAACTCAAAGCACAAAAAAACCCCATCAACATTTGAAAAATTCCAAACCTGCATTTCTTTCCAAAAATCACGACCCAGTTACTCAAGATAATCCACTGACTGTGTTACGAGCAGTTTCATGTAGAAACTACTTTCCTTGTAATACAAATAAAGTAGTTCCAGTAGATTATACAAAGAAAGTGGTTCCTCCATGAAACAGCTCACAACAAGGTCTGAGAAACAGGGTTATGATTTTTGGAAAAAGACACTGGTTTTGAATTTTTCAAATGTCTTTTTTAATGCTTTGAGCACCACAAGCTGAGTGCCATTTAGTCCCATGATATAGGAGAGGAGGCAGACATCTCTACGGCTGATATCTTCCAAACTCTGTCATTCACATGAAAAAAACACTGGATAAATATCAATACAGGCAGTGGGAAAAATCTTTATTTTTGATTTGGGTGGGGGAACTGTCCCTTTAAAATGGGATGCAGGTGGCATGCATGTTCTGACAGGTCATGAAAAAGAGATAGAGAAAAATGCAAACACAGTAGGCTGCTTGACAACAAGAGTATTTGTGAGTGTGTGCGTGTATATCTGCATGTTTCGTGGAGAACAATGTGAAAGAGAAAGAGAGTGTGAGAGAGAAAACAAGGAACTTCGACGGCTCTGCACCAGGTGAGCTTTCCTGAGGGCAGCTGGGAGTATTTTTCCCCTCATTTAGCAGTTCATGAAAAAAACCCACAAGCTGCCAGATGTGACAGAGGGCACGCACCCTGCTCACACACTGTAAACACACACACGCAAAACAAAAATCTCACACACACAGAGGGAACTCAATCTAACCCAACGTGAATATGTGTGTGGCGCCGATTTACTGTATTCCAGCATAAGTCAGAGGCAGATTTCTATCGGGGGAATGTCCGTCTCATTAAAATGAATGTCAGATGAAGTAAACGAGGGTAAAGACATCAAAGAGGTCTGCAGGGAGCTGAATAAATCTGGGTTTAAACTCACTACAAACCGATTTACATCAGGAATTTTACTATGAACTTAACCAAGTGTCCGAAAGACAGTTGAAAATGTTGAAAACACCCTCCTGTTATGTTCCTCATCAGTATTTTGACATGTGATCTAAAGCTGCTACAAGGAACTTTCATATTTTGTTGATTTTGGAGGCCCATGTGGACAAGAGCGGTATTGTACCACAATAACAACAAAATATAACAAAATAAAATGATCTAAATAAAAATCAGCTCCTGCTTCTTTTTAACTACTAACTGCTCCTTTTCCTGGGAGTATGTGACCCAGTGGTCGGCATTAAGAGCAAACTATATAGAAACAGACAGTCTTTTTGTGGATTATCTTGTTTGCTTGTGTAGGTCATATAGAGTCATCAGTTTTAAATTGAGACGGTTTCATAACGTTAAGAAGTAGCAGCTTGAATCTCATTAGAGCCACAACGATCAATCGATTAGTTGTCAACTATTAGATTAACTTTTTTTTTTTGTTTGTTTCTTTACTTCTCTGTGACAGTAAACTGAATATCTTTGGTTGTGGACAAAACAAGACATTTGAGGATGTCATCTTGGGCTTTGGAAGACACTCTTTTGTTTTGTTTTGTTTTTTTATTTTTCAGGGACACTGCATATTAATAAACATCAATCATCACTGATCAACCTTTTTCACAATTTTCTGACATTTTATAGAGCAAACATCTAATTAAATAATCAAGAAAAAAATCAATAGATTAATCAACAATGAGAATAATTGTTAGCTGCAGTCCTAAATCTCAAAAAGGATTTTACAATTGTTGAGTCAAGACACATGTCATTTTGCTGCATATAAAAGACTGATTAGTCAGGAAAAGAGCTACATTAGAGCAACATTAGCTTCAAATCAGAATCGGTTTTATTGCCAAGTAGGTTTTCACATATGAGGAGTTTGCTGTGGTATGTTGGTATGTGCATTCAGTACCTATAAACATGTACAATAACTTCTTCCATGTTTTAATGGTTTACAATAACTACACATGGTCGACAGAGCAGCGATGGCCACACCGTGTACCTATGGCTCACCGCTGACCTACATTCCCCTTTGTTATTCCACACATATCGGCCTGTGTAAAACCGCTGGCTGCTAATTGCTTTCACATTACAGAGCAGCCGGGTGATCTTGGTGGCTTTCCAAGACCACCAACACTGGGACATGGGGCGTGCACATTTGCAAATGCATACCACCAATCACATTCTGGCTGCATTAGTGTGTAAGCACAGGCCAGGGGCAAACATGTAGGCAGCTATCTGCTGCGTAACCAGCAGTAAAACACTTCTCTGCTATTGTCTGGGACCGTCTTAACTACTGTTTTTTTTTTTAAGTTTTATTGTTGTCGAGCGAGGGAAGCCCGTGAACTTGTGTAAAAAAAATGCACATTTGTCACAGTAAAACTGAGGAGTCTTCACTACACATTTCTCGAGGCAGCTTGTGTAAACCACTGTGTGATGTAACTCATTCAGCATGCAGCAGAGTGCTTGTGTGACTTCCTAAACACATTTAATAAGCTCGTAGTGCACTCATTTGCAAAGGGTTATTTGTGCCAATTACACATGGAGGGCAGTGGGTAAGAAAATTCTTTTTCCCTTACATAATCTCACAGATCTACAATAAGGCTGCACAATTAATTGAAATATTATTGAAATCGAAAAATGGCCAAGTGAAATATCAACAACAAAGAAGCTGAGATTATTTGATTAAAAAAAACTTAACAACACAGCATTATTAATAAAGTACTGTAGTGCTGCAGAGATACCCTGGCCTACAAATCCTGCTCTCCAGAATGTGAGAAAACATGTTAGTTTGGCACAGACCCCAACAAATGTCACAACACTGTGATGCAAAAAGGATAAGTCAACGGCTAATATGATGGCAGATTCTAAAAAATATGAGATATTGCTAGCATAGCATCTTTCCACATTCATTAATCTGGTTTTACACACCACCATCAATCAAAACATATAGAGACCAAAGATAAATTATTATATCCTTAAAATACTATTTCTAGAGATGAGGAGAGACTAGTTTTGTGTTCTGAACAGGATGTATGTTCGATGTTTTTCTCCTACATTAGTTTTATTACCAATAAGACAAAAATTCTGAATCGCAGAATCGACAAATCACCAAAAATTAAACCTGGACTCACATTTATTATTATTTCTTATTAAAAATGTAAACTACAACAAACAAAACAAGCCTAGGGTGGGGGTTAATAAATTAATATGCACCAGGAAGTTACATTGTGCCTCTTTCAGTCACCTAGTCTGATTAGAGGGAAATCACTTGACTCTCAACAGAACAGGGTTTGTGTGACCGCAAGTTAATGGAGGGGGGTGAATCATTGGAGTAGCTATGTTTAGCAATTACAGAAAGCAGCTCTTTGCTTGGAATTTGTTAATTTTAGGGAGCGCCTAACGTTCAGAGAGGCAAATACAGTATTTGTACCCACACTCACACACCAACAAATATCAAAACAAAGGACAGTGTCCACTCCTGGTCAGGGCCATCACGATTAGAGTTACGCTAGCCAGCTGGCTGGATTTAAATCAAATTTGATTAAAGAGTAAATGTACTAACAAAGCCTGGGATTCAAAGAGAGGGCAGTGAGGGACAACAGGTCACTGCTGGGTGGTCATGGACACACAGACAACTAAAGAAGTCACAATAACACAGAGCCAGAACAGAATATGATCCAGGATATAATTAGAATACAAACATGTTTCCTAACGAAAACCTCTGCTTTGGACAAAGCTTTTGAGGATGAGAAGACAGAGAAGGAGAGGGAGATGTAGACAAAAGCAGACTGGGAGAAAAAGTAGAAGAAAACTTAAAAGAGGACAGCTCAGACAAACCCTCGCCCAGCCAACCTCTCCCACAAGGCCCTACCATGAGCTGACAGTAGTCCAAATTGTTGAACAGTACCAGCCGGGAAACTTCGGACCAACTCCACTATTGTTTGAAGTCCCACTCAAACGGTCATGAATCACAGCCACAGCGATCTGTCTTGCTCCGAATTATCAGCACCGGCCCATTTCGAATCAGCGCTTCAACAGAGCATGTCAGAAATAATAAGCCACAATGTCCATAGCAGAGATTTGTTTTCCTTTTTTCCCCATTTCAATGCAGCAGGACCCTTCAGGCTGCATACATCTACAGGGACGGGCCCCTGCCTTGTTGCAAAACATCATTACACAATGCATGCAATAGTATAAACAGTTGTTCATCTTGATGAAAAGCTCAATAAATATTCTATTCAAGTGCAGTGGAACTGTGGCTAAATGTCTGGAAAGATGCTGAAGCTGTGCCATCTCTCCTTTACTCCAATTATGGCTGTAATGACATGACAGGTTTTATGTTCCACTAAAGATTACTGCGGGACAGTGAAATGCTGGGAATCTGTCTTCTTCTGTTAGAAAATAATATGTCCTCCATGCATTGCTCAACATTTCCAAATTTAATCCTTAAAATGTAGCTATTTTGCAAGCGTAAGTGTTGACAAGACATAGACTGTAAGAGTACGCATATTTTTCACAGTTCACGTCATATTTTAGTATGAAGGGCTTAACAGTGTACATAATCAGAGGCTCTTAAACCCAATGTTCCAGTTGCTACAACGTCTGGATGAAATAGTGAGAGAGACGGAGGGCTGAGAGGTAATGAGCTCTTGTGGGTAAAGCTTAGCACTGCTGAGGCAGCCACGCAGAGGTTAAGCAAACAGGCAGTGGGATCACGCGGGCCTAAGCCTCTTATACAGGCCCCTCTGAGGAGAAGATCATTGACTTCTGATAGAGGGATGAGGGTCAGGAGTTGTCAAAGATAGTGGGGCCACCAATCTTCCACTACTCAGAGTCCCTTTTTTTTTTTGCTGTCGCTCAGTGACTGTTTATTTGTTTTTCTGTCTGTCATGTGTTCTTAAAATCAGGGTTTGTACACTTTTGTACACTTTTCAAGCACTTTCAAGGTGCCTAAACCAAAAATTTCTAGCCTTTATCATAACATCTAAATTAAGACGCCAGGCGAAACACAAAAAAGTGGAAAACAACAGAGTGGGAAAACGCACCCTTTTCATTTCAGCACTCGTGCTCCTCATCTGGTGTTATACAACAGGAGACAACAAACAAATCATGACTGGATCATTTAGAGCAGTCACTGTAGTGCATCAGCATCTCAGACCAAAACGAATACACCTTCCTTTACTCAATAAAGGTGGGGTGGGGGGGCGGGGGGTCAATCTGAACTCAAAGTGCCTACAAAACTTAGATCAAACTGTCAAACTAGGCGGTACTGATCAAGTGTAGATCAACATTATGTACTATTTAGTGACTGTTTGGTTAGTAGTTAGTAAAGTAGTAGTTAGTTTAGAGCCGCAATTGCAGCTCTTGCATCTAGAAGGGAATCCCAGACCAGAGAAAGACCTTGCAAGAGTGATCATTTTCACCCAAACTATGATTTCTCCTTAACCATAAACAAGTGATTTCTGTTCCTAAACCTAACCAGTCCAAAACAAAGTGTTGTCACATTATAAAACATAACTGGTGTGTACAATGTGCACAATGAACAAACATGTACAAATCTTGCAAGAGTTTAATAAATAAAGGGTGACCTTCCAGACACAACAGTTTCCAACGGAGACTAAGCAGTGTTGATCAGTAATATTCTGTTAATGTATGGAAAATTTCTTGCCTAAAATGTTTTCAGAGACATATTTTAGAGCACTGTTTAGTTTAATACGATAACGTTGCTCCAGGCTGCTATGTAGAAAATGGACGTGGAGATAACTGAGAGGGACTCGTATGCACAAATATGCATGCGGAAATGCACACATGGCCATCCCGGCTAAACAGAGATGACTGAATAATTACACAGGGGGCGTGATGTTACTGTTCTTCATGGAGTATATTCAAATTCAAGCATATTTCAAACCTTGAAACCCTAATGATAAAATCAAGTATCTTCCAGACTTTCAGAACTTTGTCCGAACCCTGTTTAATGAGTCAAATGTTCTGACCTATTGATTGATAACTTGCTGAGAGTTAATTTAAGCCTGCCGTCAGTCAATCACCTCTAAGAAAATATTTTCTCGTCTCAATATCATTCTTAGCCCTCTCAGCTTTCTCTTAGCTGAGCCAGGTCCATCCCAGTCCTCACTCACATCCTCAGACTATCAATCTTTTCATCCCCTTCAAAAAAAAAACTAGTAATGGACTTCTTTTACTCGATGAACCTCTTCCTCTTACCCTCCCGGGTCCCCCTCTCCTGCTGGGAGTCACAGGGCAATGGAGTTTCATTTCCTGCCCTGCTGAAATCAATGCTTTCTGAGAGAAAGAGGGGGAGCAGGGGGGGGTTTAGGGAAAGACAGAGACAGATATATGGAGAGACAGGAAAACAAGAGTGAGGTGTGAGAGGACTGTTGGCATGCAGGACACAACCGCACTATTAAGTAAACTTAAACGCAGGTTGGTTCCAAGTCAGTGTCAGCTTTCATAAACATCTACCGGGAAATTAAATAACTGTTCAAAGTGGAAATTTGAAAAAAAAACGGGGGCTGCTTTAATGGGTAAACTCAATTTTCCCCTCAACACTCACCATCGTTTTTCTATTCGCCTCGCCTGTGGAGGGCAAGAGCAGCATTCTGCATCCCACAGGATAAATGTATGAATTCCTGGTCGGGAGCGTCCTGGTTGACGAGATTCCTTTCCGCCCGCCTCTAGTTAAATACAGACTTCCCCTCCATGAGCTCAACTCTCTGAATGAATGAGAGGGAGTCAGTGATGAAGAAGATAGCATAAATTTTGTCACACTCACACAAAACAGATTCCAACCCTATGACTATTCCATACCCGTCTATTACCATTCCTGCAGATTTCACCACGAAAACCCACAGCCGCTCAGACTTCAAACGCAGTGTTTCTTTCTATGAGCCTCTGGTTAACGCATCTGGACAGTCGGTAGCGTAAAATGACTGACCGTGTCCTTCCATCCTGCTATTCTTTTCACTCACTTGTTTCCGTTAAAGACAGACCCACGATCTGGAGAGTGCACAGAAGTCAATAACTTTGCCTTGAAAGAAGGTGCTGTATGGTGAGGCCATCAAGCCAAAATGGATTTAAGAGGCTACCAGTGACTGTGTGGGTAATATGGTAACAGCTTTTGCCCAAGACTGTGAAGAAAGCTTTGAGGGTTTGCCAAAACGTTGGGTGTTGAGCATACCATAATCTGCAGACTCTCATACACCCAGCTTTAGTTTCTGGAACAAAAAACAAAACTGGCTGATTTTTTTTTAAATCTTAAGCTAGAATTCTGAGAAATGCAAATGGAAGAAGAAAGTTATACCAACTTTCACCAAGAGACCTGATCACTGAAAGTTTTTCCATATGCCCTATCACCTACGACCACATCTAATGCCACACAAGGACAATGGTTTCCCGGTTGGTGCTGAATTATGCAGATGGCTGGCCAGCAGTGGTTTGCTGGATGGGCATTTAACTCATGGTACTTCAGAATTACAGCCAGTGAGCCCTTTAACTCCAGATTCCTCGGTCAGTGTGGTCAATACAGGATTAGAATGGATGGAAAGGGAATTTCCATTTAAGTCAAATTTCTTACGGCCTTTTGTGCTTTTTTATTCATGCAAAGTCACTGTTTAATTTATGGTTTATGGTTCCTGTCACAGCTTTTGTCCCTGAACATTATCATCACAATTTACAGCCATGCTGGACATTCAAACAGACATCGTTTTCAGCAAGAGCAAGGATGCTTCTAGTTCTAGTAGTAGTACTTGTTGCACGACTTGTCAGCCCAGTGTGAAAGTCTGAGATCCCCTGGACAACAGGACTGAGCCTCCAGTTCAAGGCAGCCCCTCTTAAGTCTTTTGTGTGAGTGAAGTGGCTGGGTAAACACTAGCTGCTGGTTAATAGGGGGCTTGCTTAGAGAACAATGTGACAAAGCCGTTGTTTAAACAAACATGCTAAGGCCATGTCCACACTCATGCCAATACATTTAACACTGTTTGAGACCACTAAGTCAACACTGAGCCAACTATGTCCAAAAAATGCATAATTTACCTTCCATTTTTTTCACACCTAAAATTGGTGTTTCCCATATGGCTCTATTTGGGCAATTCCTTTTTTTTTCTTTTTCAATCAAGACACTTAATGGTTAATTCATAATTCACACAGCCCAGTAACATTATGTTTATGCTGTCATGACCTGGACAAGTGAGGCCAGAGATATACTACTTATATACTTTTAAACATACATGTCCCTAAGCATTCCTAAGCATCCCTATGCATCAAAGCTGCCTTACATAACCTAGGTTCATCTGGAGTGACAATTGTGCCCATGCTCAGAAATTAACGCATATGCGAACACAATCACTGTTTGATTAAACACCAAGTATATCTCCAGCCATAGCAAGCATACCCTGATTTAACAAAATAAAGCTTCTTCTTTTAATTCGAGGACCACCACACAGAGCATACATCAAACATTTCATTGAAGTATTGATACTTTGGGCCTTTTTCATTGGCTAAGAGGCTATCTTCAACACATATGGAGAAATGACATGGGAGTAAAGAAGCTGACAGAAGAGAAAGATGAGGGCAGAGGGACCGTTGGGTGCTTCTGACCATAAATCCTATATAATGATAAAACAACGCCTCCCGGTCGAAACAAATATAACACAAGCCTGCCAAACTTTCTCAATGGAGCAGAAAAAACATATTGCGAAACATACAGAGAGTATCCACAGCCAAGCAAATCTCTGATGGGAAAGGGACAAAGAGAAAAGTGGGAAAGCTTCACTCAAGATCTTTTGCAACACTGAGAGCAGACTTTGCAAATCGTGCTCTGACTGTCTGGACACACAGATGGACCGCCTGGGTGCTGAAGACAGACATTCAGAGCTGCATCACTGAAAAATCAAACAGCTCTTTGATGAGGTGATCTACAAGAGACACAGCCTTTAATCAAAATAGTTCAGTTGGTAGGTTCGTAAATGCTCATGAAACAGCTCAAGTTTGAATCCCCAACTGAAAACAATGGAAGAAAAAAGGGCTTAGACATTCACAATCTTGTTGTTACTACTTTAGTAGATCCCCAAATGTGTTTAGTGGCCAAAGTAGACCGGTCAACCAGCAGCTTTGAACTAAAACCCATTTACAGGAACTAATCTTCAAAAGGAAAAATTCCTCAACTTCAGACTACAACAGGATTATAGCTTCTATAGCTACTGATTGTAATTACAAAGCAATAAAAGACAAAAACAATAGCCAAACACACTTCTCTCTGTATGTCACACAAGCCCTGACAAGCATATCCAACACTATATAGAGTATATATACACACACACACACACACAACACTACATACACTCATTCAAAAGGGTTCAGTTATTTCAAACTCTGAACACAAATCATCAGATGCCCCGTAAAATTAAATTTCCTGCCGTCCAAACATCTCTGGTTTAATAATTCCACAAGCAGAGTGAAGTTTGTACTCCAAGCACTTTCCACATTACACAGTACTACAAGAAAAATGTGCTATTCACATCATTTGTATGTGTGTGTTAGAGGCATGAAAAAAGAAAGAAATACAGAAACAAAAGGAAAGGAAAGATTTGAATGATGGAGCTGCCAAGAATCATATTGGAATTGCACAAAATACATGTGATGATGTTCTATTAATAACCGAGAGTGATAAGTTTATACAAATGTCTCAGCGGAGCTGATGGTCCAATGGTTTCATGGTGTAACCACAGTATCACATGGACGAAAGAGTAGAGACATGATCAGGACTGTGATACTGAGAAAGCCAAGCCTCTCATAATCATCACATATTGTAATGAATGAACAAAAAGGATAAAGTGCTTCTGCATCACAAAAGCTCTAGCTCAAATTAAAGATGTTAAATACTGGCAAACCTTTACCAAAGGCCTGTATGAGTCATTATGATTGTGTCTCTGAAGATCAGGAGCTGGTGTGGAGCCACCCCGCTCTCAGTTATTGTTGAGTAAACACACACACAGCGTAGCCAAGAGAAGCATGCCAGTCAGCCAGGCAAGAAGGGCCAAGTGGAGGAGCCACTCGACAGCCAAAATGAACTGTACAGTACAGGCGAAGAGGGAAAGGGACAGTGTGTGTGTGTGTGTGTGTGTGTGTGTGTGTGTGTAAGAGAATACAGCCAAGAAAGTCAGAACGAGAGCAAAAAAAAAAAAAGAAAAACAGGGAGAGAGTGCCAGCATTCGTCTCCTGCCAGCCAGATAAGAGGAGTGCCAAGGAGTTTTGATGTCATGCTGATGGCGGAGGGGTGACGGAGGGGTTGACTACTCTCTGATCCTCTAGCAGGCAGAAAGTAGGTCTGTGTGTGGTGAAAACATACTTTGAGGGGCAACTATACACAACTTTTCTACCTAGTTTTTATCCACAAACAGCATGTACACAATTAGTGTTTCCAACCTTTTATTGACATTAAAGTTTTTTAGACAGCAAAGGCGAGGTTAAATCACACAGTAGAGAAGGTGACAGTTGCACCTCGGTTCATGACTACTTGGCTGATAGGTCTGCACGATATAGTTTAAAAAAATAGTAGCACAAATATTTTGACAGATATGATTGTGATATGAATCACGATTTCTGCATCACAATTTTAATTAAATAGTAGAAGCGTGGGGTCACTTTACTAAATTTGATGAAAATGCAGTGACCTAGGTAACAATTTAACTTAATTCTTTTTTTTTTTTAAAGTAATATAACGTTAATGTATGTTGAATACTTTCACATCTTTTCACGCTATGCCTTTATTTTTTGGACCCTATTATGGAACCCATCCCTATACACAATATACAATACCTACATAAACATTATATTTTGCAGTAATTCCTAAAATGTAGTTATTAAGCACTTGTGACAAAGGTATGCAATGGAGGCAGGATATTTTACAGTCAAGCTATAAATTGCCTGTAAAGCTTAAAAATAGTCTATTATTTCCTGTTTTAAAAAAAAGTTTTCATATCGGTGCATATCGGACAACATATATGTCAATATCAATATCAGTCAGCTGATATATGGGTCAGGCTTGACAAATAAACATGTTTTGTAGTCCAGGGTATCTCTGCAGCACTGCAGTACTTCATTATAATGCTGTTTTGTCACACATTTTACTTAATCAAAAAAGTGCAACTTCTGCAATTTAGATATTGCACTTGGCCATACTGCGATCTTGATAATACTTCGATTAACTGTGCAGCCCTCTTGGCATAGGCCAAGCACTTATGTAAGGGAATGTTTGGAAAAAGATGACCATACTGTAAAAATGTGAACGCAAAAAAGGTGATTTCATGTGAAGAGAAATTTGACCCAACACATCTTTAGATAATAAAGCTGATAAAGTAAAAGATTCCTCCATTAACTGATGAGCTACATATTTTTTTGAAAAATAAATACTAACATTTTGGTGGAGAAGCCCATAAAGTTTAGGGTATTTAATACCTTGGAAGGAGTGTGGTGCTGTACAAAGACCTAATTGTAGGTAGACTGAGATCTGCCCGTCTGCTTGCAGTGGGGGTTTCTGAAGCCCTTAATGCAACGCAAACAGGGTTTAAAAAGATTTACTCTGACACATATAGGGGAATTTAAAAAGCTGTGTTTCATCCTGCTCCCTATTAAATGAAATGTAGCATGATCTCCACGTATTAAGCCAGGGCAAAGCTAGCCGTGGAGGATGCTAGCAAAGCAGTAATTTGATAAAACTGCAATGACGAGTGGTCTAAATGAAATTTAGAGCTCTTTAAGCCAGTGGTATTCCCAGCAGTCCTCAACATTAAACCGTGCCAAGTCCATATGGGAAATTGATATGCAGTATGTGTGGCTTATTCCATTAGACTCATTAAAGTGTCACTTTGTCATCAGCACACTCTCGCACTTACAGCTTGCCTTACAACTGCAGCAAAGGACTCATTGTATCGTGTGTATAAAGTACAGCAGAGAACATTTTTTATGTGGCAGGCATAATTTGTCTTCCAGACAGCAGTTGAAAGACATCAACACAGAAAGTATTGAATAGAAGGTATAGAAAGCTATTTAATTTGTAGTCGGACATACAGAACAGGTCAATTTATGTAAAGGGGCAAACATAATTTAGTCTATTAATGTACCAAGCATTTTTGACAAAAAATTATGCAACTTTGCTGCAGCTTATTTCCTGACTCATTCCAGACTCCAACTCTGTTAAAATCATTTGAGTGCCACATCTATACACTGGCTTCTAAACTGCAGCACTAAAACCTAAACTCGTGTTTTTTGTTCCTTTTGTTAATCCAGTGCTACAGTTCCCTGAACCCTGCAGAGGTTTTTCTCCCTCTAACAGAATGACCTCCTGTGCAGACAGTAAATTGCAGGAAAAGGGTTTTCACGCTCGGCTACAGTTTGTAGTGGCAGAAACTTTATCAAACGTCTCAGACGAGGATCTGAGTGAACTGTGTTTAGCCTTTGATTAAACGCTGCCTCTCCGGGGGACTCTGACCACTAAAAAACAAGCACGCTCCACAGAGTCCGATTTGTGGAAATAACAGCATTTTTCTGCCAGTATTACGCAAATGCAAGAAATTTACACTTCTTACCATTCACAGAAAGACTTGGTTGGCTTGGCAGAGAGGGAAAACCTAAAATCAGCCTCTCCTTCAAGAATTCCTCTGTCAACCAAGCATTGACAACATATTTTCAGGACATTCCAGCCAGCAACTAAATGGAAAACAACTGTACCATTTACTGGCATCACACATCATCAAGGAAACTTCAAATTCTGTGAAATCTGTAGTAATCAATGAGATAGTCTAGTTTGGGAAACAACAACCACAATAACAGACTGAAAATTCAGAGTCTAAAAAAGCAGTGAACATTACATTAGTTATTTGATATCTTGATACTTTTTATATTGTTAAAATCAAATCGCCTGCTGGCTGTACATCAGTTAAACAATTAGCACACAATATTCTCCAAACAGTTTGCCCTTTGGCAACACTGAAGCACAAGAAGCCTTGACAAACACATGTGCTTAATAACGAGTGGGAAGTAGGTAATTGCCAGTGCACGACGTGGTTTACACACCGATGTTTTAAATCAGTGACATAAAACAGAGTCAGGGCGTATGATTTATGGCTATGTGCTGATTAAATTAATGTCCATGACTTTCCTCCCTTTTCACACGCTTAAAATGGAGGCAAAGTGTCTAAAAAAAAAAAAAAAAAAGAAAATCGAGCCCCCTCCTCCCAGAAAAAGACATACATCTGTTTCACACATACAGTTCCTGCCACATTCTTCAGTGTCTGCCAAAAGCTTTTAGGGATGCACAGCACTTGATGCCTGAGTTAGTGTGGCGTGCACTGTGTAGAGTGGGAGTTGAGTTTTAAACACAGCAGAGTCATTTATCTGAAAGTGATGTACCACTCAGACCATGACAGAACCCAACATTTCCCAGAGCATATGGATAAAATATAGATTTACTGAATATAGTCACACATGAAGCAGAAATTATAGCAATATCGCAATGATGAAAAGCATTGAGCAATATAATATCACTAGAGGGAGTGGCTGATTTGCACAAATCTTACAAGGATACATATAGAAAGTGCTATAAAGTGCGTAAACTTTGACATCTTTCACCTCCTTGTAAATTGCTCCCTTAATATGAGTCTAAGAAAATGCCAGAAGACATATAACAGCACAGATAGACATCTCAGTAGCAGGGAGAGCAGGACAAGCTCCTACACACTCAGCCTGTAGAACGGAGGATTTTTTCCAGGGGTGAAGTGCCTTTAGTGTCAACAGCGTGTCCTGTTGAAAACTGCACTGAGGCAGTTCCACCCAGCATGATTTATAGCCTTCCTGAGTGTTATTAAAAGGCTAAATGCAACTCTAAACAGATTTCACATAGTGTCTGCCCTGCAGAGGACCTTTTATGTTCAGAGGTGAATGTCCCATGTTCAGAAACATTTACACAGTTTATACAGTCGAAAAACATTGCTGTGAATTTATTTTTATGAACGTGTCACAGATTATTACTTTGGAGCTAACGGGCAGGGGCTGAAAGATGAAATGACAGTGACTATTTTGAAAAGATGCTGCACCTATGTCATGTTTAAATAAATAAAAGGTGCAACTTGCACTGAGGTAACCTAACTGCTTCCCCACTTTCAGAATAAATTTGATTCCTATGCTGCAAAATCTGAGTTCAATTTCAAGTTAGCCAAATAAGAATAAAACCCAATCTGCACAGCTAGATCCCTGCTGGAAAAAAATAGGCCATGTCAACCAATTGTGCGGAAATGCATGGGAAACATCTCCACAGGAGGGCAGTTGTGATTTGTAAATGAGTCAATGCCTGTAAGAATAAAATCTCACAATCTGTTCTACATGATTCCATCCTTGTTTAGATTAGCACCTGATCGTGATGCCAAAGCTGTTTTTGGCAAGAGTAGTCAAGAAGCCTGAGTGCTGACAAAAGTGTATGTAAACTCTGGTTTTAGAGTAATCAGATGAACACAAGTACAAACTCATATCCAATTTCCTGCCTTGACCTGATCACCAAATGCTCATCAAATTCTGATTAATGTTTTGTGAGCATTTAAGTGTAGAAAGTGTGTTGCACTTAAGTAGGTTTCAAAGATTTTTTTGAGGAGCATATTTGATTTGGACTGCACTTTGAGCAATTAATCACATTTTGGGGGTATTATAAGCAGCTGAAAGTACATGCAACTCCTTAAAATACATAAATCATACATTAGCGCTCTGCAGTATGGCCTAAAATTTGTATCAGAGTATGATTTGAACGGCAAATCGGTAACAGTATATCCATCTCTCTTAAAATTTCAATATAAATGCTTCTGAAGGGATAAAGCACCAGTAGGTCAACTGCATGGCAGCTATTACTGAACTCCTAACTGTATTACAAGGATAAGTTTCCAACATATCCTCCAAATCATACGCCCAGATAGGTCGTATGTGGACATACGACCCAGTAGAGCGTTTCTGGTCGCGTTTCTGGTCATTTTCTGTTGGAGAACAGGCTGCATTAAGAAAAGCAAAAGTCAATAGAACAGTGGCATGGCATATCAGGGAGGGTGCCCGCCCCCGAAACAGGAGACCCAAGTACGAATCCCGGTAAGGCCGATCCTTCTTCGCGCATCTCTTTTTGGGGGTTAGGGTTAGGGAAAACTACGTATAGGTCGTATAAAGCTGCTGTCAAAAACGACCTCTCTGGTCGTTTTCTGTTGGAGGACAGGCTCTAAGTTTCACATAGCACAGAGGTTTTTAAGAACATTTAATAAGGAAAACTGGAATAATAAATAGCAAAAAGTATTGCACAAGTATGACCACTCCTTTTAACCTCTTTCATCAAACATAATTTGCAGATTATTGTTTTCTGCTCATTGGCTGACTTTTTAAACCAAAACCATACCCATGTAATAGCAGTTGTACCAGTTTTTTTTTTTTTTTTATCAACGCTTCCCCCTCTTCTTGTGTTGCAATTTGTTACAAACGAGCTAAAACAAATCTGTCTGTTTAGCTTTGTTTGCCGTGTATAAATCTGGTAAAGTTTCAAAGTTATCAGATCTTTTATTTTCAGATCTTTTTACTTTAGTGTAACTTATTATCATTCTGCAGCCTTTAACCTGCTCTCTGTGTTGCAGCTGAGCTCCTCCACAAACACACACACACACAAATACACGGAGCAAAGTCAGCAGAGGGGCCGCTGTGGAGACAGCGAAGAAGAAAGACAGCAATATTTTAGTCTGCTCTATCCACTGTCTCACATCCACTGCTATGTTTTACACAAGCAACGCGTGCTAACCCAGCACAGCACTTTCAGCCATTTCTTTGCTTCAAAACAAAGCAGCATGGGCTCTCAAGTGTCCAGACAATTAGCACAAATCTTAGGACAACTCTTTTTTGGTGAAGTAAAATGAGGGCTCTACTGGTCAGCATGGTATGGTCAAAACAGTCAAATGGGAGGTGTATTTTCTATGCCATTTAAACCACCCATACTACGCATACATATATGTTTTTATTGTTGCCGTTCGTTCATTCTTACATATACGCTCTTTGCCAAGTCTGCTATGTAAATATGCTGTGGCCAGGGGGAATCTCTGATTGTTCCTGGAAACACTGGCATCTGAATCACAGTGACAGACCAGTGACCTCTGACCCCTGACTGGAGGCTTGTGGAATGACCAGTAAACCAGACAGCAGCAAACAGAGACAGACAGCCACGCCTTTCAGTTTCTTTCTTGTCACCTTTGCTCAGTTGCTTTCCCACTATAACCACATTATATCCACTGGCCCTGATCACAGAGTACATAACTCTTCTTTTCACATATGATTACAGTTGAACCACACTGTTGCTTCTCTGTCCATTCCCATTACAGCAAGCCAGAGGAGAGACAGGGAGGCTCCCAGTGATATCATCGACAAACATATCCTGGAGCTGATCCACTGGCACTGAATAAGAGATCAAGTTTGTGGATGTAATGAAAGCACAAAGCAACTTAATGGGTATCATTTTCTTGTCTATAGCTGTTAGGGCTATAGTGCTGATATTTAGACAGCACGCAGCTGATGGCCAATAAATAAAACAAAGAAAAGTCATGTGCAAGTATACAACAAAAATCACAATTTGACAGATGAAAGTGCCCATAGGGACTTAAATTTTATACCAAGATGGAAACAAAGCTGTGATAAATGAGACTGTTAATTTTGGCACAGGACTTAACATAAACACACTCAGTTTGTGCAACATGCAATATTTCTCTACACATTTCAATGACAGAAAAGAGCTTTCTAGTGTCACCAGTGAACAGTTACCATCAGCTAGGTCAAAAAATGCTGAACTATGATTAAAAAATATGAATATAAAATAAAAGAAACACTAAAATCCAATTTAAAAATTGGTGTGTCTTATTGCTCCAATGCAGCAATAATATTTGGTCTTAATTTGGAGTCAGATTATCTCAAAATGTCAGATACTCAGGTAGATGAAGCAACTGGCCGATTAATCAATACTTCACTAGTGAATCCGCAACTATTTGGTTGCACAGAAAAAAAAAAGTTTGTTTCAAAATTATTAGAGCAGCTGCAGATCCTCACTGAGAAACAGCCGTTGGAGCTTTTCAGCAGTTTTCTGGTTTCCAGCGGTGGGGAGGACTGCAAGAGTGAATCAGTTGTGCTTCATGAATAAGAGTATTAGCATATGAAATTTAATTTTCAGGGTAGATTTGCCTCTAAGCTGTGCAGCTAAAAGATGCAGTCATTTCCCAAGTGGAAATGAGTCCATTTCCAGATATGAAGTAGTTGCAGAAGCAGGGGCTTGGCTCTCCTCCACTACATATTCGATCACGAAACTCCATTTAAAGAAGTTATAGCTAACTCATCCAGTTAAGTAATGTGGATTAACATTCCTTCCTACCAAGGAGGGAGAAACAGAGGCAGAAAGAGAGAGAAGAAGGGATGGGAAGTGAAGAGCCACAGCAGAATGCTTTATGCTCAATGCAGCATATACTGTACACCTCCATTGTAAATAACAGCCAAAAGCATTTAAGGAGGACAGAGATAATCCTAACAAACCCCAAAAAACCTTCCGGAGATAATTCATCACTACCCCTCTGGAAGGGGAGGATTGTTTTATCCTTAATATACACTCAAAAGCCAGAGAACAGGAAAAAATTAAAACGCTTTCCATGCGCAGCTCCATAAACAATTCAAACTTAATTCAAACTGAATTCAATCATACTTATATTAGTCAACCAAAAGCAAGTTACATATACCATCAGCCCATCCTCTCTTTAAAAAGTGAATACCACACACACTCAGCCATGTTCAGTAAAAGAAGGTGGAAATATAGTTACTGTGGTTGTTAAATGAACAAAAAAACAAACAAAAACGCCCAACTTTCAATCACAGTGCACAAACAAAGACGCTGATTCTTTATATTTAGTAACAAACTGCATTTGTTTTCTAGAGGCCACAATCTGGCCTGTTTTCCTAAAACGTGTCCATGCATCCTCATCTTACAGCCCAAAACAACCACTCTCTTACAATCAGTCAAACCTAACAGTTGGTTAACAACTGTTTGCCTTCCAATTAAGACTTTATGTATGTCTTATCTTTAAACTGTCCTAAATTACTGAGGGGGCTAGTTGGGGGGCACAATAGCTATCCAGCTGACTAGTTAAGAGCCCCCCATTGTCCGCCAAAGGAGTCAAGTCTTTGCCCATGCAGAGGCTTCAGAATGACAAAAGGACGATAATCTAAAAACCAAAGATCATTTACATGAGAGGGGAGGCTGAATGATGGCAAACAGCTCTGCTTTACATGGATAGAACAACAGTCTGTGGACATGAATGAGATGATTTCAGGAGCAAAAAACAACAGAGTGGTGTTAAAAAATTGACACCATACATAAACACAGTGATGGATGATTTAATTTTTCTTTAAAGTGCAGTAAAGTCAATACAAACCCACTAAAGAGTGTTTCAAGCCCATGCGGAAAGTCCAAACAAAGAGTTTTCGTCGAGACTGACAGATTACATCGTTGAATTCACGCGTGTTGGGATGACCCACACAGCGAGTAGAGCCGGCAGGAGAAGCAGAGTAAAGACGGGAGTGATTACGGAGGGAAGGTGGAAAGTACTGAGACTCACCAGACGCGCTCAGGTCCAGGACACTCTGGAGGAGCAGGGCGATCCAGAGCGCGCAGGCTGGACATCTCCAGAGACGCTGACTCGCCGCTGCCCGAGTTGGATACATTCCTCCGGCTCTGTGTTAAACCTTCGCCCGCTTTTCACATCCACTACACTCAAAATTTAATTTCGAGGAACTCCCAAAAAAAATGAAAGACTCAAAACACAGTGCCTGGATAAAGTGTGCGCTGTTTTCCGCTGCTCGTTCAAAGCGCACCAAAATTCTCTCGTTTAAAAAAAAAATAGAGAGTCTGGAAGAAAGTTGTCTCCTGGTTTGTGTCTCTTTCCTCCTCGCTGGACCCCAGCTCACTTTCCCCCTCACTGTCTCTCTCCAACTGAGCGCAATCCTTCCTACAAACTTCACTGCAGAGGCTTGCGCCCACAGGAGCCACATGGCTCCGATTAGCCATGTGTCGCCACCTTGTGGTCATTACAGGAACTGTCAGAGGGCAGGCAGACACTTGAATTTGAGAAATGTAGCTGAATTGAAACTGTCTCTTTCTTTCTTGCTTCATACACATTATAAAACACATTTTATAATCTAACATTACATGTGTCAGAAGTTTTATCATCTGTTTCAAGTCTTTCCCTCCTCAGAGCAGGATCCCTCCTTTGTGGCTCTTTTTGAAGTTTCCTCCATTTTTCTCTGTAAAAAGTTTTTTTGGGGAGAAGTTTTTCCTCACCCAAATTGAGGGTCTGAGCACAGAGGGTGTCATACATACACTGTACAGACTTAAGACAAACTGTGATTTTGGGCTACATGACAAAACACTGACTTAACTTGACATTTTTGGGAGGGGAGGCCCATAGTCTCAGACTTTGAAAACCCCTGCTCTAGATCTTCTATAATGGAAATAGATGGCACTCAGCTTGTGGCGCTATACATTAAAAAAAAACCAACAGCAATGTCTCTTTCCAGAAATCATGACCCAGATACTCAAGATAAACCACAGATCTTGTTGTCACAGAAAGAAGCGTGCATCTACTCACAGACAAGAGGGTCATGCTTGTGACAGGCTGGGCTGTGAACCTTAATCGCATCCTCCTGCAGACATGTCTGCAGCCAATATCTCCAAAACTGTGCAACTCACACCAAAGCTATCTAGATAAATAGATATCACTACAGGTTAAGAGGAAAAATATGTATTTTGATTTTGAGGTGAACTGTCCGTTTAAGTAACCTAAAGAAAGTTTCTCAGTCCCCTGTAGGCTGAGGTGCACTAAACAGCCACTTTGTGCTCGCTTTCTCTGGTGCATATAATTTACGAGGTCTAGTATTTACGAGGAGGAAAATATTTTTTTATGAAAAAAATCAGTAAAATATACTAATAATGGGTTCAGGTAATGTAAACAGTAAATTCAGCATGGCCTTTTACTAAGACTGTCACAAAACCAGAAATTTAAACCCTGAATCTGTTTGACCTGAATGGAACAGAAGCTTAATTAGTTTACCCCACTATTTCATTTCAGCTGGACTATTTTCTGCTGTGAAGAAGGTCTGTTTGGTTTGCGATGCAAACTGTGACAGCTTGACTCAAGCTGATTTATTTATTTTATTTATTTATTTATTTGATTTTTGCTAGGGACATATACACAGACAAGCTGAAAACAGCCATCCAATGGAAGTATCATAGTGTTAATTGTGAATGCTAATTTGCAGCACCTGTCCCTAGAAGGGCTTTTTTGAAGTAAAAAAAAAATGGAACAGTAAGATTAAAAGATTGTAAACTGAATACAACAAATATCATAAAACCAAGTAAAACAACTAAGTAAACTAAGTGCAGGAAAAAAATTAAATAAGATTAAATAAAATAACAACTTTATTTTAAAGCACACATTTAAGGATATTACATTTAAAATTAGACATGAGTACAAGTCTGTTGCTAAATCAACCAGGATTTAGTAGCTTTCTTAAAAGTGGTGAGGTCTGCCGCAGATTTAAAGTGATCAGGCAACGACTTCCAAGACTTTGCTTCATTCACAGAACAAGCTGTCAGACGAAAAGATGTTTTACTTTAAATTTGCCACTTGAAGCTGTTCTAGTGGATCTGCTCTGTAGTTTGTTGAAGTATTCGCAGAGAGGCTGAGGACCAAGTCCATTTAAACATTTAAACACGAGCTTTACATGCTAAAAATCAATGGAGTTTGCGAAACTTAAAAAACTTGGATTCACTTAAGATGTGGCAATGGTGGTACATTATTTGCTTTTTGTCCAAGATTTTCTGGGCACGACTGTAAAGACACTTGATAGATTTAATTATAGACTGGTTGACCCGAGATCATGTAGTCCAACCATAGGACAAATGTGAGGGTACCACTGAATTTAGAAGCAGCGAGGCACAGTCAAATGTCAAACAATGACTTTTACAATATAACTGAGAATCTAAAATTATGCCGAAATACTTCACCTCTGTTTCTTGTTCAATGGGTTCACCTTTAATTGTAACGCTCAGTGATTCTGTTGCAGGTAGCCTTTTAAATAGAAAAGCAGACTAACTTTGTCAAGCTGATACTTTTTCTAGTTTTTTGGTTAGCTTTCTGCAACAGCTTTACAGGACTTGCCCGATACATGGACAACTGTGTCGTCAGCGTACTTCTGAAGACCTACAGTATATCAGGGCATGTACTGTATCTGGGAGGTCATTAATGTACAAACTGAAAAGGACATGAGACAAGAAAATAATCTTGTCTTCAATTATGCACAGTCTCATTCAACTAAAATACAGTGAATTAAATGTGAGGTAATCAATTCTGGACAAAGCTAGTTGACTGATTGTAGATTCTCATCGCTAGATTGTCAAATACTGACATTTTGGGAATCAGATTCAATAATCAACTATATCTCTACCTCTCAGACCACCTGATTTTCATTATGCACATTGAGGTTATTATGGAACTTTTCCCCAATGATGCTAAACAGTACACTCCCTACCCCAGCTTTAATAAACAAGTGTGAACAGAGCTGTATTTATCTCTCTGGATTAGCTGATAATGATCCATCTGGAGCTGATTAAATGATGGCATGTGATGGTGGTGGAGACTTGAGCAAGCAGATCTACCTTTTTTATAATAACTAGATGAATATCCTGTCATACAAATAAAAGCATATCCAAAAGTTTAACTCAGAGAACTGCATTTGATTACCATTAATGCATTGCATGTACAAAGACAGATGAATGAAGGAAAGGACTGTAAAAAGTTTTTTATGCTGTGAACAATCACGCCTGCAGAAATGTTAACTACAGCTACAAACACACACACACACACACACCCTATTATATAATTATTAATTCCAGATTATTAACCCAACTCACCTTTCCCTCTATAACTCCACACCTTTTTTCATTTTACTCGACTCCCTTCTGGATTTTGACACATACTTTGTCTCTGAGTGTGTGTCTGCACACACAGAGCACTTTGAAATACTAATACCAGCATTTTTGGGGCAGGAAAAGAATGGTAGCAATTTAGCATCTCCGGTTCTCCCATATTGTGACCTACCCCTGCTCATTAGAGCGAAATATCATCCTCTCTCTCTGAAGTATGTTTTGATTTAACTGTTACAGAGTACAGGAATAGCATGTATGAATAATGCTTTAGACTGGATTATTGTGGATCTGAGAAAGGGTGTAGTGGGCTGCTTGCAATTAGGTGATCATGTCCCATGAGGGTCCAGGACACGGTCCATGGCTGCCTCTTTAGGACTCCTTCCTTCCCCTCTTCTCCTCTCCCGGGTACTCAGTCATCCCTGGAGAGACGTTGCCAACAAGACTTAAGCGATAACACTGCAAAAACTTCCTGCATGCCATGAGATAGGACAAGGGTGTGTCCAGCGTGGGGGTAATGAAGCCTTAAAGGGATAGTTCACCCCAAAATCCAAAAATACATATTTTCCCTGTTACCTGTAACACTGTTTATCCATCTAGATTGTTTTGGTCTGAATTGCTGAGTTTTGAGGAATATCAGCTGAAGAGATGTCTACCTTCTTTTGACTATAAAGAACGTTGCCGCCATATTAGTCTTGGCAAGACTGGCCTGTAAACAAATACATGTAAATGGGGAGCTGTGTTTTTTCTGGATTAAACCACTGCGAGTGAGTCATATTATATTCAAGGATTTATGATCTGCATGTAGTAAGAAAAAGGGACTTTTTTTCTAACTTATCCACATAGATCATGAACCCTTGAATATAAAAATGACTAATTGAAATTGGTTGAGAAATAAACATTATGGAGCTTTTCATCTGTCTGTCAGTAGATGCACGCTTCCTTCTGCGTAGTATATGGTTGGCAGGTGTAGTTCAGTGAAGAGAAAGTAGTTCCTACATGAAACTCCTCACAACAACGTCTGATGATTATCTTGAGTAATCGGTTATTGTTTCTGGAATGAGACATTGCTGTTGACTTTTTCAAATGTATTTTTTTGGTGTTTTGAGCACCTTAAGCTGAGTGTTGAGTTGTATTCAAGAGAAGTCAGACGTCTCTATGATCAATCTTAAAAATTTGCGAACTCATACCAAAAAAGCGTAGATAGATAAATTGCACTACAGTCAAGATGACAAGTATGCATTTCTGATGTGGGGGTAAACTGTACCTTTAACTTTTCCAAATTTAGGTTAATAGGTTTCTGTGTAAGTTCCGGAATTCCTGTATTACTGTATACTGTATGTCATCACATCTTTGCAGTGTCCCTGGTCCACCGTTACTTGTGTGGTTGAGGAAATTAAGAATATGGTGATTATGAGGGTTGAGGGATACAAAGCAGCAGGTTGCGATAGCTGCCAAAGCTCTGATCAAAACCAGGGCTGCAGTCAATGCAAGCAATTCAACATGTAAACAGAGACTGCAGTTCATTTGCTAATGATGATTGAACGTTCACTCTCACTTAAATTGGTTGGACATAACAAGTCTTTCATGCCAGAGGTTGTGATTTTGAAACAGTGGAATTTTTATAAGTATAATTCTTCTTGATTTAATTGAATTGTAAGTGAAATGGGCCTGGTATTGAAATATGTTCACTCTTAGCTCTAACTTCTCAGAACTGCAGTCTGCAACTTCAAGGACTTTAAGTGGTTTGAGTGCCTATTTCTGGTGAGCTTCTTTTGGACTCCAGAAAAAAAAGGGAACACCAAAAGTGTGTGAGATTGCATGTGCAGACGTGGCATGTGCACGATTTCACATAACATTTGAATCAACACAACAAAGGGCTTTTGTGCTCCAGTGATACAACGCGGAGAGCAAATTCAGACAGAATAACTCTAAATAACTGTCAAACCAAATGAAATTGGGCATGACTGATTACAGTTTGTAGAATCGTGTGAGGTGATGTACATCATATGTCAGCTGTGTTTCTGAGGCACCCTTTTAGATTTGGTGTTTAAGCAGCCAAATGAATTTAACCTACGCTGTGTTTAGGTGGTTTTCTCTGTAATAAGGAGGTGAAGGGTTTCGGAGGGGGGAAGACTTCACCACTGGGCCGATCAAGTAGCGAGATTATTTCTGACATTGGCCTATTTCTCCTCCTTGATGTCTATCGACTTCATTTTGCCTAAAGTAGGATATGATTATTAAAATTGCAACCATGCATGGTGAAAGTCATCTAACTTTCATGGTGGAGTGGATTAGGGTTCTGAAGGTCTCTTTGAAGAGCAGATCCCTGAGGATTTCTTCAGCGGCCACAGCACACGGACAGGGAGGCCCTTTGTTACATAGTTGGCAATGATGTCTGAGTCAATAAAAGAGAATGAAAAGATGAAGGTGATGATGGCCTTTCAAAAGTATTTGCCACATCTTCTCAGTATTTTTTATGTTTCTTCAAAAGTTTCTCTCTGTCTCTTTTCCTTCATATCCTCAGATGACTAACAATTTGTGATTCATTCTGATTTTCATTGCATTTGTCTATAAATGTGCTAGCATTTTGCACATTCTTCAATCAGTGGATTACTCAAGATCGTTTCCGTCCTAGTTTAGACTTATTAAATGGCTGACAGACAATATTGGCCTCACTGTATCCTTTGCATCCCCCACCCATGTCTGTCCAACCCCAAAGTCAGAGTTTAACTCTGTGCTACATATTGCATTTTCATAGGAATTACGTTTTAAACATCTGTTGCACTGTTACTTTGTTCTCAAGAGGTGTCTTTTTGAACGTAGTTCAGTCAGTGCTAATATACAACAAATGCAGGATGGAGGGAGCTTTTCTAGGCCAATACTGTGGTCTCCCTCCATTAAAAGAAAGGCAAATCTTCACTACGAGCAAGCAAAACTCGTGTGATAGATACAGTTTTACCGAACAAACACTGAAAAAAAAACCTCCAGAAACTTTTCAAGAAAATTGGTAAATATATACACTGATCCTATGACATTTAAATTTTCCCGTTTTTCTCTACAGGGCCTCCAAATATGTGAAGTTTCAGGCAGCAGAACAATAATTGCTTGCAGTTGAACACATGTAACACACAATACATCACTGAGTTTGATTGTGTGTTATATTTTCCATCCTTTGTTTGCATTTTTAGTGCAGCACATATGGAATAGGGATAAAAAAAAACAATGAGAGAACAGCTTTTGTGTTGTTTAACAAAACAGCCTGATTAAAGATTAAATCAGGCTTCAAAATTACATTAAATGCACTGGTGCCTGCAGTATACAATAAATTTAACATGGTGAGTATTTCTGGTACAGTTTAAAACCTCAATATCCAGTTTCTCTTTCATCTCAGATCCTAAAAAGGTCCAAATAGTCTCTCCATCAAACATACACTTCAGCGACAATGGGCCATAGGACTGTGGTGTTTCCAGGCATATTTGTCTTCTTATTGACTGAGAGCCAGAAGAAGAATTGATGAGAGGATACAGAGCAGCCTGTTGACACAAGCCAGCCTCTGCTCCGCACTGCTTGATTCAACTGTGCGGTCAGAAATGTTCCAACTCTTCTCATCCCGTTGCTGAGCAGTTTTTATGGTCTCACACATCATTCTGTATACACTTCGGCTCCAGACACTGAAAATGGAGAGTGTTAAGATGATGATGACTCATGTGGAGCCTCTATATCTATAAATGCCAGTTTTTTGGGAATTGTCTGAGACTTTGTTAACCTCTCGCACCCTGTCAAAGCTTGTTCACATCCAGTGGATGAGCTAGAGGTGATATCTTGTTTTAACGAGACTGGCTAGTTTAAGTTTCCCATTTTCTAACTTTGTTTGAACAAGCTTACAAATAGCATGTGTCTGAAAACAAGTAAACTGTGTAAATTTACATTGATGGGTTTTACTGGTATAGTACCAGGATCTCTGATTTTTGTGTTTCATGCCCAGAAAAAAAAACTGACACTTTGATGGGATAGCACAAAAAAATGGGACCTTCAGTTTCAAGGATGTTTTTAGTTTAGAAGTGGACATGATGGATCTATATATTCAAGATTTTTCCTCCAATTAGAGGGCATTGACATTATTTTTTTTACATAAATTTCATGATGTAGATTAATCTTAATGGTTGACTCTATGTCAGCAATGGCCTTGCAAGGGTTCAGGATGATTTAAAATAGTAGATCGCATGTTAAGCCACTTTCTACTCCATGAAATATATAAATTTTGTAAAAAACGTCAATATTAGAATCAACATTAATGTGTTTTCCACAGTACAGTCATATCATTTAGTTTACAGCTCAGAAATATGTGACATGTGCCAAACCTCTTAGGGATGTTGACTGATTAACCATTAACTGATTAATCACTGTTAAGAATTTAACTGATTAAAAATTTACTAATAATCAATCAATAGTATCAAATGGCAGTAACTGTGCCTCATTTGACATTGTTTTGTCCATGCTGAATAGGGAAACTTAAACTTTTTTTTTTAAATAGAGAGAAATGTAGGGGCAAAAAAATTATAAGAAAACGTGTTTTGTATCTTATTAACAATTAATTATTTAATAGTTCAATTGTTAGCCCTTTTCAAGTACTGATTCAAAGAAAATACACAAAATGTGAAACCCTAATACCTCTTTAAGGTCCTGTTCCATTTAGTGTAACAGAGCCTTTCCTGTGAGCCAACATGCAAAGGACCCTGACTGTTGGGACTATTTCAAGTGCCCACTCAGTGTTCAATAGGGGATAACTAATTAATGACCATTAATTTAATGCTAACGAACACAACCATTCTGTAATTATATTGCAAATATATAACTTAGTGCATTACCGTAACCTGTAGCATCCTTCATTGTGAATATTTTGGGGGTGAGCTTGTTTGTTGCCTTACAGAGAGTTTGGAAAGTTGACTCTGCATCACCTGGATGTGCTAACTAGTGTGAGCTTGACACAAGGGCTGGAGAGGTGGGGAGAAGTGAGATTTACGTTTATGTCATCTGTCTTAGTTTGCCAGCTAACGCTACCTCAAGGGAGGTTTTCTTCGGACGTTGGCTCCACTGAGGATCGGACTTTGGGCTCTATAGTGCAGTGACCATGGCAACGATCTGACCGTTTCAGATTTCAGTTAATACTGAAGTTTAAAGTGTTGTGGTGGCTCTGGAGTTGTTTGAGAGGAAAATGAAAGCATTTTCAAGGCACCTAAACTAAAAATTTCCAGACTCTTGAGGGGTGTAGTTGTAAATACAGAAGTGGGTAAACTACCCACCTTGTTACAGTTGTTTTGAAAATAGATGAGTAAACTCTCAGCTTCATTTCAAAGAGGTGGATAAACTGAATTTACTTGAGTTAACCCCCATTACACCCCTGATCACACATAAATTGTTACTATTTTACCATTGCAAATTCCTTTATACCCACAGAAATTATGTATATGATATGATATGATATATATATATAATATAATATAATATAATATATAATTATATTGTATAGTGTCACTTTTTTAACAGTTGTTCATAGGCTGTTAACTTTGAATGCATGTTTTGATCCTTTTTTTTTTGGATGATAGCTAATTTACAAAGTAATGGGTCAACCAAGGACTTATCTAGCTAGGAATGGCAAATAAATCAACTCAACAACCAAATCATTTTAAATATTTTTTGTTAATATGAGTGATTGAATAGATGAAACACAGATTATGTTGATATTATGCATATTCCTAACCTTGCAAACATAGCAGTTAAAATTAAGCATCTTCCAAACTTTTAGGACTTTGTATGAGCCCCGGCAATGTGGACTTTTCAGTGAGTAATAAGGAAAAAATAAGGAGGTTCTCATCCTGGGGGTGGGGACCCCTGAGAAGGTTGCAAAATCATTTCTGGGGGTTACAAAATAGTCAGGAAAAATAAAAAATTATATTGTAGGATTGGACACACAGACACACGCACAAATAAAAAATACCTCTTTCATTTTGGCGCTTTTGTACCACAGTATTGTGCTTAAACAAGCAGTTATGGCAAGTTTTACTAACTATCACCTGGAACGACCACTACAAAGTGATGGTTTCACAGAAAAAGTATTCCAGCTCAAGAATCGAGCCGGCAGGAAATGGAGACTGTCTCTCATGGTGGGTCACCTAAAAATCCAACAGCGGCACCATCAACTGAGGAATGCAAGGCGCTGGCGTTTCCAACAGAGCCTCAAGCTCCCACCTGATTTCAAAAATATCACCCTGGCTTTTGTTTTAAAAGGTCGAAAACAACTGAGCTAGAAAATAACAATGTAAGTGTTGGGGAATTTGGGAATTATAGCTTGGGATCTCATAAAAGAACAGGTCCAACCATCAAGGCTCTTTACACCGACTTGGTAAATTTTAACTTTGTTTGGTAATATGCACCACAGCTAAAGCACAGTACCAACATGATAAGGGCCTTAAGGTGATCCTCTTAGAAAAGTCTTGCAGACAGGCCCTGTGTAATGGTAGTGGTAGTAGTTTTAAGATAGGGAAGGATATTTTACTTTTTTTGAAGGTGTGGGGGATTAGGGGTGCATCAACCTAGTTAAAATGTAGAACTGGGTGCACAGCCTAAAAGGCTTGAGAATAACTGTTGTACACAATGCATAGAATGGAAGGAGCAGGGGCCCCCGCAGCTCATTTTTGCCCCATGGCCCCCGAGAGGGTTATTTCGACCATGACGACCACCATAACTTCCCTGCAGCACAATGTTGTAATCCTGCTGACATAGTGTAGTATCTTCATTGGCAGCATCGTGAGAATAAAACAACCTATAAAATGACGCCCATTAAAGTTCTTGAGTGATGACACTAAATAGGAATTGAATTATTAGTTTTGGAAGAGACAGACTGGAATAAAATTATTTAATGTAGTCAGGTGTTATGGAAGCTCCACTTTTCCAAATACTGTATCACTTGAGACAGAAAATTGTGCTAAAGTGAAGGCAAGAGCCCAAGAACCAGAGGAGTAAAACACTGCATAGTGCACAGCCTATGCTTTCCCCCCATCCTTGCTTGAGGACTTTGAGAATGATGTCTTTGTCCGCCGCGTTGCCCCCTTCTTGCAGGAGAGCAATGAACAGGCTGCTCTGAAAACACACGGCTCCATGCCAGCTCCAGAGAAAGCCATTTGGACATCTAATAGCTGCGGACCAGGCCAGCTTAATGTAAGCCTTATTGTGATTACCTGATGTAATGACAGCCAATCCAAATACGGCCTGTAAGCCATTACGAGACGCACAAGAGGAACACATTATGTATTGCACTATGTCAGGCTGACAGGGTCTGAACAATGCAGCATGAAAAAGTTTCCACCCTGTTATTGTGACTCCTAGGGGAATAGAGAGGAACTGTTTTGGGCAGTTATACATCCCAAATGCCACAGACTGCACCTTTGAAGGCTGGCAATAGGCCTGAAAAGCCCTATCCTCAATCTTGATGTAAACACAGATAAAAGATTTGAAACATTTAATCGTATTTGCTCGATAATGGCTTTTCAAATATATTTAAGACTGGGTTACACCAACAAAGATTAGTTTGATCTGCGATTAGTTCTGAGTATTTCCCTGTTTAAAATCAAGCATTAAGCCCCTGTACTCTGTTTAGCATTCTGCCTAAAGATTCCTCACAGGAGATAGTTTTAACACCCATCATTGTGACCTCTATGCTAAGGTTGAGTGGCTCTCTCTCTCTTTTGTATAAGACGTGAAAGACACTAGGTTTTATTTATTTATAAAGCTCTTATCAGTCTCTTACCTCCTTAATTCAGTTCAGCGCTTTCTTTTAATGTGGGCTCTTACCAAACTCAGTCTAGTGATTGGCTTACGCTGCAGGTGGCGGCTGTTTTTACTGAACTTTTTTTTCATATTGTGCACCTGCAACGTCGAACAACATGCACAACAATTTAAAGCTTTCCTCATTTTTATCCATAGAGCAATATAGATATTTAACTGTATCACATTTTACTTCTAGGTGTTCCTGTTTTAGCTCATTAATGTGCCCTACATTTTAATTGTTTTTATTTATTATTGACGATTTTATTTATTTTTAAATTTTTATGGTGGCTTTTACTGCTTTTTACTTTTTATGCAATTTTCTCCTTGGTGTTTTCTGTGTCTAAGTGCTAAGTGCTTATTTTTATTGTTTTACTTGGCTACATTGCAAATGAGGTCTCTACATCAGTGTATTTTTGAGTAAAAAGGTTGAATGAATGAAAACGCAGCGCTCTGGTGCACAATTAAGAACAAATTTCAGCCGAGTAAAACCATGTTTAGTGGTCAGTCACATTATGTGATTGTTTTCCTGCTAGCTAAAAGGTTAAGAAAATGTTAAATTTTTTGGTAGCTGGCCAAAAAGTTAGCCTAGTTAGCCTACTCATGATGGCTCAGCAGAGAAGCTCTGATTTCTCCACCTTAGGGAAAAACTTGTTGGGCGAACTATTAACTGCAGTGAAAGAAGGAAGCGACATCATAAAACTTAACTTAACTGTCCCTTAACTTTCTTTGAGGAACTTGATTATTTTGCTCAATCCAACTCAAAAAGGCAGCTGAGTTAAACCTCCTTGAGCGCAAGTTTAAAGTTAATACTGGATCTGGATCTGGTTTCAAGAGAGATTCTATGTTTTAAGCTAGTTTAAAAGTTTGGAGCAACAAAATTTAAAGTCAAACCATGATTTAATCAGGTTTAAAAGTTAATTCTTGTCAGTGCAACCCGGCCTAAAAGCTTGTGTCAGTAAAATTGCAGGAAAGGCGAAATAACAATAACTCGTCATACATCAAACTTTTCAAATATCTGCGAGAAAATACAACTTGAATGGTCAATTAGTTCCAGCTCAGGAACTTTTACCATGTGTTTTGGGGGAAGATTAGTGCAAACAGGTAGAGCTGATTGTGTTGGTCAGTATGAATAACATACATGACAGAAATTGGCGGAAAATGTGCCACCTGTGATTGAGGCCAATTTTCCCTTTCGTGTTGAGGGAGAAACACGGTTCATTCCCTGTGCTGTGTGCGTGGGTGCACCTGATTTTCCACCCTCACTCCTATTAACTAAATTGTAGCCAATTTACGTCCAGATATGGTAGTTGTGGAGGAGAAAGCTGACACCAATCCAATATCTGTAGAGTCTCAACTAGTCTAAGCTGCAAACATCAGTCACCCATTTCCCTCGTGAAAAATCACATTTCAAAGCATTTTTCTAACAAAAATCTGTTTCAGCTCTGGTCTGTTTGTCTTTAGATACAGCCTGTGGGATCCCCCGACCTCCTGACACTTTATAACTCTAATCGTTAATCAGGATTACAGTGACTATCTCATTACACAAGACGACCTGCGAGGGAGGGAGAGAATTCATCAGTTTATGCTTCTCTGCTCGCCTCAGGAATGTCTTTGGAGAGGCATTGACTTTTTCGAAAGCACTTTATTCTCCTGGAGGCTTGTCCAACGACTTGGCTCGCTCGCCGCAGGACAGGATCTTTGCATTTATCTAAAATAATTTCCCGGCTGAAAAAAAAGCTATCATTAATACCACCCCACACACACTCTTGTTTCAGTCTCTCTTGTGAATGCTCACTTTTCTAAGCCCGGGTCTGCTAAGGCAATTATAGCTGGCTCCAACACTTACTCAAGCACCAGCTGGTTTCTTGAAGGAAATGTACAGTATCTATAAATACTTGGGAGTATTGTGTGTCTGTGTCTGTGACAGACATCTCTTCATATGAATTAAATTCTTGAGAATCACTGGGACAAATCATGTCTAGCTAACACTCAATTCCATTCTATTCCTGTGCCAGAAAAACACCCAGACAAGATTTCACAACTTAAAACAATTAAATAATGTGTTAAAACCATTCAAAATCTAAAACTAGCAATACCTATTGATAATATAGGTGCAAAAATGTATAATTTTCTTTGTTTTTAAAGATATTTTTATGAAAATGTTGGCTTTTTAAGGTTGTGTCCCAGATTTCAGTCAACTCCATCAGATTTTTTACAAAAACATGATTTCATCAGGTGTAAAAAAGGGTTAGCTGTCTCACTTCCTGGTTTTAAAAAAAAACTGGGAATATTGCACTTTCTAGTTTTTGGCAAATTCATTAAATAATATTGCTATCTGATGTGTCTTTACCATAACATGTCAACTCTGCAGCCTTCCTAAATCAAAGCTAAATAACAACTATGGTTTAAAAATGTAATTTAATTAGCATTACGAGAATTCAATTAGCATTAAGAAAGCTTAATTAAACTAAAATGGCTACTCACTACAGCTATGCTTTACAAAAACATTTTGTCAACTTTGTAAGATTTCAACTCCATTAGATATTCCATCTTACGGACTTGCCATCTGTGTTGAAATTAGTACTTTTATAAAATTGAATAATTGGGCCACCCAGTCAATAAAAGTCTGGACACACCCCTGTATGTGACATCATAGAGACATCACAGCCAAAAGCTATTTAATATAAAAACAAATCACTAGGAGGCTGGTCTGTTACAAGGTTTAGTAGTGAAGAGTTTGAGCTTTTAAAATGTATTTTGCCGATTTAATTGAAGAGTAAACAAGAAAACCCCCTCAAAATATGGCTTTGTACCAATTCTTAAGAATGAGTCGTGCAACCAGAAATTAAAAGAAGAAAAAAAAAAATTAAAACATGACCACAGTACTTCTTTTATGTAAGGTTATTTTATTAATGGTGGATGTGTTAGTTCTCAAGGCTTTAGCTGTGGTTTATGGGTCAGGTTGGGAGGCTATATTGGTGGTTTTTGAGGAGAGAGGGAGGGAAAGGCACCAGGTCAGTAAGGGAAATGAGGAGTGAGGTTGCCCCAAATTGCTGCTTTATGACCAGTTTGGCAGTTTCTCCATTTAACGATATGGTTCAGGAACAGACCTGGACATTAACATCGTTAAACATGGTTCCAGAAATTACATGAGGCACATTTCAGTTTTTATGTCCACTTTTGAATCTACAAATTTTGTTTTTCTTAAATTAATAAAATGTGTCACTGCTGTGACAAAAGGTCTGGTTTCTTGGCTCTTGTTTTTGTTTTTTTTCCACTTAAAGTTGAAGTGTCAATATAAATTATCTGACCCTTAAGGCCATTTTTCTCCATTGTTTTAAGAAAACAGCATATGCTAATATGCTAAACAATGGCGCTCAAGCGCTCCTCATGTATTTTCTTGTTGTCAACCAGCAAGATTCAGTTTTTTCGTCCAGCTCTGTTTCTGTTTCTGAAAGGCTCAGGAACTCAAGTCAAGACAGCAGTCAGGGGCAGCTTCACCCCCGAGAGAGTGGAGGTATCCTGTTGCTGAGGGTGAGTGGAGGCAGTGTGGCAGAGGAATCATGTGATCACAGTGGGAGCAGTGCGTCCAGTCTTCTCCTGGAGCTGAGAGACCTTCAGGGCGATGTCTACCAGGGGCTTCAGCATCACCTGCACAAAGAGACACAAGGAACATATGACTTTCTGCACAGGTCATGCTGTTCTAACACTTCCTCCACTGCATCTTCTTATAGTCTTGTACACATCTTTTTCACGATAGCCATGAAATGGTGACATAAACACAGGTGTTGCCCATAATGTTAATTAAGGTTCCGTTCAGGTCAAACAGAGTCAGGTGCTGCTATTGTGCATGTTGGCTCACTGGAAAGGCTCTGCTGCACTAAACTAATTAGTTAATTAGTCTCATTGGTAACACCTGCGTTTACCCTGCTATTTCATATCAATATGGTTGCCATGAAAATGATTTATTGCCTGCAGGAGTTAAAATGTTTAACTAAGGACCATTTTGACTAACCTATTACACTTAAAGTAACAGTTTGACATATCGTGAAATGCATGTCTTCGCTTTCTTGCTGAGAGTTGGATGAGAGGATTGATACCAACTGTAAACTAAATATGAAGCTCCAGCCAGCAGCTGCTTACCTAACACAAAGACTGGAAACCAGGGGGAATAGCTAGTCTAGCTCTGTCCAAAGATGACAAAATCTACCTATCAACACATCTTAGCTCACTAATTAACACATCTTGTTTGTTTCATCCAAGTTTTCATCCAACTGTAAAACTATTTCTTGCCCTGGCAGGCACAGTAATTTCCAGATGGATACAGAAACTGCACTTGTCTAGCAAATAACTCCCTGTTAAACCACAACATCATGTTTTTACTGTTTTTTTTTTTTTTTTTTTTTTTACAGTATGGATTACACAAGCGATTATAAATGTGTTCATTAGTGAATTTTTGGACGGTGATGGCAGGTGGATTTTGTTCCCTTTGGACAGAGCCAACCTACTTGTTTACCAGTTTCTAGTCTTTATACTAAGCTCATGCATTGTGGTGGCTGCTACAATCAGCCACATCACCAACTCACATATTAAAGGTGATGTTTTTCAGTTCTTTTTTAACATCACAATAAAAGACACAGACTTTTTTTAAGGTCCACCTAATTTTCTAAACTGAGTGCACACAATTAAGTTAAAATAAGTTAGGTTTTAATCAAGGGTGTAAAAATCACTGCAGCACTAGCATATAATACATCTCATTAGGGTGTGCGTATGTTTCATTTTTGGCATCAAGGAACTGCCGCTGTAACTTTTCCCTGTTTTATCTCTCCCCTGGCTCTGTCTGCACCCCTCTCACTAGATGCCTGCTGCCTTGCTCACAGAAAACAAGGCAGCACGGTCAACACTGTCAAATTCAATCAAAACCAAAGCACTCTTCATATGAAACACAGCACAAATGGCATACCATCTTAATGTAAAAGTGCATTTTAGAAAGTTTTCAAGTATTGTTCACAGATTCTCATTTACAGTATCTCTTTTACAAATGAGATTCCTAATAAGCCCACTGTAACGTCCCCTTCTCTCTGTCTCTGCTGTTACTGGATTTAGTTAAACTATGGGAATTTCTTCTTGTAACTAATAGTACCCTACAAATTTAGCATTAATAGAATCAAAATGCAAAGACTCACATGTTGCATCATCCTGTATTGCAGGACTGAATCATATCATACCATACCATATTGTTAGCTATAAAAATTTCTAAGATGCATTGTATCGTTGAACATGAATCGGGATGCGTATCGAATCGGTCTCAGTCAGTGAGATGCATACCTCTAGTTTTAATATAGTGTAGTGACAACTGTCCTGTCAGTATCCTGTAGCTGACAGTCCTCTAATCAACCTGGCAAAAGACGGAGCTGCTGAACTGCCTGAGTAGATGGGCTGAATAACTGGACTGTGACATTCTTCTGTACCCAGAGGGGTGTTCTCATACACCGCTTGATCTAAACAACACCTTTTTAAGAAGGGGAATGTCTTCTCTCCCCTGCAATTTAATATGTACTGGCCAGCATAGGTTATATAATCCTGCAGTTGGAATTGGAGACAGTGTCTCTTGTCAGATAACCTTGCATTCTATTGTTTTATTTAGTTCATCTAAGTTTAGGCTTTAGGCACTTCAGTTAATTCTGTTATCACTCTTGCTCGGTTTTGTAACTTATTTCAGAATTTGTAAATACTTTGGGTGAATAAAACCCCTATTTTTCCACATTTACCTGCTCTCCCAGTTGTATGCTTGTCCTGGTCCGTCACATGCAGAAATGACTTTTTTCCAGTGATAAGAATCCTAAAAAGTCCATGTTTAGACTAGAGAGAGTGTGACTAGTACTGAGCTGGTTATTGGTATTTTAAGTATTTTATATTTAACAGCTGGACTTTTTACAGAGAATTGTTGGTGATTTGGTAATAAGGACCTTGGTTATCCCCCCCCCCGATCATTCATTGTCATTTAGCCTCTTGGCTGTACAGATGCTTTCTGGGAAGTCTGAGGTTAAGGGGCTGCTGGCGGTAGATTCATATTTATCATACAGACATGAGAGTGATATCAATCTTGTTGTGTAACTCTCAGCAAGAGAACAAAACAGTATATTCCCTAAGTGCCAAACTATTCATTTAATATAAAAAAAAAATGAAGAGCTTCAGTAAGATGCTTTATATAAATGATGTAATCCTGTGAAGGAGCTGGTCACGCATTTCTTTTGATTTGGCAGCTGAACTGAGTTTCAAACCTATAAGCAAAAATGTTGACTCCCTTGGCCCAACATGACATCTCTTCTGATTGTTTTTCTCAACTTTAACAAGATTTACACTACAGGGCTTTATCTATAATGACCATATTTCACACCACAAAATGATCCACAAATAAGCAAAATATTCTGCATTTACAAAACATCTGCTGCTGGAAGATATGTGAAATGTTTGTTGTGCCTCCTCTTTCCTTCAAAATCTACTTGTATCTAAAGTTACTGCTCTTGGTGTGTAAATCAAACCTACCAAAAGTCAGCCAGCTGAACCATTAACCCGCAGGCCGTTTATCTGTCAAGTTACGATCCATCTGAGGCAACATGATTCTGCTTATCTCTTCGTTCATGCTGAGCACGCACTGAAGAAGATGAAGGGCTTGAACTTTTATTCACTTTTTTTGGTCTTGTCTCACTTTCTTGTTCTACATCACCTCCCTGTCCACACCAGTCAAAACCACTTTATGAAGTGTCTAGCTGGAACTCACACTCTTTATTTTTCCCTCGTGCTACGTTTCCCTCTCCTCATACTGGCCCTGATAAGCTGCCATAACTCACGACTTGGCCAAACATCTCCATCATCTCCCATGTTGAACACAAGCTCTGGAACTTGTTTTTGGAGAGCTCCACCCAATGCACGCTGGCTGTCCTGCAGGTTACAGATCATTCTGGCCAGCCTGAGGGGTTTTGGCACCCATGTGAGCTCACCTTTGACTGCTGTAACCAAGGTGGGGTGACAGACTATATTCATATCCTTATTCTTTCTTTTCTTTTTCCATGATTTTTCATATAAATATGCATGAGAAACTGCCCCCACAAATGTTTATTTTCCCATCTGATGACTTCATGATTTAGTTTTTCTCTCATTGGATCTAGCTGGCTGGAATTACTCCTTATTGTCCTGACCTGTGGGTCCTGGTAAATTTTCTGGGGGTCCTTCTCATAGCTGTCTATGTAGAGCCTGATGGTTGCTCCTGCGCTGCCAGTACCGACTGAGACGGAAAATAATCCTGGAACCATCAGAGAAGATGATCCTGAGGCCCTGAGAGAGAAAAAGATAAACAGAGAACAATGGAGAATCGATTAATACAAATGACCATGAACAGTAATTTGGCAATACTCAACTTTATTAAGTATTCTGGTTGGTATTCGATTTTCAGTTTTGGGATTCAGATATTCTTTTGTTGTTGTTGCTGTTGTTTGTTTAGTTTTTTGCTAAATTGGTGATGCTCGGGTTAGGGTTTTTTTTCATGCTGACAATTATTCATTGGCCATATTCATGACTTTGTTATGTATTCTGTCAATTTTGAATTATATTTATAAAAATAATATGCCATTTTAAACATAGTGGGATTGCTTCAAAGTATAAATATAAGAATTGATATACATAAGTAGTAAACTTGCTAAATGATTGGGTTAAAGAAAAAAGGTCACGCTGGCACACTTACTCCATGCTGTGAAAGTTAAATAATGTTCAAACATTCTGACCTGACAAAGATCCAAATGGGATCATAATGTTGACATATGTATAATTACAATTCCTCAGCTGATTGAATTACATATTGCATGCATTGGACACATTCATGTTTTTAGAAAAACTGGTCATTCTAAATTGTAAAGCTTCATAGTGTGATTTGCCCCATTTGCACAAATGAAAGTGGACTGAGCAAACATCCCTCAAATAGAAGCTTGAGCAGAACATTGTAAAAAAAACACATGTTTTCATTTAAATTCAGATAGATCATGGATGGAAAACAAAGAGATCAAATGGTTGGGGATGCATGATAGTGGTGGACAATAAAAGCTTTAAAATTGGTATCAGCCTGAAATAAACATTTCTGCCAATATGATGGTTTAATTATGCACATGCAACACAAGTATATCTGCAGCGTGGACGTTTATTTTAAGTGTCTGCAACAGATAGCAAAGCTGATATTTGCGATGATTGTTCAACTTCAATCACGTGAGCCAAACCACGTTCCTTCAACACTACAAATTTAAGAGCCGTGACCCTGATCATTTATGACAAATTTGTAAAGAACAAAGAGAAACGGGCAACAGCAAAACAAATATTTTAAAACATATTTTAATGGGCTCTGCCTTTGAGGCGCTCACCTGGTTCTTGGACACGCTTCCTCCACAGGGTCTGTGTAGGCAAAGTTGTCAGAGATCGCCACCTCATAAGTCTTATCACCAGAGGTGAACTTCTTTCCTTTAAAGGATGGGTCGAACATCGCTGTCTCCAGATCCTTGATCATCTTGTTGGCAGCATCTGAGTCGACCTCCTCGTAGTCGTACCTGTGGGTTAATGCAGAAATAAATTCTGGTGTCTAACTGGCATCGGACAATTGGTGATTTTTGGTCATAAGATAATCACTTTAATTTAAGGGACAGAAGTAATGACTGTGTTATTATTGTATGTAAGATTTGTTCAATTTGCAAAATTGGAAAAAATGTTGAGTTGGTCACCATTATGACAGAAAAGCCTAAAACTTAAAAAAAAAAACACAAAGTCTTAAGACAGCTCCATGAATTGACTGTCTTTTGGCTTTCGTGTGCTGCAGTTTTCTTATTTACCACTGGAAGGTGCCAGATTACCATTTGAGCAAAACAACATACCTGCATTGTCCTAGTAGGACAAAGGAACATTCTTAACACTGACAACTTTACATACTCCTCTTTCGGGACTGAAGCTCACATTTCATAAACCATTCTACAGGGATCATTTCTGACCTGGTGAAAAAGTTCCTGCCAAACTTCTGCCAGTGATCTTTCATGATCTCCTCCACGCTCTGTTTTCTGGTGGCTAAGATTGACAACCATGCAAGCACTGCCCACAAGCCATCCTTCTCACGGATGTGATCTGAGCCTGGTCGGTTAGCAGAGGGAGAAAACAGGGAATGAGTGATTGAGTGAACGAGGGGTGTTGCTTTCATTCACTGGAGCTCTGGCAACATAAACATGACGACATTCGCTCACCTGTGCCGAAGCTCTCCTCTCCACACAGTGACAGTTTGCCAGCGTCCATCAAATTCCCAAAGAACTTCCAGCCAGTTGGAGTCTCGTACAGCTGCATCTGCAGAGCTTTAGCCACACTGGAGCAAATTGGCACACACACAATAAACCACAAAAGAAAAACGATCTGTAACTGATGGGAGTTCAGCAGTTTTTCAATATACCCAAGATGGAAAACTTTAGATTGGCTGTTATGTTGTGTGGTTTTTACTTGTCCAGGGCTCCACTGGTGGGCATACTGCGAGCCAGTCCTTTGACACCAGTCTTCTGGAAGTAAGGGATGCCGGTGATGTTGGCAGCGATGACAGCCACTGAGTCTGAGGGGTTCACGAAAAAGCCGTGTTTACCCAGCACCATGTTACGGTCCTGAAGATAAAGACACAACAAGTGCCCACGGAGGTCAAAAGTTGCACACATAACAGACAGAATATTTGACATTAAGAATTAGTTTCCTGAGTTGTAGTAAATGGTTGTTCACTGGCAACAGGGAAGTTTAATGACAGCCCTTTTAAGGCTTTCTTGTGGGAGATGCTGAGAAGTATAACTGAGAAATGATGCGATGTCAGCTACATTAGAAAGAGACTAGAAAGACTCCTGACTAAAAACAAAATCAAAAACATTTTTGCTCAAATATGTCTTACATCTCATTATGCATTTTGAATGTAACCGAAGAATGACACATCAACTAGGCATGGCTTAATGATTTCAGTACATTTTCTTATCATATTACCAGCCCTGTTCTGTATTATGATTTGGACCGTTCCTTTCATGAAACACGAGAGAAGTGTCTGGGGCAAAGCTTGAGAAAAACAGTTAACTAAAAACGTTCACTGTCCTCATTAAATACTCTGCCAAAGTCAAAATGAGTTCAACTCAGTCTCACCACAGGACCCAGGCCCATTATTTCGATTACTGACTCCAGTCCATTAAAAAGAAAAACTTAAAATTAAAAACCTAATAGACCAGAGTTTATTAAATCCATTTTATGTGAGCTGACATCATGGATTCAAATCTAGTTCAAGAACTTCACAACTCTGCTCTCACCTCTCCTCAATATTCTGTCTGATGAAACAGCTGCAAAATCATCTTTCCAGATCAGAAAGTGGACTTACACCATCACCATCAAAGGCGGCTCCAAAGTCATACTCTCCTCCTTTCATGGTGTTGACCAGGTCGGCAGCATATGTCAAGTTGGGGTCAGGGTGGTGGCCCCCGAAGTCCTCCTGGGGGACACAGTTGACTGCTGAGTTGGCAGGAGAACCCAGCTCTTCACAGACGATCTTCTTCACATAAGGACCAACCACTGGAATCAGAGACAGAGGGTTTAAATACTGCAGGTCATTTCATATCCAGATAACGATACATATCAGGATATAGCAAATTTTATGTAAATTCAATGAATAAATAATTTATATTTTTTTAATGAAAAAGGCCTATTTTTTGTAGTTGTGTTTGCGTCAGCTGTGGGGACTGGTCTGCAGCATAATTTGAACAGCCTGGTTTTCTGGTCCGTGTCAGACTTTTCATGCCCAAACCACATCCATGCGACGGAAGAAGCCCATCTTTTAGGCACTAGCTTCTCATTTTGTCCTGGTTGGTCAGAGATGAGGCCTTTCTTATTCTTAGAATAATAGACATTAAATAAGTACTATATACTGCACACGCTGTAGTGCCTTTTATCCACAAACACCATGGCTCCCCTGTTTACATGACTTGTTCTTAGATGAGTCTTGCCAGGACCAAGAAGCAGCTCTTTATAGCGTTTTTAATGGTATATCACCACATGTGATGTTTCGGGCCCAAGTTATACTGGTATGAGCGCCTCTAAAAAATGTATTTTCTCCTTGATATTGCACGTCATTATGAAGGTTTGTGCTTGATGTTCCAATCATGTGATATTCAAGGTGTTCAGGTGATGCTCAGGCATTTTACCTGCTTGATTTTTGCACTTTTTAAGTGTACTATGGAAACTTTGTATAAATATTCTATAAGTATTCTATTTTTTATGATGTCTTTCCCACTATGCATGACATATTGATCATGTGACCTGTCAGGTGACCCCACTGGATGTCCATATGGAGGTATATCTTCTCGCTTGTTCATGTCTGATGGAGACCTGGGGCCCAAAATGTCACATATGGTGATATACCATTATACACACTATAAGTAGCAGCTTCTGGTGTGCAGGCTCAGTTTTAAAGTTTTGTATTTGCATTTCTGTCGAGCACCCAGTACTTATTGTCTTTGGATGTGCGTGCTGTTTTTTTGAATCTCTTTGTGAGAGCGTGATTTATGACACAATGAAATAAATGGTGACAGATTAATAAGCAAGGACAGATGGTTTCTATCATCACATGATATTGTCATATTACACAGGCCTTTTGTTTCGTACTAAAGAATAAACTATGCACCTCCTTTAACAGTAAAACAGCTTGGATAATAGCGAATACTTTAAAATGATTTATAATGTGAAACATTTCCACATTAAAATGTCTAAACCACTAGACCAATGCTATATTTTGTTTTGTGCTTATCCCAAATGTTTGTGACAATGGTCAATACGTAATTTATTGAAGGTAAGGTGCGTTTCCTAGTAGATGCTATAACTTATGTGAAAACAGGATACATCAGAGTGAGGAGGGAAGTCAGTGAATGTTAATAAAAATAATAATATTAATAAAATTTAATAAATTATCTTGTCCATGATGATGATTACTGCCCGAGTCAAAAGCTTTTTATCTACAATGGTGGTTGCTGAAGAGTAAAGAAAACAATTCCTGCTATCTCATGACATCATCAAACTATGCCTTTTGTTATAGTTTTAATGTGAGAGAGACCCCTAGTAGCAGAACTTACAGATTGTGGGTTTAAATATATAGTATTTAGCACTCCTTCAAAGAGCCACATAGAGCAATGTTGTTTACTGATTTTCAGTGTGTGTAGCAAGTGTTTCCTGATGTAATTTATTTTAATTTAAAGACCCATTTTCCACCATCTCAATTTTAGATCCAAAATCAGTCTCTGCAATCTATTCTGCCTTTCACAAATGTGCTGTTTCCTACCTCCGTGCATAGCATCCAGTCGGACGTTAATGTGTTTGGGTCCAGACAGAAGATCCTTCAGTGCAGCAAAGTCAAAGATGCCTCTGAGCATCTCAGCGTAGGCCTCCACAGAGTCCACAATCTCCACTGAGACAAATAAAGATGAAACAGAGCATAATTAAGACAACAGTAGATGCCAAGATAAAGGTTTTTTGTGGCCAACATTCATCACACACTAGTCACACTAGCTTTATGGATGTTTGTTGGATTTCACAAATTATCAACTGCCTTCATTCATAATTCCAGATGACAAGATATTAAGAATAACAAAGAAGCTGTCTGTTTGATTTGACTTAATTTACTGTCCTAAATTATTTCTCTCTGAGGTGAGATCAGGACTCTCCTCTGTCTGCTACTATACCTGTGAAGGGCTTGAAAGTTTCCACTTCAAAGGTCTGTTTGCCGATTGTGGAAAGATCCACCTTCAGCTCTGGGCAGATGTGATACTCCTGCAGGTTTTTGCTGATCTCAAAGATTTTGTTTGTGATGCCCTCTGGAGCAGGTCCTGGAGAAAAAGTAAAAGATTGGTGAGAAATGATGTACTGACAAATATGATGTTGTCAAAAACAGAACAAAATGACTTGATGCACATTTCTCCTTATTTCTTGTAGTATGACATAGTAGGGAAAAGTCCTTTGGGCCTGTTAGCTCATGTGACTTCTCAAGCTTTGATTTGATAAAGTTTTGTCTGGTGAACACTGGGGTGGAAAACTGTAATATTCATGTTTAACACAATGTTTAGCGATAAAATATAAAAAAGGGGGTAGGACTTAGTAAGTATTCACTACATCCTATTCCTTTTTGTAAATTATGTATTTCTTTATGTTATTTATTGTGAGTTTGCTATTAATTTTATTGGTTACTCTCATTTTGTTTTCCTTACTTTTATGTATTTTTAGATTTTTGAAATAAAATTCTACATCTAACCTAAAAGCTTCGTAGACTGTCTGATCAAGTCTCCACTCACCTCCACTGGAGATGTTGTACTTAATGCCAAAGTCTCCATTGGGGCCTCCAGGGTTGTGGCTGGCAGTGAGGATAATGCCGCCCACTGCCTTTAACTTGCGGATCACACAGGAGACTGCTGGGGTGGACATGATGCCATTCTGACCGATCACCAGATGGCCAATCTGCAGGAAGGAACATAAATACACGAGAAAACACTGATTAATGCACACATGCATACACACATGGGCAAATAAAACAAGGTGAAGGGCAGGAAAATACCAGCTAAAAGTTTGAGGATATCTGAGATGATGTTGTCATGTTTAATCTAGAGCTGCAACGTCTATAAAATGTCAGAAAAATAGTAAACAAATATCCCTTCCAGTTTTTCAAAATCCAAGGTGATGTCTTTAAATGTCTTGTTTTGTCATAAAATTCTGTTTAATATAATAATAAACTAAGAGAAGAGGGGAAAAATTACTTAATTGACTATCAAAATAGTTTAACAGTTTGATTCTTTTTCACAACTTACCCTGTCAGTCAGCAGCAAACTACTAAAAGTTAAAGTTAAAAAGTTAAAGGACCAGTGTGGCATCTCACAGAGGGCCACCTTGCCTCACCATCAGAGCCAGTGTTTGGTTTGTTTCTTCTGGGCCACTGTACAAACACGGCAGTGCAAAAACGCAGTCTCTACAGAAGAGGACACACACCCTTTGTACATATTTTAGAACCAGTACTGCATTTGTCTAAATAGCAAAGCTGTATGTTTAATTAGGCCTATTTTATATTCACGAAACAATATAAAATAAAATCATACAAATGTCTATTACATGTTAATCTAAAAAAAATCAAGTTATAATAGTCATCATCATCAGTTTGACCCAGAGAAATGTGATCATTTTTAGCATCCCCATAAGTCTGAACACACTGGACCTTTAAATAGTAGATTTAGCATGACAGGTTACATAACAGTACATATATCTTGTACATGACTATTTTTAAAACTGTATCACTATCTCAGTCCGGGACTTTCTATTTAAACATGCAACAGTTTGCTTTGTGTAAACATATGAACAGAAGTGGCTCTGTCTGCAATGACAGTTTCTCCACCGCTTCATTTCATAACATCAGCCACTTGTGAAGAAACTGCAGACATCTTTGTGCAACGTCAACGTGCTGGCATCACAGACGTGCCCTGCATTAACCAATCACTGCTCTGCAGGAGCTGCACAAGAGGCAGACTGACCATCTCATGATACAGAAGGTCACAGATTGAGTCTAGACGGCAAATATACTGTCCTGTCCAAACATGGCGAGGCTATCTTATGCTTGCATTTGTATCTACTGCAGTAAAACACTTCTAATGCAAAGAGTACTATATGTACCATTCATTCATTTCCGCACTTGACTGCGCAGTTCCCCTCTCTGCAACAGACGTATGCAGCGCAACGTGACCGGCTGCACGTGGCCTGTCACGCCCCCTCCTGCTCGCGTTCGGTCCCTTCAGCAGCATCAGAGTGAAGGGAACCAGCGGCTCATTATGAAAGAACACAACGCTGCAATGCATCAATCTGCAACAGTCAACCCTGTTTTTGCTCAGTTGTACGCTCGTGCATGACTTAATTTGAGTCGGTTGTTCTGACATGCACAAATAAGGTTTAAATGTCTCACACTAAAGCAGAGAAGCTGCCGCTCAGTGTCAGTATGTTGCGTTAAATGTCAAAGGTAATCGTTCGGTATCCAAGTGGCCTCCTTCATGCTCTTCATCCAAAAGATCACCGCGGTCAAGCCGGCATCTGAGACCCGGGCAGAAGCCCACACCGGCACCTGTTTGTTTTTTTTTTAACGTTGAGGAGCCACTGATGCCCGTTATAACAAGTAGCGACAAGAATGTCATCATTGCTCAATCAGTTTAAAACCGTCGTGTCAAAGGAACTTAGGTTACATGGCATCTTATTAGTGATTTATTAGGGTACTTTCGCGAAAAATAACCCATTATTGTTAGCGATAAGTCACCAGAACTCGTCTGGTCGTTTACTACGTTGCCATATTCACATAATATCACACAGTGTACACACAAACTGTATTCAAACTGCAGTTGAGAAAACTTGACAGCGAGCTTCACACGCTGTTCACAGTGAGCCTGTGGAGCCGTTGGGTCTGTCGTGTCTAGAAGGGAACCCTTGATATGCGAAACACTCGCGAGATTTGTACTCGTTCATTCATTGTTGCACGTCGTACAAATTTGTTATGTGCTTTTTTTATATTTTGGCCAGGCCGTCGATAAAATCTGCCAAGGTTAACAGAAAACTCTTAAACAAAGAGATGATTTGGGTTAAAATGAGCACCCTTGAGAGTTCCTTCGTGGGTCTGGGGTTCCCTTCTAGACACAACCGTCAGAATGAGTCTAACGGGCAGGCAGTTGGTGGGTTGTGTCTAGAAAGGAACCCCAGACCTGCAGAAGATCTCGCGAGAGCGCGCATTTTAATCCAAACCATGATTTTTTCCCCCCTATCCTTAACAAGTTCTTTCTGTTCTTAAACCTACCTAGGGTTTTCACCACAGCGCTGTCATATTATAAAACGCTACAAATCAAAAGTATAAAGAAACGACGCATACAAATTTCGTTAAAGTGTCACTGATCAAGGGTTACCTTATAAACACGACCGTTGGCATTTTCCTGCTAGCTAACGTTACAAGGACGGGTAACTAAATTGTAACTCCATTTTTGCGGTACTCTCGCGAGATTTTATATGTTAGTTCTTCATTGTGTGCGCTGCACAAACTATTTTTTTTTTTTTTAATGTAACAACGCTGCAGTTGAGATTCGCTTAGGCCTCGGGACAAAAACAACTCGGTACGGACTGGGGAAAGATTAAGATTTGAGTTTAAATAATCACTCTCGCGAGATCTTTCGCAGGTCTGGGGTTCCCCATCTAAGCACGGGGGAAGCAGCAAAGGTGAACAATATTTCCTTCTGTTACTGACCCCGTTGGCGGCAGCAATCTGAACGATCAACTGAATGGCGTCTTTCATGAAGAACCTGCCGTCTCCTCCGACCACCACGGTGGCAGCCTGGCGCTCGGCGGGCTCGATGACAGAGATAATGCTCTGGATGAAGTTTTCCGCATAGTGCTGGTTCTGCTGGAACACCGTCACCCTCTTCCTCAGACCGCTCGTCCCGGGCTTCTGGTCCGTGTACGGCTTGGTCTTCACTGTCGTTACCTTCACCATGTTTGACCCCCCAGTGAACACCTCTGGTCGCCCCGTGTGATCCGCAGTGCAGCCCGATGAGGAGGCGACTGCAGCGGCGGAGCAGCCGCACGTACACACCGGACAACTCCCCCCTCATAGACCCGCCTCCTCAGTTTAAAGGGCAAGTAGTGACACTCTCAACAACAGGAAGGTTTGAGCGATAATAGTAGTTTAATGTGTTTTTTTTTAAATCCATACTTTTGTATTGTGAATAAATGGATAAATAACAAATTTTCCACTAAGGCGACCTGATGGTGCGCAGGGCCGTAGCCAGAATTTTAGAAATTCTGAGGTCGTGTCCACCTGCATCCCCCCCACCGCCCTCAGATGTTTTTAAAGATTTTTTTGTTTTTCTACATATTTGATAAGACATGGAAGATAAGTGACTGGAAATGAAGAAGAGAGTGAGAGGCCAGTAGCCAATAAGGCTGTATACAGATACAATCAGACTTTGCTGCAATTAGTCGCAGGTGTGTGCAGGGTAATAATTTGTTCTTAGAAAATAACCACTTTGAAACAATCAGAAAATAATGTTTTGTTTCGCTGATTCACTGGCTTTCTCACTACCCTCCCTCTACTCATTCAGTCTCGACCTCACTGGACCACAGCTGCGCTCTCTCTCTCTCTCAAACCAATGTGCACAAACACAAGGGTGCTTCTTGGTATCACGATTTTGCGGCATGAACTGCACGCCAGACCCAGATGCCGAAGCTGGGAACATGATATAACCAAGCAACGACACAAATGGGAGTGCCATTGTTTGGTCCATGAACTCCACCTGCCAATAGATCCCCAAAAAATCTTACACACTGGTCCTCTAACCTCCAAATAGAAACAGCCATTAAAAAAAACAGCCATTTCCTACAATGACGGACAACATTTATTTCAGCTTCATCAGATGTTTGTCCCCTTAAAGTCATGTCCCTAAGGCACAATGGTCAATGACTGCAAGGTTTGTTGTTGTTGTTGCTGAATGAGATACCTGTCGTCGTCATGCAATTTTCAGTGTCACCCCGACCCTTAGATAATTTTGCCGAGAAACCCACTCGTCTCGTTGATTATTTCAGTTTCTTGTATATTTTATTTATTCAGTTGAATGTTCAATTGTATGTCTGTAAATGTTTTCCCAACATGAGGGCTGAAAGGCTGTTTATAAGTCTTCTTTAGGAATAAAATTGTGGGGAGCAATATTGCAACCTTTGCTTGTGTATTTATAGCTGTATAATGTTGGCCTAAAAGTGGTAAAAAGTAAAACACATTGAGTGTAAAAATACTGATATCGGCCTTTAAAATGTCCACCATGTGTAAGTTTTGAACTGCAGAATGTGAAGTCCAGAAAGAAAGAAAAATATAGAGGACAGGATAACGTGCAAGCTTTCTGTCAGCATACAGCCACCATCCTGAAGTACTCATGAGCAAGGCACTGATGCCCTTTAAATCTACAGTGTGTGACACAACACTCTAAACCTCCATCTGGAAATACCACTGAAGTGACAGCCATTTCTTATAATGAAGGCTCATATTTATTCAAGCTTGAGCAGACGGTTTGGACCCTTTTGTAACTTTTTGTAACTTTTTGTTTGTACTCTGCTCCTCATAGTCAGGATGGGTCAAATGCAGAGGGCAAGACCCAAGTGCCCAGAGGGGTCAATGGCTGCAAGACTTGTTCATAACTTTACACCAGCTAATCCATCTAGATAGCAAGGAAATAGAAAATATTAATTCTTTAGTAAGTCAATACAATTTAAATATCACAAACATACCCTTACAAATACTCAAAGAGAAAGACATTAAGATACAACAATTCTGTTTGCGAAAAGGTGGGTTTCACAGTGATAATATTGTGAAACAGTCCACTTCAGGCCACTGTTGTTTGCCTGTTGCATCACAGTGTGTTTGATCATCACAAGCTGAGCAAAGTTTAACATCAAACCTACAAGAGGCGGGTGTGTATGTGTGTGGAGGATATGTAGCTGTATACACGGTATGTTTGCAATTATTAATTTCTCTCAATAAGAGCAGAACAAATGCCAAATACATACAGTGCAAAGAGCAGAATCAATTTACTGTTGCATTAATTTATTACATTAATCAAAACTATACAACCTTATTGATTTAATCCCTATTCACATTTTTTACCACTGTTGATACATACAGAAATCTACTTTGTTGCAATTATTTTAACAACAATCACGTGACTGAAATCATACAAAATCACACACACATGAATAGGAAACAAACTGAAATCTTTCTTAAAACTTATTCAGATTGAAAGTGTTTGAAAGTAAATGCTGAAGTTGGCTCACAACCCCTGGAGCCCAACTGAGCAGTCGAGTGTTACTAAACCTGTGTGTTGGGAAAGGAAAAGCAGACAGGGGCTCGGGACATTAAATACATCTCACATGCCATGTGACATTTAGTTCGCCAGCTCTACTGTTTCAGCGCTGAAAGTCAAAGGGCAAATAATGGCCTGAGAGATATAAATAGGAGGTCAAGACTGTTCTCAACTGGAAAGGCCAAGGGCAAATAAAGTTTAGGCCTGAGCGCAATGCAGAGGAATGCATTTCATTGCCAACCCAAAATCCCCACAGCAGCGTACTGTATTAAGAGTATGGAGAGTGGTGACCAATAACACTTCATACAGGCTTTAACAGACTGTAAGTTCAAGACTTAAAGTACAAGCCTTTATTTAAATTTGAAAAGAATACCGAGGAAGGATTCACTTGGTGATTAACAGGTCAAAACATGTCTTGATTAAAATCAGACTAAAATTGTTTTAAAAAATGAAATTTTTCTTAGATGTTAAGGTTATGTTAAGCAGCATTTAAACAATCACATTTCAGTGTGAAGCAAGTCCCAACTACATGTTACGAGAAGCTACAAGATACAAGTAGATTTCTTTAGAGATAAGAAAAAGACTAAATCTGCCATCAGTTCACCATGACAACAGCCTTTATTTAAAGGATACAAATATAAGTTTCATATTAGCAATTTAATCCTTGATCTATGCATTGTGTATATTTAAAACATTAATTATTGATGAGGGAATTTTGAATTTCTTTACATTAACTGCATGTCACACATACAAAGGCACAACAAATGCAGCAACAACCATTATCAGCTGTACTTTATGACAAAAGTGACCATCTCTCTTTTGCTGCCATCAGTGGTGAACACCTCTGATGCACAGAGTCACTGAGCCTCTGAAACAAAACCCTTTCAGGTGAGCTTGATCGAGCTGCTGCTAACTGCAAGCAGGGCAGTTTCAGCTCTGGTTCCGACGTATGAGGCTTTGCAGAACACACAGAGAAGCTTTGAACGCAGGGCTTCCAAAAGAAATGAAATGATTAGACAGGGCTCTTTTTGGACCTTGTCAGTTACATTAAATAACATAACCAGTAACAACAGTTTTCATGGCCCCAGTGGATATGGAACAATTTCTATTTGTTACATTTCCTATTTGAAACCACTGGTTTATGAATAATTGTCGACCATCACTTTTCTGCATCACCAGCAGAGGCAAACTTTGAATCCTTGATGTGAGTACAGCTTTACATGCTGGGTAGCATGGTCTCCACACAGCTGTAGGTCCAATCCTGTCTCTCATTGATGGGTAGGACGTGTTGGCACACCTAGAAAACAGAACACACGTCTTTATATTAGTACTGAAAACACTCATTTCATTCAATCGTACCATCATATTAATTATAATAAAAGTATTTTCTTATTCAGAATGAACTATTTAATTGTGCATTTGAATGTAGCAGAATGGAACATTTTCAAAGTGATGCTTTATCATCATAATAATCAGCACAAGATTCTCAATATGACTTCGTACCATCTTCGTCCTGGCTGGCACCTCGACAGCGAACACACTCATGCCTCTGCTGCTGCAGCAGTTCCTGCTCTGCTCATTGTTGACATGGACAGTCACTTTCTGGTTGGTCTGCAACACAAAGGGTATTGGTTGCTTCATTTAGGGATTTCAATGCATGTATTAGCTACAACAGTTACAAAAACAATTACTGTAGATACATAAACTGGACTCTGTAATCTAAATCATTATCTTTTTATGGGCAATATATCTATATTATATTGATATTGTGACATAAGTCTCGATATCATCTTAGTTCTTGGATATAATTATACCGTATATATGGCTTCAGTGTTGTTTTTTTCCTGGTTTTAGAGGCTGCATTACATTAAAGTGATGTAATTTTCTGAACCACACTGTTCTAGCTGTTCTATTATTTGCTTATCCACATTACTGATGATTATTTATCAAAAAATTTAATAAATTTCTAATAAATCTGATTGTGTTAAGATATATTTTCTGAAAGCACCAGAAGTCATGCCTAAATTGTTGTTGCAATATTGATAAATATCCATATTGAGGTATTTGGTCACAAATCTTGTGATATTTAATTTTATTTATATTGCCCAGCCCTAAATAAACCACATCAGGTAACAATATGCTAATCAAAGAAAAAACAAAAAAACAAAAAACAAAAAACATCTCCATGTTCCAAACTCTTGCTGTGTTTGGACACAACTGTGAGTTATGTGGGTATCGGATATATTTACAAGACAGTACTTTACCCCACTTATGGCTACTAGTGTCATTGTAGTTCATTTGTAAGTGTTTAAAAATGACTGGCAAATCAGCACTCATATCAAGACTAGGTAGGTCAACTGCACACAAATGTAACCATTTCTCCTGTTCAGTAGTTCTTTTGTATCACCAGGTCATTCCTTCTGAGTAGCTACTGTTGCCATGACGATCAATACGATGGCTACATGTCAGTAACAAACAGGGTGAATGGTCTCTGTTGCCATACACTAATACTTATTCCAGGTATCTAATACAAACCCTGGAAAGTGTTATCATTATCAGATGTGTATACAGTACTCTCTATATAACGCAGAGTCCTTTCACTCAAAGTTAGATCAACCTCCCTCTAGTGGTCATTAGGGTGAATGGCGATTTGACAATCACACTGAACCAGGAACATTCACTCGCCTCTCTGCTATACTGTTAAACTATGTAGACAGCTTCATATCTCTGACACTGTACGTCCTATGATGTCTTAATTTCAGAATTAAACACCACCTGCTCTGTGAGATGACCACCCTACACACAGTTTGTTATTTACCTTGTTGGCTATCAGGGAGGAGATCCTGTGTTCTCCTCGGTAGGTGTAGATGAAGACGTTGTCTTGTCCCCTCAGTGCTTTGGCACCTGTCCTGGTTGTGATGGACTTCTGGATGGCCTGGTTCAGAAGTTTGGGCCCTGAATCCATACTGAGTGGCTGGATGGATGGCTGAGTGCCTTCACAATGGACGTCTATCTGGAATGGACAGGCCTGACGGGGGTGAAGGTAGAGAATTTCATTCAAGTGAGATACTGAAAGCCTCTCAGTACTTGTGTATATCACAACCAGTGGTTTTGTAGTACCGCACATTTGCACGCTGAGGCTTTGGTCATGGAAATCAAGTATAAGAAACAGTGCTCAGTTGCATAAACCACCTTAAGTTTTAAACTTAAAAATATTTCCCTAAGCTAAGGCATTCACTCAGGAGTGTTACATAAAGTCTTCTAGGTTCTTTTTCCCTAAGTGTTTAGACTAAGGTGATTTTTATTTAGATAATTTTAATTTTGCGGTTATGGTGGAAATGCTACCATGTTTGTCCACAGGGGCCTCCACAATCAGCACACTATCAAAGTTAACTTTAGGCTAGCTAGCTACAAAGCTGCAAGTGCTAACATCAAATCTGTTTGCTCTAACAAGTTGTTAGCATTGCTCATAGTGTCCAAGGGGTTCTTCAGTGTCCTAAAGATGTTGTGTTGGTATCTCCTCCTCTTCAATCACCATGTCACGCATATATTATGTTCCACAAATTATTAAACTTTTAAGGGACTGTTATGGTTGCTAAGGCATCCTTAGACGGAAATTTAGGGACATCTTTGCCTAAGTGGCTTTAATCTACAAGGCTCAGGAATTGAGAGTCATTTCATTAGCTAGTTGTGTAGAAAGGCTTATTGAAGCTTGAAAGATATGTTTTTTATTGAGTGTCAAATGTAAGCTCTGAATTACAGCATATTAGTACTACATCACATCATGTGATATTAAAACGGATTGAAATCTGTGTGACTAAATGTGGTTTTAAGTGAGAGCAGATGTGTTAACTTACATCTACCAGCTCCAGCATTCGGTTGTAGCCCATGGCTTCTAGGGTGACCCACAGGTCTGCAGGGTCTCCATCTTTCTCTGTGGCCTCCATCAGGTTCAACTCCATGAAGCCTTGCCGCGTCAGCTGGTTCTTTCTCATATCAAAGTTCTCTACACACCCAGCAAAACAAATAATGAGAGCCGCAATGGAATGCTCCCATCACATTATATTTCACATTAATTTTACATCAAACTCATGCCATAATGAGAATGATTACCTTTGCAGACAGCCCAGGCATCCTTGTCACATTTCTCTCCGCTGGTCCTAAGCTCAAAGAAGTTGTACTCCTCCAGACTGAGCAAACCATTTCCATCCACGTCTATCACCTCAAAGATGTCAGACAGCACCTCCCTGTGGCACAAAGGGAGCAACACAGAGAAATGTTAGACAGGACTGTCAAAATTTGTCCATATTTACACACACAGATCCATCCATTCGACTGCTGCGGTGACAAAAACAGCTGGCAAACAAGCCCAGACTTTTCTCCAGGCCTGAATTCACAGGGGTGCTTCAAATCACAGACTAAACTGTCTTTTTTCATGCTGAAACCCTCATGACATCAATACTTTATACATTAATACATCTCTATCTCAGTTTTTTATAATTTCGTTACCCAAAGCTGGTGACAACTGATGCATCAAACTTTGCTATGTGGTGTATTGTTATACTACAGATGGTGGAATAAAGCAGCCAAATACACACACACACTCACCTGAGTTCTCTGGTGAGGTCTAGCTCTCCAGTATCAGTCCTGTACACAATCTCCACAGGTTTATTAGAAAGGTTCTTTTTGTTCCTTTTCTTTAGTTTGCAGCCACTCGTGAAGGGGAGCAGGTGATAAGTCCCAGCATTCAATTCTCCTTTCCAAACGTACTTCTGTCGGAACAAAGGAGGAGCAAAGACACTGAGGTTATCCTGGAATCTAGTACAATCAAGTTTCAACTTCATAGAATCAGAAAATGGCCAACAGTGGTGAGACATAACAAAGTATATTGTACTTAAGTAAAGTACAAGTACCTCTAACTTGTACTTGAGTATTTGCATTTTATAGAAATTTATAGTTCTATTCCACTACATTTCAAAGGGAAATACTGTACCTTTTACTCCACTACAAATGTCTGAGAGCTCTAGTTACTAGTTACTTTTCTGATTACATTTTTTCATGCCCGTTCTGTCCAGTGAAAAACATTATTTCCAAATTTCCTCACTTCTGATACCCTTTGAAAAAAAAAGTTGAATTAGCTGCAAATGCACTGTGAAAAAGCTGAAAACAGCTGTTTTCTGAGATTTTAGAGATATGTGGTTCTCGCAGAACAGTGATGCTGCAAACATACGATGATCTTACAGAACATGATGCACTGCTGTAGATTTAACCATCCAACAAAAAGTAGTTAAAATTAGCTCAGCCTTAAACAGCAGTAAAATGCAACATACACATTAATGTAGCTGTAATATGAATCCAAAAACATCAGATATAATAGTAAAACACTTTACAGGGGCCATTTTACTGGACAATAAGTCCTTTACCTTTTGATACTTTAAATAAACTTTACTAATAAAATTAACATACTTTTACTTATGAAAGGTTTTGAAAGCAGAACTTGTGTGATGTTGCTACTTTTACTGAAGTAAAAGATATGAGTACTGCTTCTATTACTGGCTAAATATTTGCAGGTAAATATTTGACCAAAAAAAAAAACATGTTTGTATCAACACACAAACTCTTAAATTAAGCATCATTCAGAATTATTAAAACCAAATATGAACAAATGTTATGGTACATCCAACAACACCCACAAACATACTTCTTTGTCTTTTGACTCAGTGAAACAGACTAAAGCTGAGTCTTCTTTGGTTTCACCAGCTGACATGACAAAAAGAGCTGTGTCCACCGTCATCCATGATGAAGGCTTGTCTGAAAAATAACACAAGATAATGGGCTTTTAGATTAATAGATTATTATATAACATGTTGTCCACTTTATGGACAAAAAACCCAAAACAAAACCACATGTTTAATACAAAATTACCCAATACAAAACCTTTGTATAGCACAAACAAAGAATCAAATATAAGCTTATATATGCAGACATATGCACTCTTTTCTGATCTGATGTACAAACATTTCAAGAAACCAAAAACACTTTACAAGCTGTTTACGAAAACACATACAGTATATAGGAATGATTTTCCACCACCGACATCTATCCACTTTCTTCTATTGCGTGCATCCAGTTTTATGAACTGAACCGCTCCCTCTTCATAAATTATCGTATAGCGAGCTGGAACACCATCCAACACATTTACTACAGAATCTGACCTGCTGCTACACAATCTAAAATACAAGAGGCCAGAACAGGAAGTCAGTCGTCTGTGTGGTCTTTTTGTTTATGATTCATAATCTGAAAATTACTGAGGCGATGCTTTATTTATGATATAATGTCACAAAAAGCTTCTTTAAAACTGTGCAACTATACAGAATGCCATAAAAACAGTGATGAAGCAGGAAGCAGTCTTGCAAAAAACTGAATTACGACACTGAGAGTTACTGCAGGGGGGCCACCAAATCTTTTTTTTTTTTTTTTTGAAAAAGAAAAGAAAAGAAAAAAGGAAACGCTTTTTTAATTCTTTGTCTGAAAATACACATTAACCTGAATCCAACATATTATTAGCAAAGATAAATTAACCTACATTAAGTAGTTTTAAACAAAAGTTTACAAGTTTAAAAATAGCATATTGTCAAATATAAACATGGATGATCAGATTGTTATTTTGTGTGTTATTTTGCTTGTTTTCTGTTTGTTTTGTGTTGTTTTTTGATCTGACCTTGCTAAATATGATGTGGTGTTAAAAGGGTAGGCGACTGTAGAAGTGTCACGGTTATGTTAAATTACTCTATTGTAATGTTTTTCACTGCATTATTTAAGTATCCGTCATTTATCTGTAAGAGACTATGCCTTTATTTACATGAATCTGTAGATTTATATGTGATTTTATTTCTATTTGCAGACCGAAAATATTCTAAAAAATTCTAAAATTCTAATTCTTGACCTATTCTTGACCTAAAAAACTACTCACACACACGCACAAAAAAAAATTAATGTACACCACATTAACTGCAGGGGGTGGTGCAGAAGACCAGGGGAGACATAAAGAACGAAACAAAGTTGAATGAATATGATCTATGTAGCCAGAAAAAGTTTGGAAACCACTGAGCTACAGGAAAAAGACCCCTGCTTTAAAGTGCTGAACCTTGAGGGATCTAAGTCCAGAATCTTTGAGCAAACTTCTGAATTCCTGCCAGCTCTGCAGGTGCTGTCCTGTTCCTGACTTCCCTTATCAACGTCCCTATGATCAACAGGGTTATCGCTTTTAAACAATACTTATGATTTTTGTTGATGTGTGACATAAAACAGTGCCCGTACCTGGTCTGTGGCTGAGGCTGAGTGGCTGGATGGTTAGGTAGACGCTGGTTGTCTGGGGGATGTGGAGCTGGTACTGCAGAGAGCTGATGCTGCCATCATCCTCCAAGAAAAAACAGCCCTTCATGTAACTGTGATGCCACTCCTGGAATGATAGATGAAAATTTCTGCTCAACAATAGTCTCACCACAGTGACACAGAGAAACTGATGCACACTTTTATATCGAGCAGACTGGACTATTGTTATTCTATCCTGTCTGGTCCACCCAAAAATGCAGCCCGAGTGCTTAACAACATCGGAAGCAGAAAACACATGTTTTAATGTCCTTACACTGGTTGCCTGTCAGCCATATTAATTTTAAGATTCTTTTACTTGTTTTGAAATCGCTTCATGGTCTTGCACCAGCATGCTCAGGATCTGAACCAGTATAGCTCCTCAGGTCCTCAGACTCAAGTCTGTTAGTTGTTCCAAATGGACTAAAATGTTTGTTGAGACATCCTTTATTTCCATTTTATTTGTTTTCATTTTGTTTGTTCTTTTTAATCTATATTATATAGTTTTTTAGTCAAGGTTTAATCTAATTCTATTTCATTATTATTATGACAGCATTTAAATCTACTTTAGTGTATGTCTGTTATTCATTCTTTTGTTTTTTTTACTCTATTTTATCTGTATTTATCTGTACTTTTTATTTCTCTCTATTACACTTCTTACAGTTCTGTATCATTATGGGTTTGTAAGTAATCTGTTAAGCACTTTGAGCTGCACTAACTTGTAAGAACAATGCTATACAAATAAAGTTTGATTGATTGATACAAACTAATATAGTGTGGCTAATAAAGCAGAAAAATGTAGATTCCTACACTTTATCAGACTCAGACCCAGTGGTTTTCTATTTTAAACCCTTGTAAGTCTTGCACATACTGTATATACATAGTATAACATGTTATGTGTATCCTAATATATTTTATTTTGTGTGGTTTCTATTTAGACCCTGACACAATCCAAACAAACTGTTTTGCTGCTCGACGACAAAATGAATTTATTCATTCAACGGAAACCAAAACTAATTTGGGGCTCCTATTAAAAAAGGGATTGATCTTGTGACAGGGGAAGCACATATATTTGGGCATGGAAAAGTGAATTAAGCAGTCAATCATAACAGTGAGGTTGCTCACTTGATTAACAGAAACTGCCGTTGTGATAATTACCACTCCAGCAGCCTTCAGAGGGCAGATTCATTATTACACAGTTTATGTCAGCTCAGCAGCATGTAAACACTTGTTATACTCCTGCTGATCCAGAAGAGGGCAGAAGTGTTGCACTGTGTTTCTGCTGAAGGCTGAAGTGAGTCTTCCTTTAGGACCTGATACGGCAAATTGGAGTCCATTTAACTTTGATAAATACAGCCTTTTCAATCTTGGGCCGGCGGTCATTCAAAACTATCAAGAGGCTACTTTGGCGATATTTATGAATCCTAATATTTCTCTCATTTTGAAATCCTGTTGTTCCTTCGTCTGGCAGCACAACTGAAATGAGGTAATAATTTGAAATTGAACAGGAACATCAAAACAAGGAAGTTTTCCTTCCACTCATTGGAGACACATTAAATGAAAACACAGTTGGTGTGGACACACAGTAAGAGGACACCGAGGGCCAAGCGAGTCTGGAATAGGCTATATATCCTTTTAGTGGACAAATAAATCACCAAGTTAAACAAAGAAAGTACCATAAAGACGGAGCATGTCACTCCTTTAGAGAAAAGCCATTTTCTCAGAGTATTTATCTTGGGCTGTGAGAGGCATAAAAGATCAAACCATAACACTTCAGTGGTTTGTCCAGACAATATTAAATGAGGGAAATTGCCATGGGCACCCGTCCACTGCTTAAAGACATCAGAATTAATGCCCCCACAGAGAGAGGGTCAGCCTGCAGACTAATACAGCCGCTGTCACCTGCTCTGGCCACAGGGCTGATTTACTGCCATGCGGAGGGTCACAGGACACCAAACCAGCCACAAACACAATCACATACACGCACACACAAACACACACATTTAAACCTCGTCTTACAATTCTTATAATTAGAACCTGCACATAAAAACAAATCCTGACAATTAAGACTAATCCTTATTGTTTATGTTTCTATTCATGGCGACACATTTTCCTCCCACATGCACACACACATACATACACACACACACTGCTACAAAAACACAGCCGACCCTCCACCCACCATCTCCCAATTATAAGCCTGTGGCAATATAGCAGCCAATATAGCGGGCAGAACTTCCCTCAGAGGTAATCTCTGGACACACATTCTTTTACCTCCACAATGTCTAGCCCTTTCCAATCTCAACACGGTGGCTCGGAGCGGAGAGATGGAACGGGAGTGGTGGGGGGGGGCTGTTATTTTTATTTATTTATTTCTCTTGCTGTAAAGCAAACCAGCTGAGGTTAAGCCAAAAAGAGTGAAAACAAAGAGCATGGGATCAATACTGTGTATATCTATCCACCCTGCGCTAAATTCGCCCATCAAAAACGCCGGGGAACAGTGACACTGGGAGAGCAGAGGGGCTGGAAGTATCGTGGAGTATCTCGCCTGAGCCCACATATGAACATTTCCAGGTTTTGTCAGCGGTGGTACAAACAGTCAATCTTTCAAATTCATTAATTTATACTGCAAAGCATGTAATGGATGAGTTATTACTATATTATATTTTATATATTATTCCTAATATTTTATATAATAATATATAATATATTTATACTACATTATATACTATATTAAATTATGTCACATGTCATCAAATGTCATTTAATAAACATTAGTAGACTGGAGCACACTGGGACTAAAATGTGAGATATAATTTCACTGCTTATGTTATTATTTAGTTTAGTATTAGAGAATTTTTTTTAAATGTTTATGTTTAACTGAAAAACACGAGCTTAAAAATAGAGCTGTCAACAATTAAAATAATCAGCAACTATTTTGTTACTCGTTTAATCGTTTTGAATCATTTTTTTTAAAGAAAAAATATTCAAATTCTGGAATTCCAGCTTCTCATATGTGAATATTATCTGGTTCGTTTAGTCCACTGTGAGAGTAAACTAACTATCTGTGGGTTGTGGACTGGACAAGAGGATGTCATCTGATCAACATTTTCCACCTTTTTCTGACATTTTATGGACCAAACAGCTCATTGATTGATTGAGAAAGTGATCGAGAGATTAATTGATAATTAAAACCTAATTTATAACTTAAAAAAAACAGTTATTTGATAAATTGATTGACAGAAAATTTATCTCCCACAATTTTTATGAACAACTAGAAGAGCTCAGTAGTAGGGTGCAGATCTCCACCATGCAACCTGAACAGAATATTAGGATGTAACCCCTTTGTAATCACCACATTTTGATTAGTAACTCTAATTTAATCACATATTTTTTCTCAGTAACTGCAAGTTAGTTACCTCTACTTTAGTTACTTTCCAGCACTACTAGTATCCTACAAGATATTTGTGTGTAATTTTGTCATAACTAGCTTATTAATTCTTGAGTTATAGCCAAAGATTTGTTTTGTCACAGCGAACCAAGAGTCCACGTGAGTGTGTAAAGAAATCTCCTTGAGGTGTTCTTGATATATCAAGTTCATAAAAATGGGATTACCCAAAAAATAATTGCCTGCGGCTGTTGCCAGTGTGAAGCCATAAAAAAGGTTTTTCAAGGTTTTTCAAACATGAAGATTTATGGGTTTTTTTCTGCTTCAAATCATTGTAAGTTGAATGTTTTTGAGCGTTGATCAAAAATGTCAATGAATGAATGTCTGTGAAGATGTTCAGTCATACCTGTACAGGTCATGGTATAACACAAAAACGCAAAGTCCAGTTGCCTACGATAACCCCTGGCGGCTTCTAAGAATGTTATGTTTTTGACATTTCATAAATTAAAGGATCAATCAATTAATTAGAAAAATAATTAGACAGATTAATTGATAATGAGGATACTCATTACTTGCAGCTCTAAAGTCATTATGGCTATAGAGGGGGTTACCTGTAAGGCTGAGGGCTCTTGTATTTTGTTGGCCTTTGTGCTGCCGGGCGTCACAGTGATCGGATTGGACAGGGATGATCGTCTGCTGCGAGCAGAAGAAGGACGGGAAGACGACCGACTGTCTGAGAGACACCAGAGACAAAGATAAAAATTCTCAGAGATAAACACTAACACAACAACACATGCTAAAAAAAAACCACATAAAATTATTGTGAACAAAGCAAGTCATAACATTGCTGCAGCAGAACACAAAGCTCAGCTGACTACCTGACAGATGAAGCAGAGCCCTCCCCTCTCCAAACAGTAAACACACTTTGAAAAGAGAGATGAGGGTCACAACATAATTGACACTGTCATCTGTCTTCTCAGAAGTCCATTCCCAAGTTCAAGTAAAGATGGCTACTTTTAGTTTGGGTTCTGAGAAAGTGGGATCTCCAGTTCAATTCGCTTTTAATTAATTATGGAGGCTTTTTAAATCACAAATGGCATAACAGCACCCTCTCAAATCCATTATCTCGCACAACTTTTTTCCTTGAACACTAATTGAAGCCAGAAAATATCAATTCACTAATGAGGGGTCTGATTGTTTCCAAGCACGGGAAATCGAGATGCCAAGTAATCTGATAAGCTTACAAGCAAATTACCGGAGCAGAGAAATAAATAGACCCACTGTCATGGTATGTGCCGTGGATCTATTTTGTATTGATAGCAGTATTTTAATCTAGAGGACTAAATTGTGGCTGCTGTGTGAATGTGGACAAAGATGCACTGAAACGTGGCCTAACAAAAGCTTCACTGTGAGTTTATACTGAATGTGAGTTTATAGCCACTGTTTTTTCAGCACGAGTGGTTTCCTCGTGCTGGAAAACAGCAATAATTGATTTAAACAGACCAATTTTCAGAGAAACACTATAACAGTTCATCAATGTGCCTAACTGTTTGCCAAAACACGTTCGACACACAACACCTGATACATAATAAATGTGTTTCTCATTAATTATTTGTAAAATAATTTGCCAAAATTGCCCATGTCCCACACAGGTGTCCTACACTTTCCAAAGTCAAATTCAAGCACTTTTCAAGTATTTTCAAGGTGCATTTTAAATCTTTCCCAGCACCTTACATCTGTGGTAAATTACATACACACACACACACACACATATATATATATGTACACAGTCAAATGATTATTTCACTTTGTAATCATATTAAATCAGATGTTATTGTGCAATAAGAGTTTCTGAATTTTGGAAATAGTGTAGAGATGTCTGCCTTCTCTCTTTGCCTGAAAAATACATTTGAAAAACTCAACAGCAATATCTCTTTCCAGAAATCATGGCCCAGATAATCCACAGACCTTGAAGTGAGCAGTTTCAGGTAGGAACTATTTTCTTTCTAGTAGAAAGAAAGTAGTTCTGGTACATTCTAGTGCAGGAAGAACGTAGTTCCGATATGAAACTGGTCACATCAAGGTCTATGAGTCCCAGAAAGAGACGCGGCTGTGGAGTTTTTCAAATATATTTTGGGTGCTTTGAACACCAAAAGCAGAGTGTCATTTAGTTGCATTATATTTAAGAGATGGCAGGCATCTTTGACATCTGATATCTGAACTCATACCGCAATAATATAGATGGATAAATAGCACTACAACCGGAAGAAAAAATCTGTATTTTTGTTTTTGGGTGAAATGTCCCTTTAAAGGAAAACAAAACTAAGTTTCATGTTTCAAAATGTGTCACCAGTCTGTGTCTGCGTGTAGCCTTGGCATCCTAATCAACATGGCTGAGCCAATATCCGACTTCTTTTATTTATTTTTAGTTATTATTATTATTAATATATTTTTTTTCAAAGTCAAAATCAAAACTTTATTGTCAGTGCTGGAATATGTACAGGACAAACAGAGGATGGAAATGCTGTTTCTCTCAGACCCCCAGTGTAAACATACAAGTACTCAAAATAGAGCTGAAACAATTAATCGATTATTAAAGTCCAAAATCTCTAATTTTAGCTTATCAATTGAGAATATTTTCTGGTTTCTTTACTCTTCTCTGACAGTTAACTGAAAATCTTTGTGTTGTGGACAGGACAAGACATTTGAGGATGACCATCTTCTGTCATTTTATGGACCAAACAACTAATCTAATCAATAATGACAATAATCATTAGTTCTAATCCTAAATCAAACAACAACAGCAATGATTTAAAAATGCTAGGGTAGAAACAAAATAGTAAAAAAATTACAAAATGAAAAAGTAACAAATAAACACAATGGCAGGTTCTAGCCGTTTCAAGCACTGTATTACACTACACTGCACTACATTAAAATCAAGGTGTTTTCAAGGATTTCCAGCATATGTAAGAACTCTGAACATATTTTCCAGTGTAGTACTCGTTTATACTGACAAATGTAGGACCAAATGAGCAGTCAAAACTGTTTTTGAGCTCCAAGAAAAACCCATTCAACATGTGCGATCACGTCGCATCTCGTGCCAGAGTCTTGTTAAAATGTAGCGGGTATAAATCAATACATGGGAGAGGCACAATAATGTGATAATCCAGACAACTATGTGGGAGCTCATTTGTTTTTGCAGTGGTGGTCGACTGGGCCCTCCTCTCGACCGCCGTCTAATCCCTCATCATCTCCCCAGTGAGAAGTGGTGGAATCCTCCGAATCAATAACATGAACATGGACTGACCACTTAAATCAACCCCATCTATCTTCCCACTGTGGGCTTGTCCCTGGCTCGCTCATCCAGGATCTCTGTTCTTCTCTTTACTTAAGTTTAAATGTTAAAGTGCAAAAAAGTGGATTTTTAAATCCAACTTCAGCTGGCTGAAGTAAAAACAGTGGTTGCAGATGGGTGAAGCTGGACTTGATGCTAGTCCTTGTTTGGTTAAGCTATGAAAACAATTTTTTTGGTGAGAGTCCTAACTCTAAAGCCATAGTTGAAAGGCAGCATTTTTCATCAGTGTGACAGAGCTTTTGTCAATCTCTTAATGGCAGAAATGATTACCCAAATCACAACGCTTTACAGTCTCCACCCTCCAAACAAGCTGCCCTAATTGTGTAGCTATTATGATGTATGGCCTGTCTTAATGAGGCGATTTGTCACAGGGGGAGTGAAAAATCGATCAATAACAGAGCTATTATCTATTCATCAAAACTAATCGGTGAGGCGTATGTATGGGTGTGCAACTATAAATTGGAATCTGAAGTATACTTGAGTTGCGGTCGCCAGTGGAGGCTACTTTGGACCTGTAGATTGTGCCGCGCAAATTGAGATTATGTTCTGCAGTCAGACCGGTGCGTTATTAGCATTTACATGCAAAAACAAAGTCTTTTCTATTTTCTCAATATCTGGTCACTGAGTACAGCAGTGACCCCGGATCTTGGCTTTTGACCGAAGGTGTCCGGGACTGCAGAACTCTCTACCTACTGAAATAAGACAGGCTCCATCATTAGCATCTTTTTAACACTTTCTTCAAACTTTCCTTTATGAGAAGGTACTTATGAATTCTGACATACTGTTTTTTTTTTCAATCATTTTACTTCTGCTTTTTTAAACTTTATTCTATCACTTAATGTTTTATGATCCCTGTGTTGTTTTTTCTTTTTCTACGAAGAACTCTGTAACCTTGCTAAAGCTACTACAAGGAACTTTCCTATTTTGTTGACCTTGGAAGCCAGTGTGGACAAAAGTGGTAGTGTTTCTACCTCCATAACCACAAAATTGAACATCAAAAATAAACTTATCTAAATAAAAATCTCCTGCTGCTTCTTTTTAACTGGATACACACTTCAACTTTTCCTGGGAACATGCAAGCACAGGCTCGTTTCACCTGATTTCAGGGAAAATCCGACCGGGTCGCAGGTTTTTAGAATAACAATACTGCTTGTTGTCATATAGCAGCATTAATTTTAATTCCATAACCAGTTAAAAACTCCTCATCATAGCTTTAAGAAAAGTGCTGTATAAATAAAGTATAAATAAATTTTGGTGGATAACATGCATTTGGTTGTGTGAGTGTTACTTTTGTCCATTTTTCATGGGCTGCGACCGGCTTAGTTGTATATAGAGTGAGGATGCAGTTTTGGGCAAAAACCATGCAGTTTTCAGTATAAATGTGTTATTTTTGCCTATTCTAAAAATGGTATATTTGAATATTCCTGCGTATTGGGATTGAATTTCCATAAACTGGGTGAGACTGGAAAGCTGAGAGCATCAGCATCAGGAGGACTATCATTGATTGACATCTCTCTCTCTTTCTCTCTTTCCTGCTCATTCTCAATCAGCTGATTATGGGTGTTCACTTGTCAGTTACCCAACCAGATGTAGCCGCTGTCTCCATCAGCCAATCATGTCGTTGCTGACAAACTTTAAAATCTGTTCTCCTCTCTGCTGTCGTCAGCTGTCATTTCAGTGCGGAATCGAATCCCATTCACCTCTAGTTCTTCATATCTGGAGCCCAGGTTGAGCCAGACTAGACTCCAATGGAGGATTCCTACTTTAATCGCAGCTTCACTACCCCCTTATACATGATGACATCACAATTGGGTCTAATTGCAAAGGACTTTCCACATTTCAGATCCAGATTATGCACATGTCAAAAAAATGTATGTACTCTCAGAATGAAGTCTCTCTTGATTGAAATGATGTTAGTCCCCAGAGTAGCCGTTTTATTGTAGTGAGATTAAACCTTGAACGTGATAGTGGTTACTTCTTGGGATTAAATTCAGGAAACCTTCTGAGTAGCTACAACTTCAACTGGGAAATGCGGGTTCTGGCTTATGAACAGGCCACATCAAGTGTCGGTTATTCAGAATTTCAGCTTTAGTGAGTTTCTCCAAAAAAGTAGACTTCAATATTGTACATTGTTATTAAACTGCCTGATTAAATTAAGGATTTGGTGCTTGCTGTATAGAGACCAACTAGGATGGGGATGGGTAGGGGGGTCACCACAGGTTTTTAAAAAATATATTTTTGTGGTTTTGTCTTTTGTTTATATCTACCCGAAGCAAAATAACAATAAAAAGTTCACCATAAAAAATAAGCTGCCTGATTAATTGCAATGTTCTACAACAATTTTATTATTTTATCGTTTCCTTATTAAGTTTATACAGTTAGATGAACCAAGTTAAAATTACCATTACACTATTTTACGCCTCTTCAAGACAACTGAGACTGTACTACACAAAAAACACTTTATTCAAAACTTTGCAGTTGTGGTGGCATTGCAGTAGGTGCTTCACCATCTGTCACCAACTCTTCCAGTTGTTTTTGTCCTTTCCTACAGTCTTGTCTTTTTCTTTTTCTTTATAATGCTATTAATTCATATTAAGGCATTGGTGTTTAAATAGAGATTCTATAAGATATAGTGAGATAAAATATGAGTCAGTTTTTATGCTTTGTGGGAAAGTGCTTTGGATGAAGGAGGAACGTGAGAAAGAGAAATGTTTTTAACTTTTCTCCTTGTGGAATTGCCCTTCTTTTTCTGAGAAGTCACATGTACCTTTCTTGAGTGTCGTGTCTGAGTCTGCCCGGGGTGTTTCAGGAGGCTGAGGAACAGTCTGTGCGTGTGATGCTGATGTCGCTGCTGATGCTGATGACACGGAGCTCTTTGGAGGGCTGTATGACTGACTGCCAAAGTTCTGTCTCTTCAGCTTGGCATTAGCCTCAAGCCTCTCCAAAAGAGCCATCTGACACTGCTCTACTGTAGACACAAGCAATCTGCAGAACTGACAACAACAGGAAACCAGTAGTAAGTGGATGATACATGAGGATGTTCTGAGGCAAAGGAGAGGGACAGAAATGCTTATATCTTGGATGGAGGTGAGCATATGACACTAAAAAAGACTCTTCTGTGCCACTTTACATCATTGATTCTTCTGTATTTCATATGAATTCAATTCAACTTTCAGGAAAATTTTCTTGAGCAAATGAGACATAAGAAAAGAAAAGGCATTTTATCTTTTACTGTGGTGCATTTAAACTGGTTCAGAACAATGTCCATTATAGGTGGGAGGGTGAGATTCAGTAATTTATTTTATATGTTTCTATGTTGCTGCTTTGTTCTAAGGTTATGCTGGTGCATTGATTATCTTAAGCAGATCAATCAGGTGAAATAAATAACTCAAAGATGAGACAAATTTAAAGGATCAGTATGTAGGATGTAATGGCACCTAGCAATGAGCTTGCAGACTGCAAATGTCTTGTGTCACTCTCTTTCCAACCGTGTAGGAAGAGAAGGGAATCGAGAAGTGATCCAAGTTGAGAACGGTTCTAAATTGTCCGTTCCATCATAATCGTATGTCCCCAAGCTCATCAATCCCTTTTATCAATGCCAGCATGTTTTTCTGACAATTGGGCACAGCAAAACAATTACATCAGACTCGCGTCTATGCTGGTGGAAACAAGGAGTCATGGCAAAGAGCCATGACATAATCCAACAGTTGTTGATGCTGGAAATCTGCATAAGCCTAAGTTTTTCCCCACAGAAAATTCTTTGGGAGTCATCAGGGGCATGACAATGACTCGGGCCAGTAAGCAGAATAAATTATAGCACTGTCAATAAACATAAAAATATCGATAAATGCTTATTAATTGTCCATCCTTCACCTATGGTGGCAGTGAAACTCATGCATACCTCAAAGGCCATATCTAGGGCCAGTGTTTGGTATGTTTGCTATGGACTACTGTACACCCAGAACCCAGTTCTCAGTTCATTCTAAGGTAACAAAAGCACAACATTTTCTATTCTCAGGTGATTATACACTAATGAAAAACATATTTTGGATATCATATTCTATTTCTGCCAATTCTGCCAATAAACCCCCATAAATCTTACACACTGGACCTTTAAAATACACTTTTTCACAGGTTCAGCACACACAACAACAAGTGTTATATATCAGATTTGTCTAAACTTACTTCGGCATAGTCCAGTTTCCCGTCTTTGTTGAGGTCAAGTAATGAGAAAATTGCATTCACCTCTTCAGTGTTCATTTTCTCTCCTCTCTGGAAGATTCAAACATATTTTCTTTAGTTAGAAAAACACCAGAACAATAGATATTTCTATTTTGTCCGAGCATGAGCTGTTAAGTGTTTTTAATCTTTTCATGTTCAGGCAGTTTACATCTGCAATACGATAGTTGTTTAAGTATATCGTTGGCTGATTTCACAACATCACTCAATTAACTCAGAATCAACACCTCACCCAAAACCTACATGAGAATCTAAAACAATAAATAGACAGTTTGTAGCAGATCTGTCTAATAAAAAGTGTTTGAGGCCACTCACAGTAGTAAGAGCCTTCTCCAGCTCGCTGTGTGAGATGTAGCCATCGCCGTTCACATCCATCTTTCTGAAGGCTCTCAGCAGCTCGGTTTCCTCAGTTTTCTTCTCACATTTGAGAATCTCACAGAAGTCATCAAAGTTCAGCTTGGATGTTCTCGGGGTCCAGTATTTATTGAGAGTTGCATGGGATGGATTTCTACCAGCCTGCTGGAGAACTGAGCAGGATAAATGTGAAAGAACACTGAATCTATAAGTAGCAAAGGCTAATGACAACAACTGTAGCACAAGGACTGTTTGTTTTTCTTTTCAAATATTCACTGACATACCTAAATATAGTTGGGACTGATTCAATCGAATATCAGTATCAGGTGCCAATATTGACTTAATTACCTCATCTGATTGGATTGATGTCACCAATCCACGTACCAATCCATATTCAATAGTCTGATGTTTTAATGACAGGCATCTGAGGCTTTTCTGGAGTTAGTTTGTTAGACTGCTGTTCATATATATGTGTGTGAGGATCAGTGAGATACTGAGATTGAGAGAGAAGAAGAAAGCATGTGCAAGACAGATAGATACAAAGTGGGGCAGACATGCTGCTTGGAGCCTGTCATACTTATGTTATCTGCCTTGTTATATGAAAATCTCACAAGAGAATTCTGACAGCTGGATGCAGAGTATCGGCAGGTATCCAACTTCAGGTATAAGATTATAACTGGAAAAAAAGTGGTTGTTGCATCTCTGTTTTTAAATGTAATGCACATTATTCAAGCATTTAAAATTCTCCACAATTTCATTTACATTGTAATATCTGAACACTACAGAAGCTAAACCACTTATCATGGACTCTTCCCCCATTTAAATTGCAATATCAGATCCAAGAGTTTTATAAGATATAATTTTTTGAATAATTCACATCTGGGAGTTTTATAAGAATAAGTTTGTGGAATCACATCTGGGAGTTTTATGAATAGATTGGGATTTTAAAATCTGTAATAATACTGACTTCACTTTCTTGCTCGTTTTTCTTCTTTTATTTTTTTTTTTTATTAGTGTTTGTCTTTGTCTTACTTACATAAGACCTTTTGGCTGTTAAGGTGTCTCTATGTAACTGTCTCCTCTTGTTTTGTATGCACTGATTACACAATAAACTAATCTTACTGCAGGGCTGTCAGTGGCGAGAAGGAAAAAAGCTTCATCTCCTGTAATGTCCTGATGACTGAGAAGTCAACATGCGCTCTTTGTGTTTACGAATGACTTCATGATCTCTAAGCTTACATTGTAACCTAACATTACTACATCTATCTATAAGATGGAGTTTTCCTGTGACTCTAATCTACATGGTGCGCTAACATGCTGACTACGAGCATGCTGTGTAGTTGATAGTTTGAAGCTAGCTTACCTCGACATAACTGCTGTTTGGAAGCGATATTTGTCAAACTCGATCTGAACACAGAGAGGTACGCGGCTCTGCATCGTGTGTAGAAAGCCTCCTCTTCTTCAGAAGGACGGGGTGACTCTTGAAAAGACATGTTTAACTAGAAGAGATGCTAACACCCGCTTCGCCAAATACGGCGGCCAACTCGGGCAACAATTGTGTTATTTTTGCTTTTTCATCATCTGAAAGCCGCCAGCTGTATTTCATTTAGTCAAATCCGCGTTCACACTAGCCAAACACCGTTGCTATCTGCAGTCTGTTGCTAGGTAAACAAAACTCATCGGTGTTCCCCAAAAACGACACTGACGAAACAAAACTTAACCTTGCCAGTTCCTGTTTAAAAGTACCTTAGTGTGATGCCGTAATGGTCTCCTCTGGGTGATAAAAATTTAAAAAAAATTAAAATATAAATAAGAAAATATTTTGGGATTCAGACGGATTGTTCCGTCGTTTTTGCATAAGTTGATCCCCGGAACTATGTATAGATCCGGGTTATGTTTCACACGAACTGTTTGAGTGTAGCAAAGGCGCCAGTTTCAATAAATCTGTGATGAAAACTGCTTCTGCTCAGACAGCCTTAAAATGCCGTGAGTATCATTGTATCTTTTTTTTTTATCTGTTGTATTTATACTAAATTAAAGGGTAAATTACCGTTACTTCAGAAATTCTTGTCATGTCATACAGAACCTTGAATCAACTGACAGTTAACATTACTGTATGAGCTGTTGTTTGTGTTATTACAGTGCATATTATTCTCAACTGATGTAGGCATACACGTGACTTTCCTGTACTTCCGTAGTTGTCATTTTATGATACATTTGTTATTTCATGGGCTTATTCTATAGACACATTGTTATGAAATAGTAGGCTAACAAAGGTGTAGCCAGGACACTAATTAAAACACTCTTCCATTTAATGCAGCAAAGCGTTTCTAGTGAGCCAACATGCACAATAGCAGCACCCTCAACCTTAATTAGAATCATTGCTAACACCTGTGTTTACCCTGCTGTTTCATGTAAAAATGGCTGCTGTTAAAAAAAAATACCACTGCAATACTATTAATTATTATAATATCTAAATATGCTGAAGATTCAAATAACCAATAATGGCTTAGTTGTCTTAGGCAACTTCTTATTAAATAAAGCAGTTCACTGACACTTAATTTTGTTTTTATACAGTGTGAGAAGAGCTCTGCACGTGGACAATGCCCATAATGTAAGTAAATAAAAGGTCTTTATACCCCAGGTGTATTGACAATATAATCAATGTATGATCACCCATAGCTGACATACTACATTCTTATATCTGTGGAAAAGTTTTAAAAGTTTAATGTGGAGCATTTAGGCCGTCTGTGTTAACAATGTTAGTTGTCGATTTTTGACTTTTCTCTGTTCTGAATAGCAACCAGCTTCTAAAATACCAGTGCCTGCAAGAAACCGTGCACCTTTGACTGGGACTGCAAGCTCTCAAGCAGGTCTGTTAACAAATGTCTCTGCACGTCTTTGAAGACATGTCGGTGTACCATGTGACACAAGTTATCTTAAATTTGAAGAAACTTAAAGCAAATTAATTTAAGATATGTCCATACTAGTGCAAAATTGTACTTGATTTTTCCAAGAATTGCACCGACACACTGGTCATTCTCAGAGTTACTGTATGTCTCATGTCCAAATAGTCCAGTCTGTTGTCCCGATTGACTAAAAAGAACACCTGTGTATCTTGCACAGGGTATAGGTATAGGTGTGACTGTGAGGCAGTGCGTGGCTCTCAATGACCTTTTTCTGCTTAATTGCCAATTTAAGAAATACTACTGACTTAACATTTAGAGATTTGATCGTCCTTTAGTTTTCCTCTCATGAACTCCCACTATACAGTGATTGCAAAATTGTACTGTCAGACAAATTACCTAAATTCACAAGCTCCATTGTCTGTCCACACTTGGAAAAGACACGTCTGTGAGTAGTCTCTCCAACTTCATTTTAAATTATAGAGCTGAGGTTGTTGTCTTTCCTGAAAAGGATACTATTAATACTATTTAGATTATAACTTTTAATTTAAGCCATACCGTGTGTATTTTAACCCAAAAAAGTTGGGATGCTGTGTAAAATGTAATAAAAACAGAATGCAATGATTTGAAATCCTTGTCAACCTATATTCATTTGAATACAGTATGAAGTTAAGATATTTAATATTCACACTAACAAACTTTATTGTTTTGTGTGTTGTTTTTTGTAAATATAGGCTCATTATGAGTTTGATGATGTTCCAAAAAAAGTTGGTACAGGGGCATGTTTACCACTGTGATACATCACCTTTTCTTTTAACAACACTCAGTAAGTGTTTGGTAACTGACACCATTTATTTAAAATTTAAAGGTGAAATTCTTTCACATTCTTGCTTGAATATACACCTTCAGATGCTCAACAGTTTGGCATCTCTGTTGTTGTATTTTGCGCTTCATAATCCTGGAGACAGGTCTGGACTGCAGGCAGGTCAGTCTAGTACCTGGACTCTACAAAGCCAAACTGTTATAACATGTGCAGAATGTGTGTTGGCATTGTCTCTCGGAAATAAGCAAGGATGTCTCTTAAAAATACGTTGTCTGGATGGCAGCATATTGCTTCAAAACCTGTATGTTTCAGCATTAATGGGGCCTGCACAGATGTGACAGTTACCCATGATGCCTTGGACACTAACACACCCCCATACCATCACAGATGCTTTAGAACTTTATGCTGGTAACAGTCTGGGTGGTCCTTTTCTTCTTTAGCCCAGAGCTCACGACATCCATGATTTCCGAAGACAATCTGAAATGTGGACTCGTCAGACCACAGCACACTTTCCATCGGTCCATCTCAGATGACCTCAGGTCCAGAGAAGTCTGCAGCATTTCTGGATGTTGTTGATATTTGGCTTTGTGTTTTAGAGTCTTAACTTGCATTTGTAGATACAGCAACAAACTGTGTCTACAAACAACAGTTTTCCAAAGTGTTCCCAAGCCCAAGTAGTAATATCCTTTATTGAATCATATTGGTTTTTAATGCCAGAGGGGTCAGAGGTCACAGGCATTTGCTGTTGGTTTTCAGCCTTGCCTCCTTCATGCAGAGATTTCTCTTGATTCTCTGAATCTTTTAACAATATTCTGAATTGTGTATGGTGAAATTCCTAGATTTGTTGCAATTGTGGGTTGAGAAACGTTTAACTGTTGGACTACTTGCCCACTCAGTTTTCACTAAGTAGTAATCCCAGCCCCATCAGTGCTTGTGAACAACTGAGCCTTTTGAGGATGCCCCTTTAATACCCAATCATGATAATTTCACCTGTTACCAATCAACCTGTTTACTTGTTGAGAGTCCCAAATAGGTGTTTTCTGAGAATTGCACAACATTCCCAGTCTTTTGTTGCCCCTGTCACAACTTTTTTTTGGAAACATGTTGCAGGCATGAAATTCAGAATGAGAGCATATTTCTAAAAACAAGAAAGTTTACCAGTTTGAATTTTAATTGAATACTTGTATTCTGTTTTTATTAGCAGCCCAACTTTTACTGAATCAGGATTCTATACCTGTATACTCTAGATTGTGTTGTTAAGGATGTGGTGCTTCATCAACAGGCAAGACCAAAGTCACAACACATGAACAAGAGGTCCCAAAGACAGAGCTGGAAAAGTGAGTACTGAAGTCACAGCTTTTGCAATTACATTCATTAATCACTTATATTATAGGCTGCAAATTAAGGCAAATTAAGTTTTTTAACTGCTAACTGTCAATACACAGAGAGCCAAAGTAGAGCACAGAGTTAAAGGGTTACAGAGAACTCCCCTTTTATGAGTTGCTATATTTCAATTGGCACACTTTCCTGATGGTCATAATGACATATCAGAATTTAATGACAGGAGACACGGAATGACGGAGATCCATCACTGGCCAAATTATCAGTGATTTACATAGCACTAAAAATAGTTGTATAAGAGTCACTTAACACAAGAACCATTTCCTTAGTCAAGGCAGACATTTGGTGTCTGGCCCATCTATCAAGACAAGCATTAGTTTTTAATTTTATAGTGCTGTCACTAATACGTTACATGAGCTCGGTTTACAGTACATCCATAACACTCACTTGGTTATGTCATATTAGGGTCATTTGGAGCACAGCAGTGATTTAAATTTTTGTCTCAAGGCATGTTTATTTCTGACATGTTAAAAAGATGCAAAAACAAAAATAACTAATAGAATTAACAGTAAACTTGTTCATCAAATTCCCAGTAAACAAAATAAACAGTCTGGGAAAAGGTATAGGCTGAAGCTGCCCCTTTTAACCATACATCTTGTTTACTCTCAAAAGGTAACATTTAAAAAACGAAACAACACAAACCAAAAAATAAATCAAAGCCTATATTCTTCACCTTGTCTTTCCATGTCAGTGCTTCTCCGTAATCATCCATTCTCATATTTATTAATTTTGCATATATATATATGTATGTATATATACACTCTCTGTCTTTTCAAATAATTTTTGGATGCTTCTACGATGTAAATTTCAAATAATATTTGAAGAAAAAAGTTACCCCAAGACTGGCCAAACTATAAAACAGACAAAATCTCAAACCAATAAAATAGAAAAGTACAATAAAGCACAAATAAAAGAGAGATAAAAAATGTTACTTATATAAAAGTATGTCAGTATAAGCAGGAAGATGTACTTAAAGTAATAAAAGTACACGTCAATTCAGTGAAAAGAATTCTGTGACTGTTACTTTATTTATTTATTCTATTTTATTTTAACTTAATTTAACCAGGAAGTCCCACAGAGATTAAATATCTCTTTTATAAGAGATACCTGGCCAAGGTAGCAGCTGTACAAAATCACAAATTTTAAAATGCAAATACAACATATTCAAAAATCCACAATAAAACAACAACAGCTATTCAAACAAAGAGGCTTCTCAAGAAGAAGGTGCACATCTCCATCACCTCATTCTTCATGATGCCACTGGACAAAAGTGTTTCTAATTTTAGATCTTGCAAATTGTTCCCACTGAATATATCATTAGATTATTATTACTCATGCATTAACTTAAAAGCAGCATTTTATGGTTGTAGTTGCATGAGCTGGAGCTCAATTTTAACTGACAACTGAGTTTGCATTAAAAAAATGTTCATTGAGGGCGGACATTTAGCTCATTTGGTAGAACGTCCAACCCATGTATGGAGGCTGCCAGACCTCTGCAGCGGCCGCTGGTTTGACTCCCGCCTGCGGCCCTTTGCTGCGCGTCGTCCCCTCTCTCTCTGCCCCCTTTCCTGTCTACTCTTCAGCTGCACTGTCAAATAAAGCCCAAAAAAAGAAAATGTTCATTGAAAGTAGTTGCAGATCAATTAATCGACTAATCAATTCAGCTGTATTTGTAAATTTTCATATGTTTTGTGTGCACAAAATCTTAATTTGTACAGTAACGTATAACTAAAGTCATCAAATAATCATAGTGGAGTAAAAAATATAAAATGTACCTCTAAAATGTAGTGAAGTTGAGTAAAAGATGGCATAAAAAGAAAATAAAAGTACCTCAGATTTGTACTTACATACAGTTATTAAGAAATGTACTTCCTTACCCTCCACAAAGCTATTGATCACTATATAGCAACCAATATATAACACTTACAAAACATATTTTAGGTTTTAATGTTACAGCTAATCATTTATTCAAATTATCACACTGTCAGAATCACAATATGTTGTCTTCTGAATATGTCATTGTCCCAGTGTCACCCCGATCTCCTTTGCTTTGACCAGATTGGACTCCTTGCGATCTAAACTCGAACAATCAGTGGATGCATTCATCAAGGCCAGGAAAGAGCTGGAGGAAATCTTGGTGAGCAAGACTTTTTCTTTGGTCTTAAATCTTTACAATAGGCGGAAATGTCTCTGTCTCCATCACATCATGAGATTGAGAGCTGATGGTTTTTATTACATACTGAATATTCACTTCTGACATGGCTTTTCCTTTCTGACTAAAGCTTTTTTTCCCCACTTTTTTCATCCATTTCTAATTCTGTGAGCTATCTTTTTTCCCCTTTTCCACTATTTCACATGTGCTGCTGGGGTTTTTGTGGTTTTCCTTTTTATCTCCTTGAGTCTGTATTTTAATTAGTCAGCAGAGGGCAGCAGTGAACAAGGACGTTTCCTCGCTGGATCTCCTGCTGACCTGAAGACTGAGCTAAAGAGGCACAGGGAACTGAGTAAGTATGCAAATCAACAAAACGCTGTGAGAAAGTCAGTCAGAAAAAGGCTGAATGCGAGTTATTTGCTGCATATTTCACTGACCCAACTGGATACAACAAGTTAGAATTTATGCTCTTCTTGCAGTTATTTATGGCACCAACACGACAGCTTCATAATTTTGGTTTAGGCTCTCTATTTGTTCTCATTTTAAAAATAATTATGATGGTGTTTGTGTCTTTTTCAGCATCCAGATTAGATGAGTTTTTGGAAGAAAATAAAGAGCCCCAGCATCACGGTCAAGGTAATGTATCTGCTAATAAATGTAATAAACCTAACACAGTGTTAGAGTAAACAATCTTTTATTGTTTAACATTCATGTGCTATTATTCTTTTACGCCATCAAGATAAACACACCTACTTCACATTACTGGGATATTACCACATTGATGACTGAGAGGCTTTATGGCCACGTTTTAAAGAGCTTAGTGTTCAACGATATCACAAGATTTACTCAAGATTAAAAGTGACACACATGTTTGAAGATAACATTTTCTCAAAGGGCACATTCATTTTGGTGAATTCGACAACTTGCGTGTTTGGGAGTTTTATTATTGTGGACATCCGCGTTAAGTTATGTGCAGGATATAAGCCTGGTGCCCCCACTTTTTGACTGTTTTGTTCACGTTATTTATCAATGACATCCCTCACAAACTGCCTCCATTTAGATAGCTGTCACTGTGTCTTTATCTCTAGGTCTTTAAAACGGCTGTAAGAAAACATTTTTGTCCCAATTGTTTAGCTCATTTCAAGACGAGCAGAAAAACAAAATTTAGTCACGAGGCTGTTTCATTCCTGAGGACTTCCCCATCCGCTACGACTTCACTATTTGATTTGCTTCCTCCTTGATCTTCTTTTCTGTTTAACATCAACGGCATCAATGGACGCTTGTTTTGGCTGTTCAGACAATCGTGTGCTCTGCGACCTTTGGAGAAAAACAACATTTTGTTATGGTTACACAAACAAGTCAGTAGATTTCCTAGGGAAAGAATTAATTAGATTATTTTAGGCACATATTATGCCTGCAGCAGAGCAATTCTTGTGATCCAATCATACAATGGTGGCTTGTGTAAAATTAATAGGGGGTATTGTCAGGAGACGAGCTTGTTTTCCGATAAGGTTGTTAGAAATTATTTTAATTAGTTCCAGTAAGGGAGCTGAACATACAGGATGCATTGTGGATCCACACCACAGAAATGTCACATTTTTTGTCACATGGTGGATCCGTGAAATTTATCAGTTTTGCATAAGCCTCCTTACAACAACAGACTTCACAATGTCAAGGCAGATAGCTGTGGGAGAGAATTGGCCCTCTATGTGCATTGAGACACACATTTTAAGTAAACAAACTGTTATTCAAAGCTGCTGAAGACTTCTGGCCTATATCTGCTGGGAGCGTGAAATCCAGACAGATGATGTTGATGGTATCTTGAAGCATGATTCTGCTCTAGTGTAAAATGTTTGTTTAGATTCGCTGCTATGGCCTTTAAGCTTTGGGTCCGTGCACTGAATACAAGAGGGGAGAGTAAGAGACTCTTTGGAAAAAGCTTCAGGGGGACATAAGATTAGACAGTATGTGCTGTTTGTTCTCTTACCTTGTCATCATCTGTCTGAATTATATATCTATAGTCTAGTCTAGTCTTTTAAACAAATATTTTATTTGGGTTGCGTGATAAAATAAATTAAAATATCAGTATCGACCCATGCAGTTCAGGTTCAGATTACTTTATTTGTGTCCATAGGTAGATTTGGTTTGCAATAAAAGAGAGACAGGGCATTTGTCTTGACACATTTACAAACATCACCAACAAAGAAAAAACATAAAAGTACTCAAAGGCTTCAAAGATTAAATAAAATCAAGAAATGACAATACATTCCACTCAAATAAATACATATCTCTAAGAATAAATGAGATAAAATAAATGCAGGCTAAAATAAATACATAAATAAACATTACTTTATAGCATCTTGGGACTATGAACCTTTGTCCAGAAAGAAGAAGTGTAATGGGAGTCAGTATTTAAAATCAAGCTGGTAATCCGCTGTAACTGCCTGGAGTACAGGGACTCTGCTGTGACTCTCCAGTTAGCCCACTAGACCGCTTCACAATTTGATTCAAGGAGTTTCTGTTTGTCAGAGATAAGTTTCTAAACCATAACACCAAAGAAAAGGATAAAATCTAATTAATAAAAGCATGATCAAATACGGTCATCATTGGTTTTGTCACTGTCAAATTAAAACAGTTTCCTCAACCACTGTGAATGTGTGCAGACACAGATACTTCTGTATCTTCTGCCTGATGGCTGCAGGATGAACAGGCTGTGGCGGGGGTTGGTGTTGTTTTTAAGTATTCTCTAATGCCCAGTGATGTTCTGGACAGTTTTAATGACCTGCTGTAGAGTTTTTCTGTACTGGGCTGTGCACATGCCATGCCAGTTTGTAATGTTCCCAGTCAGGATGCTGTCACTTGCTCCTCTGTAGAAGTTATCAAGAACTTGGCACAGGAAATTTGCCCTCTTAAGTTTCCTTAAGAAATACAGCTGAGCCTTTCTGAACCCTCTATAACTGGGTAGAGATGTGTGATGTCCATGACAGGTTCTCTGTGATGTCGATTCCCAGGAACCTAAATCTGTTCACTTGATCCACTTCAGCTCCACTGATGTAAACAGGGATGTGTGTCTTTACCTCCTTTCTGTTGTCTGTGCAACTCTCTGCAAGACTCTTGATTTGCAGTACAGTTTTCTCCATGCTGGGGGCTGCAGTCATGCGTGTACAGTGTGAACAGAAGGGGGCTAAGCACACAGCCCTGTGGGGCTCCAGTGTTGAGCACTACAGTGGAGGAAGTGAGACTGTCAGTCAGGTGTTTTATGTTTTTTTAATCGGCTTGTTTTACTCTCACAACATTTTACTGGAAAACATCTTACAAAACTATGCTGAGGCACCTTTAGGTGTTGTAGGGGCTGCAACATGATTTCAAGTGACCAGGCAAAGCCCACCATTACCCGAGTCATGCAACTGAGCCATGCTGCTGCCATGCTGACATTGTTTTAGGTCACAGTATTTAAAAAGGTGTAGAGATCGTTCACGTTCATATCCAAATGTGTGCAAACTAATATTGCTGGTGTAAAAGTGCAGCACCTGTTTTTCCTCTTTCAAATTAAGGCCACAGTTCAAACATATATTGTCTGTTGCAAAAAAAATGTTGCCATTTGTTCTCTTTCCTGTTGGACGTCTGGACTGGAGAGACATATGTACAGACAATAGTAGCACATGACTGTAACAGATATAGAGACTATTCATAATAAGTAGAGAAGAGTCATAGTCAGCAAACTCACTCAGTGTTTTAAATTACACTGAAATATCTATCTGAAATTTGCTAACATTAGCTAACCACATTTTACCACCAGCAAGTCACATTTCCACTGCAGGGACCAGGGTCTAAATTAAGTTTCGGGGACATTATTTCACACCCAAAAAGTCCCTGCTTACGGGGGCAGGGCAAGCCACTTTAGTGTTTGTTCATTGTGTTTTGATACAAAGTTAGAGAAGAAATTATACAACTGATGGACCGACAATGAAGTCCAGGTCTAATTGCACAAATAATGATGCCTGTCTGGCTCTTCATGGCATCATTGTTGCTGTGTAGTTGTGCACAAAAATATATAAAAACAGCCATCAGCGGACTTTGCATCATCTTCGCAGGTCTTTAGTCCACAGTGGAACACAGTCAACAATGGATTGAAAGAACCTTTCAGTTCCTTGAAAAGTAGTTCCTAGGACTTAAAGTTACTTGTACTTTGGGTGGAAACCCAGCAGCGGCAGAGTGTATTAAAGTTGGAGATGCAATGATTAATCGATTGTTAATTGATTATTAAATTAACTGACAACTATTTTGATAATCTATCAATCATTTTGAGTAAGAAAAAATGTCAAAATTCTCTGATTTCAGCTTCTTAAATGTGTTTTCTTAGGTTTCTTTACTCTTACATGACAGTAAACTGAATATCTTTGGGTTGTGAGTAAAACTAAACATTTGAGGACGTCATCTTTGACTTTGGGAAACGATTGACATTTCTCTTTTCCGACATTTCAAAACAAACAACTATAAATTGATTAATCGACAAAATAATTGGCCAATTAATCAACTATGAAAATAATTGTTAGTGTTAGTTGCAGCCCCAATTAAAGGGGACATTTCAACCTGTAAACATGTAAGTTTTCATTTCTAAGAGAAAAAATGTGTTTCATTACATAGTCTCACTAGTCTCACTTTACACACTGCAGGTTTTGAGAGACTTGTACTGAATATTGCCCACCATTACAGAAGTACGGTAAAACAAATCTTCCATGGCAGCCATTACACACCAGGTAGAGCCCCTTTTGCATTTTCAGACTTTGGAGTCAGACCTCAGGTCCTTCCCTCTCTTAGGTGCCTCTTGACCTCCATCCTACAGTACCAAGGCAGCTCAGTAAATCCATGAGGACATTTAAACCTTGAAGGCCAGTCCTCCAATCCCACATCTCTTCCCACGTCTTCTTCCCTTTCTCTTTCTTTCCCTCTCCTCCATTTTCCTGCCTTGTCATGCCCCTTTTACCGTCTCACGCTGTGACGGTCGAAACTACGTCTTCCCTCAAAGTGAGTGTGCGGTGTTGAGAAGCGCTTACGACCGTCCTTTAAGGTTAACAAAAGTTTCAGTAAGCGTTCTAAAGAAGTCACTCTCAGTGAGCAATCAGGCTTGGGGCGAACATAAATCCTCTGGGTATAGTCACGGCATTACAAATACCCGCAGCGTCTGTATGTGCTGATGACTACAAAATTGAAAAAGAAAGGCCCTAATAATTCTGAGGCAAGTTTCCCTCAGCAGTAGGTATTGATTATTTGTGTGTGGTGAGAGATTTGGAAAATTCAATTAAAGGAGTTGTGCAAAGGATTCATAAATTCAGCCCCTCCAACCCGTATCGAGACGTGGTTATGTTCTAAATCAATGCTGCACTTCACAATATATTTTCTTAGGAACATAAAAATAAATAACATTTAAACAGTTCTGCTTACTACAGAAACAAATTTTATTTTCTCCGAAGCTTTTAAGTAACAACCAAGTACTGACTTGTGCGCATCTTCAGGTTGGTAACATATTTTTATTGCAGTTTTTCCCATAAGAAAATCCTATATAATATGAATTTTGAGATGACAAAATGAGGGGAAAGGGGACGGCTCAGCAGTGTAAAAATTGATCAGGCCATAGATGGGGCCACGTTGGGGAAGATTTGTATGTCAGCAGTAATGGGCTGTATTAAAAAGAAGATTCCTTAAGATGTCATAAAAGTGATGGGGCTGTGTCGCAGGTCGTGGGCTGCCGGCCCAGGCTGCTCCCAGACTCGGGCACATCAATCCTTAGCAGCCTCACGGACAGATGCCACCTACCCACCGGGAGTTTTATGCTTTCTGATTGAACACACGGTTGCAATTAAAGGGGGGAGTTGTATATTAGGCTGTTTTGGTCCAAGTGAAGCCGGTGGCCTTCGATCGACAATGTGGGTTGCAGAGTATGCAGTCTTTTCAGGCGTGATTTCTGATTTAGTGCATTCTGATTCATTGCATTTCATCTGAGGGTGCAAATAATATACTTCCGTGTTTCTTTGAAATATTAACATAGCAAGCAAGTAATGCTTTTTTCATAAGAAAATATAGCTGAGCATTGAGTGAAAACACTCATTAGCATTAGCAACGTTTTTAAAGGTCCAGTACGTAAGATCTAAGGGAATCTATTGGCAGACTATGCCAGTGCAATATTCATAAGTAAGTCTTCATTAGTGTAAAATCACTTGAAGATAGGAATTGTGTGTTTGTGGCGTTATAATGAGCCATTTATACCTACAGAGGGTGCGGATCCTCTTTCCGCCAAATTGAACCGCCATGTTTCTATGAGGGCTGCAACTCGTCTGACTCATCAGATGTAGTCTCATCACAGCATCCGCTATCTGCGTTTTCAAAGTCCCTGGGAAACAACAACAGCCTCCGAGCCAGCAATCAACACGCTAAAAAAGGCAAACTCGGTTGCTAACAGTACAAACATAAATAAGTTAGCAGCTCTTACCCTTTTCTTTTGCAGTGATTCCCCACCAACACTATTTTGCAAAGGCACCACTGGTACAATCTTGTTCTTGATTAACTGATTAGTTGTTCAGTCTATAAAATGTCAAAAACGGTGCCCAAGCTCAAGGTGACGTCCTCAAATGTCTTGTTTTGTCCACAATCCAAAGATATTCAGTTTACTGTTATAGAGGACTAAAGAAACCAAAAAATATTAACGTTTGAGAATTTGAAATCAAAGAATCAAGAAATTTTTTCCAAAACAATTAATCGATGATCAAAATAGTTGACAATTAATAGCTGACAGCCAATCAATTAATCAACTATCATTGCAGCTCTAGTTTCTACAGTAACCCAGAACAGACAAACCAAATACTGGCTCTCTGGAAGGCCCTTCCTTTGTTTTTTTTTGCAGCCATCATAGTTTCTCTTACACACTTTGAAGGGGAGGGTGATGTGAGGGGTATTCAGGTAGTTGCGATATACAAAATCATTGCTAGATGCCAGTAAATCCTAGGCACTAGTCCTTTAAGATTGTAGTTGTCTTAACATTTAATGACTTCTCTTCCAGTTATGTATTTGTTCTGACTATTTGTTTCTGGATTTGCTTTTCTGTATTCTCCTGCCACTAGTATTGCCTTGAGTGTCACCCAGATTACTGAACTGTAGGTATTTCTTTTTTAAATAAACACTTTAACTCACCTATAAATACTTGACTTTAGGTTTCATCATCTCTCTTTTTAGAAACTGTGAAGGCAGGTAGCTCCTATGAGTTTCTGAACTCCATTATTGGCTGAGGTACCAAAATCAACTAAATTTGTTTCAATGTGAAATGAATTAACAATTCTAGTTTAAAGACTGACTGAAATCCAGTGCCATACATGTTGGTTTTTTAACAAATCGCTTTGGTTTATGGGAAACACGCCTCCTGTTAACTCTCTTCTTTGTGAACATTCAATCTTGACAGTGACTGTGGTGTGTGTAATATCACTGGGTGCCAGTGGGGTTACAATCATGTTTTCCTCTCCCATATTCCCCAGGTTTTTGTTAGCGAGGCATCTCGGCTGTTGACAGCTAATGGAATTGCTCTTCACCTCCTGAGCGTATGATCCCGCGGAGATAAGGCAGGAGATGAATGTGGAATCTGTGCTGTCAGTTGTGAGGCTGAGATGTCTTGCGAGCCGTCATTCATCTGCAGGAGAAGCGTCTGAAGCGGTGGGAGCGAATCCTCTGACATGTTAGACTCTGTCTATCCGCCGCAGCCTCTGCCTGGCAGCTGACAAATGTTGATTCTACATTAACCACAATGCTGCAACGCTGTGCAAATAATGTTCTTTCAGATGGCAACCCTCATCCCCTTTATGGCTAAAACTATGCAATCCTTCCCACCTGTGCAGTTTAACACCTTTGAAAGTAAAGGTGGGGGGGCAGACTGTCTTACACAACACAGTAGTCTCTTTATTTGGCAGTGCCTGGGAAGGCCGAGGCCTCTCGCTGCCCGAGTCGACCTAAGCAACAGCTGGTGTTCACAGCAACATTTCCTATTTCTGCCTAAGGTGGATCGTGTAGCTCTCACTTTATCACCCTTAGAGGCCACGTGAAGGACAAAGCCAGCACGCCCATAAACAAAACTAATGTTTTGATACAAGCCCCTTTGGAGATTGAGGAAGGATCCATGGTGCGTTTAATGGCCCCTTACCACCCCGATGCATCAAATGATCTCCTACCTATCCCAACGGTTTTCACTGTAGGCTGGCATCTAAAACTGTTAGATCCTTTTCTTACTTAGAGTAATAACCCGCATTAGTAGTCTGGGGTCCCTGGGGGAGATTTTCTTCGTCTCCCATTAGCACAGAGTTTTAGCCATGAGGGTTCAGTATCTATTTGCTGTGCTTGCCTCAAGTTTAGAGCCACAGAAACTGTGGATACTGAATGCATCCTAGGTAACTAATCAGGGACAAGGTTTTTAGCCTTATTTTCACTCTCTGGTGTGTGTTTACTTTTTTAAAGGGACAGCTCCCCACAAAATCCAAAAGCCGAGTGTAATCTAGTTCCATTACACTGCAGAGTAGGCAGACATCTCCACGGCCGATATCTCAAAAACTCGGCGACTCATTCCAAAACACTAAATCGCACTACAAGCCAAAGAAAAAATGTGTATTCTTGACATTAGGTTGAAAACACCAGACGCACATGGGCTAGACACTTTATCCGACTGAAATTGTTAAATGTGACATTTATGCACAAGTTTCTAATTGCAAACCTGATGTGTCTCAAAACAGACACAACAGAGCATTGTAAACACAGCCAGACAAGGCAGTTTGCTTCAGTGAGTTTTATATTTTATAGCTTTACTATTACTGTTCTGTAACTGGGAGTGTGATGCTATCTAACGTGTTTATAAAGTGCTGTGCAATGTATATTTATATTTAAACTGCAACTAATGCTTATTTTCATTAGCAATTAATTGTTTGATCATCAACCAATATACAAAAAATGATTTTTGCCTGATAAATGGCTTCAAGGGACATTTCACCCCAAAATCAAACTACTTTATTTCTATTGTAGAAAGAATGTAATTTTTCATAAAACTGTTCACAAAAAGGTCTGTGGATTATCTTGAGTAATCGAGTCATGATTTCTGAAAAGAAACGTTGCTGGTGAGTTTTTCAGATGTCTTTTTGGGGTATTTTTTCAGCACCACAAGTCGAGTGACATGTAGTCCTGAGAGAAGGTCGATATCTCCAAATTTCGGCAACTTGCACCAAAATAGCACTACAGGTCACAAGGAAGATACGTATTTTTGATTTTGGGGTGAAATGTCCCTTTTAGATTAATTATCATATTATTATCATAATTGTTTATTGATTAATTTTGTGTAGCTTATCTTATCACAGGATCTTCCTCTGCAGATGTAGCTGCCCACTTGTCACTGAAATGTCACTTTCTAGTCATTGCTTATTCAACTAATCTTTTAAATATTTAACTTAATTAAAACATTTCATTTCAATAAAGTCAACCAGAAATAAATGTTTTGAATGTGTTATGATATTTTATCCCTGCTGTATTAGTTGTTTACCTGTTTGTCTACCTTATTAGTACTAATATTATTAATCTACATTAATATTCCAGACACAGGAAGGTAAATTCTAGTGTTTCCTCACATCTTTCTAAATAAATTGCCATCACAACGTTATATAAACATGTGTAATAAAAGGGCGACCCAGCACCTTTCACACATGCCCTAATTGCCCCCTTGTGCTCATGTTCCATTGTAGTAACAGTTAACTCAGATCTCAGGCTCTTATTTGTCCCTGTGGCCCATTATTGGCTACCGGCCTGGAGCCTCAGATGCACAGGCAACCCTCACTGACCTGATAACATTTATAGTTGTAATGGATTTTTTTATGCCCGTCATTAACTGGCTCAGAGATTGGAGAAAGAAATTGCTTGTACCTTTTTCTGTGGTATTTCAACTTTATAGCATTATGTTCAGATATGTCACCTTCCATCATCTCTTTTTAAGGCCTGTCCTGTCGCTGGTCTTGTTTTAAATGAACAGGTCTTTTGTGCAGGACCCTTGTAGTATCAGGGACTTGTAATGAATATTTAATGATGTTGAGTAAAAGCTTTGAAAGATATAATTTCTGTCCAATTATTGGCTCTGTCTCTGCCAGACTGTTAGGGGTGATTTAGCGGACTACTTGGTAAATGTAGACAGTTTATATGAAGCTGCTGAAAATCTAATCATTTAACAACGTGGCAATAAAACTCATGTTCACTTCAGGTCATTGAGAAGAAATTTTATTTATTTTCACAAAGACCAAGTTTGTACAAAATAACTTCAATGATGGATAAAAATATACAGTAGAAACCCGTAAAAAAAAAAAGTTCACATGAATAGATAATGATAACCGTTACTGCTAGACCTGAGTCCAGTCCATCAGGTATGTATTTTAATCACAAACCCCAGAACAGGTGCTGAGGCTGGACAAAATAACAGGAACACCTTACAATATCATACAGGCCAGCACGACCACCAGCTATGGCTTTAAAAGTTACGAACAAAATTAAACTGAACATTACAACAGGCGTTCCTATTATTGTGGCCACCTCCAAACAGGCACAGAGTGATTTAAAGTCAAGTTGTACCTCTAAGATGAGCCAGCAATAGTGAAGCTTAAAGAGCTAAGTATCATTGGTCCAAGAAAAAAAAGAGGTGTTTCACGTGAAGGTCATGTAGTTGAGGAAAAAGAACAGAAACAAATAATTTTGTGAATTTATTTGGTCCAAACTGGAGAAATATCGCTACCCTTTCATTTCAAAGCTCCTCTGAGTTGCCGTTTTGTAGTAAAATAATTTTTCAGCCCACAATAGGGCTTTTCACACTGCATAATCTTAGCGCAGAGCTATCATTAGCCCTGGGCTAAGAGTTGACCCTGGCATAACTTAGCTCGTTTTCAAACACACATTGTTAACCTAGCCTAAGCCCAGGGCTGTATGATTCACACCACACTTCCATTAGCCCTCAGTTAAATGTGTGTCGGAAAACACAACTAGTGTTAACATTTTACAACGACGCTTGACTTCTCTCAACAGCCTTTAGCCTTGTTTCACACTGGAACCTCTTAGCCATGTGTTTAGCCAATTTTTTAGGGGATAACCACACAAACTCGTGGAAATTCACTGGGAACTATTCAACCTTTCTTCGAGGATCAACTCCCCCTGCCCACCCATGTGCACACACACGCAAAGAGAGATGGAGACAGACAATAAAAGTGCTTTGCTGTCAAATGACTGACCATACATGTAGTCTTGTGATCTGCTAGCTTGACCTGTGACTAATTTAGCTGGGCTTGGCGCTGGTACCTAGCCTTTAGTAGTCTGGACCACTCTGCTAATAAACAATGGTAGTGAGATGTCATGGTGGCCTTTATAAAATAGGAACTTTTCTTCTGCAGCAGCCAAACCAATACACAATGTTTTAACCTTCAGGCTGCAAACTGAGCATCTAGCCCATCTCGCAGTCACAGCACTGTAGCAAATGCTCTACTGCTCTCATGCAGTAAAGAGTCAAACTGTGAATGTGCCTACGTTAAGGTTAAAACAAATTTTTTAAGACAAGACAACAGTTGCATACACTATTCGATTTTTTAATAGTTTATTTCTAGGCAAAAACGGTTAAAAAATCCCTAGCAAGGCCTCAGCTAAAGTTGTGGTTAGCCGATTTTGGAATATGCCGATGTTAAAGCTTTCTTTGCCTGGGGCTAAAAAGGTCCTAAGAATGCTTTTAGCCCACGGCTAAGTGCAGTGTGAAAATGCCTAATATATTTTAATAAGCATTTCTATCGGGCTACAGTTAACGATTACTTTCATTATGGATTAATCTGCTGGTTACCTTCTATATCAAATGTTGGCGATATCATCAAACGTTTTTTCTGAGCAAAAGTCTAAAAGCCAAAGATATTCAATTTACTTTAATGCATGAACGAGAGAAACAAAAATATATCACATCTGAGAAGCTGGAACCATCAAATGTTTGCTGTTTTTGCTTGAAAATTCACTTAAGTTATTTATTCATTATCAAAATAGTTGCCAATTAATTTTTTTGACTTATCATTGCAGCTGTACATTTGTGCTATTTGCACTGGGGACATGATGGCACAAATACAAGCCCTCAAGCACACTGAGAGCTGACATGTCCCACGGTGTAACACTGGCTTTCCTGATGCAAAATTAGCAGACGTGTATATCACTACCTTTGGCCCCATTCACTTGTTCTTCTTCTGGCTCTTTCTGCTCGTTGGCTCACTGAACTGGACAATGTTGAAGTACACAAATGTCCCCAAGAAGTGAAGGAAAGCAGCAACAGACACCAACACGGGAAACAAGTCAGGTAGACGTGGTGGAGGAACCAGAGCTACACACACGACGCTCAGCGCAGCCATGGCTGTGACGCTGATGTAGAACTGTAACAGAGACAGACACAGTGGTTATGAACTGATTCACATGAGAACAGGGAAACATGATCATATAGTATGTTGAGTTCAAAGTGAAATGCTAAAAGATTTAAAGGGATAGTAAGGATTAACCGGAGAGTAGCATTTCTTACTGCAGAAGCAATGAAATGCTGTGTATAGTCTCAACAGAAAAACAAATTTTAGCCACTTAAAGAAAGCCCATTTAAAAGACCAGTATCACTTAAAGTGCACGCTATATTTAGAGCATATTCACCACTTTACTTTGCTGTCAGACAGCCTTTTTCCTCAGGAAACCACCACTGTAGAAGCCAAATATCACTTTCTCTCACTCAACCAGACTACACTGGCAAAAACAACAAATTTTACCTTGCAGAACATGGGAGCTGCTGATCTACTGCTGCCTCATTTGTTTGTTATTGTGTGACTTCGGTGAATGTGAACTAATCTCTTAAATCACCGAATTCACACAATAACACAAATAAACTAATTGATTGAGGCAGCAGTAGACCAGTAACTACTGTGTTCTGCGAGGTAAAATTACTGATTTCGTCAATGGAGTTTGGTTGGTTTGGAGAGAGCAATATTTGGCTTGTATAATTAATAGCAGTTTTCCATCAGAAGAGGCTGTTTGACAGCAAGGCAAAGTGGTGAAAATGTTTATGTTTATGTAATCTTTTTTTTTTTTTTTGAAGTGACCAAAATATGTTTTGCTGCTGACTCTGTCCATAACAGTATACTGCTCAGCTTCCTACAACGGTACTCCTGCTGCTTCTATAAACCGAGGGCGAGTCAACCGCCATCTACTGTAGGTAATACCCTTTAACAAACATTGTCTGAGGTCAAATAACTGTGGTCGGGTGCTAACGTAGAGCTACATACAAAGAGAGACGAAACATCTCTTATTAGTTTGACAAAAAGATCTCATCTCAAAAGTCAACTTCCTCGCTTTATCGTGATCTTTCAACCGCATCCCACTGACTTCATCAGAAATGTTGAAGATTGCTCTGTTGTCAAGATGGTTCAGTTATGATCATGTGACATAAATATGATCACATCTGGGAGGGCGATCACAACCCCTGTCTCTCAAGAATACCGTCACCATGACAAATGAGCAAATGCTGTCTGCTGATGAATACCATCAGATGTGGTTAAAGGCTCTCAAAAAAACAGCAAATAAGTAGACCCTTGTTTTCAGATTATTTTGTCAAACTACCATTTCCAAAGTCAAGAATGACATTTACTACTCAAAGAGCAGCATGTGGTCAAAATAGAGCATGAAGATTTTTCATGTGTAATGGTTCATAACTATTTTGTGGTATGAGGAATTAACTGCAACTGAAATGTCATCAGATCGTTCTACTTCAAACCACTTAAGTGCCCTGATGACATCAACTAAGTTATTTGTTTGTACTTGGGCTTGGAGGCACAATAAACTGGCCTGAAACCCTGCATCACAAATTGAGCTGTGGAGTTTGAAAGACGTGGGTGTTCACGAAAGAAAGCTGCATTGTGTAAAGGCCATGATCCAGCATTTTTGACCTCACCTAGAGGAAATGTAAGATATCCTGGCTTCTGTAAATTGCAGAAATACCCCTTTTAATGTAGACAACTCTGGTGTCCAAACCACTTTTTTGTGATGGCTTGAATTGATATTCCATAGCAGAAACCTTTCCTCATAAAACTATGAAAAGTCTGCTCTCCTCAGGCTAAGAACAAACTGTTAGCTTTTCCCTTATTTTAAGTGTAACTATTATATCAAACCAATGAATGGTTTAATTTGAAAGAGCTCTCAAATCACACCGCATATTTATCACTGGATCACTTCCATCAAATTGGTCATTTGAGAGGTGCTATAAAGAAAAGATAGAGGCACTGCAGAATAGCCTATTTGAATTAAGGCCGACGTAACTACTTTTTGCCGTGTTACAGAGTTGCAAACAGAACTGGGGTGAGAGTGAGATCATTCATGTGTCTATTTGGGCTTTATGACCAAGAGATAAGTCAGTGAGTAAGATGGAGGAAACACCTCATGCCCACACCCTCCCTGCCACCCCAAACCCATGAAACCTTATCGCCTTCATTGGGGCTCGCTATTTATGCTGCTTGTGTAAATAAATATATCTAGGCAAACCTGTGTTAATGACACTTGCTATAAAAAGACACCTCCTCTTAATCTCTGACACCCTACCGGTGCCCCTGTCGCTAAGGGGCTGGCAGTGCAGCCACTTCAGACACTGTGGAAACTTAAATAAGTGATAAATAATTCTTTGGCTGGCAGCGGCTTTCATCCCCGGACAGCTTACACAGCTTACAGCGGCACATGATCTTTATTTATACAGTTGGGTATATCTTCTCACACGGTCGCAATTTAGGTCTAGTGCCACATTCAAAGTACAGGCCACCTGGGATCCTGAAATCAGCAGCCTTCTTATTCATCAGCTGGACATCTTCCTCCCCTCCGTGTACAAGACCAGACATGAACTATTAACTTCATCAAACAGCAATGTTACTAGAACCACTTTGCCTATCAGAAGCAAAAGGACACCGTGTTTTAAACTTAACACCTCTTTGCGTAGGATTGAAAAATTTGTGATTCTGGCGGCTCCTAGTGGTAGTAATAAAAAAAAACACTGTGGTAGAGGAACTCCTGTCACAAATGACCCTGTAACAATGAGATGAATGAGCTGAAAGTGACAGATTTTTTCACTGAGATTGCTCCATGTCTCTACAAACAAAAAGTCATGCCATTAAAATAATTTCAAAGATGGTTTAATCGCGGTTACTTTAGCATCTTTACACTGATTCCCAGCCAGAGCGTTTGCAGTCAGAGCCCCGAGGCTCAGGAACGATCTGCCCAAAGAAATCAGGTTGGCCGAGTTAGTGATCTCCTTTAAATCCCTTCTTAAGACATTATTTTATCTGAAAGACTTTCCTGATTTTATCTGAGTTTTAAATGTTTTGAACCACCTTCAAAGGATAGTTTCGCCCTAAAACAAAAATTCTGTCATTACTTACTTACCCTCATGCCCGTTGTGGGTCTGGTTTATTTTGTTAATCCGCAAAACACTGCTGAGTTTGACAGGAAAGCAATGTTGCAGAATCTCCCAAACAATCTAAGTGAATGGTGACCAGTTTTTAAACACAAAAAACAACTGGAAAAAACAATAAAATCCCTCCATACTGTTTGCCTGGCATAATCCAAGTCTCCTCAAGCCCTAACACAAGTCGTTTGCACGCTGTCACAACACAAACACCCACTTCAGACAGTGTGCATGTGAACGGTGCTCCAAGCTAAGGATCTACAGTGAAGATTCAGGCTGAAAACATGGTGTAAATAACTTTTTTTTAGTTAAGTTGGCATGTCGGGCTTTAAGAGACTTGGATTATGCCAGACGAGCAGTATGGAGGTATTTATGTTTTTATTCTGTTGTTTTTGTTATGTTTGACAACTCATCACCATTCACTTCCATTGTTTGGGAGATTCTGTAACAGTTTTCCTGTCAAACTCCAGCAGTGTTTTGTGGACTAAAACTAAACCCGACCTTTCATTTTTGGGTGAACTATCCTTTTAATTTTTTAACATTTTTTTGTTTTCTTATTTCTTGCCTTTTGCAGCATATTGGTTCTAAACACCAAGTTGTTTTTATTTGTTTTCTTGTAAAACCTGATGATTTTACAACTCGTCTGTTTTAATTTGTTACATGGATTTTGAAAAGTGCTCTATAAATATAATCAAATAATTATAGACATAGTGGCTTTAAATTACTTTTAAATTACTCCTATGCATGCAGTTGATCTGTGTTGATGAAAATATACAATACTGCCCTGCCTACCTGTGTTAATGGGTATTAAGGAATCTGTATGACCTTTATTTTATTAACAACCAATTAAAGCTGCGGCTGCAATGACAGAGCTACCGCCTCCTGTGCAAATCTCTGGGACTGCAGACCTCTGCAGCTTGACCTAAAGCATGTAACTGATATAAACCATGAAATCACATCTGCACTTGGTTAATGTACTCGTTTATACTGTTTTGACTTCATCTTTCACATGCAGTATGGCTAGAAACACAAGTCATGGGCAAAACTGTGTTTTTTTCCCCATCAGTCAGGTATAAATTGTGCAACATATCTCTCTTAATGCAGATGAACAGTTTTTTTTGCTTTGTCCACACCAGTGATGAAACAAATACTGATTTCATGATAGATTGAGGTAAAATACTCGATGGTTAGTATTACCGTTTCAAATGTAAATGATCATTAAACACCGTACTTGATTATGGCCCTTTGAAAAACTCACTCCAACCTCAACCAAAGTTCGTAACAGTTTACCAGACGCAGGTGCAGCAGCAAGGTTTGTTCTGTCACAATAAAAACAATGACATCGCAAAGGACATGATGTCTTTCAAATCAATGAGAGGCTGTGATTACTGCATTTTAGTAGTCATCAACTACTTCCAAGAAGTAGTCGACTTACTGTATTTCCCCCAATAACAATGATCAATTCTGATTGGAATAAAGAAAGCAAATAAATCTAAGTTATGTCCACCTTTAGTCATTAGAAGAGCCTATTATGCACTAAGATTATGTACTCAAATAGTTTGAAATACATGAGAAACTTCAGATATAACTTATGAAACTACTGTAACACACTGAGTGTTCACAGGCTGCATTAAGTTTACAAATGTATTGGTTTACTGAAATAAGCATTATTAATAGCAACTGCACTGTGCTAAAACCATGGATTAGTTGACAACAATGTGCAGTGTCGCCTAGTGGTTTTGACTTGTCCGTAAAACCTCTAGTGAGTATCAGTGCTGTTTGAACATTTTAAGCACATTCACCAAGGTAATACTAAGACTGTAAGTAGCAAATCCTAACTACATGTTCAAATGTAGAAACTAGAGAGACCTGATCTGCATCACGCCACAAAATCAGTACTGGGTGTTGTACTGCTCGTCTTGTTTCAGGGCAGGGACAACACACTGACCTTCCATCTCACAATACCAGGCCAGGTCCAGTTTGGGTAGGCAGAAAAGCATCTTGTGTAGGCTCCCAGTCGAAGCTCCTCCTCTGAACAGTGCTCCAGCGCAGACAGCAGATAGATGCTGAGGAAGAGGAAGGCCAGCGAGGTCACAGCATAGGGCACCAGCAGGCCATCTTTCAGAAACAGAGGCAGCATGCTGCACAGAGGGAACAAGGGCAAGAACAATGGTGCATTTAGTGTTGATAATTTAAGCATTCTTGCTGATGTCTTCTGGAGCAATCTACAATAACTCCAAAGAGAGCAACATGTAATGACTGTAAACTGTAAGCATGAATTGCAGAAGTCTTTTTACATGCAATTTGCAGCTGGAGCTTTGAACTAGACCTTTACTTTTGACAGCATCTTTATATACAGTACATCCAACAATACATCATTAAGCTCAGTATCATGTTTGTTTAGAGAAGGATACCAGTAACCCACATAGCTTCTGTCCCCTGGGCAGACATTCATGGCAAGCTTATGTTAGTTTAGAGAGGGGCATGGACAAGAACAACAGTTGACTCATAGTAAATCGTGCGTCACCCCAGCTTGTAAAAACCTATCCACACACAACAAACCACTCATTCTGATTTTTACGCCAACAAAAACGTCCCATTCAGCAGATAAATGTTTAACAATTTGGAAATACATACTTCATCAATTTAGACAAACTGGCTGCATTCTGTCCTCGTAAAATTGCTATGGTTGAGCATCCATTCAGCCAATTGTGCAAACAAAAGATGTATTTTTTTAAATGGCAGAGTGTGTAGAGGATGCAGATAATGTGAAATTGGACTGTACTGAGAGGCAGCTACAGAATGACCTCCTGTCCCTACACAACGCACACTTAGACAGCAGGCATGCAGACTATGCCATGTAATCCCCAGATATCCTTATACTAAACCACACGCACAACAATTAGTGCTGCCGGAAGAATTTAACAACAGCTGGTGAAAGTTAGACACAGCATTTGCAGCACTACTTGTCTTTTCCATTCATGGTCCTCAGCTCAACCCGTATCTAAGATCCATTAAGCTTTTTAGGATTATTTCTATGGCTGTTTCTCATTTGATAGTTAACAGTGGTGAGGCAGAGAAGACTGGGAGAAATAAAGAGAGGTGACAATGAAATGTCAGATTCAAACTCTGGACACTACAGTTACTACATGTGGTACATGTCAATTTAACCATGATGTCCATCTTTATCTTAAAGCCTGACTCCATGTCTGTTCTTTTCCAGGTTTTTCAAATGGAAACTGCCCCTCAGTTGTTGGCAATGCCATCATACAGGTCACGTGGGAAAACATTTTTAGAAGGGCTTGAGAAAATAGCATTTTGACGCAAAAACGTGTATTTCAACCAATCAATTTAAATGTTCTGATCTGAATGCAGGGAACACTATTGGGAAGCTGGCAGATGTTATAAAGACCTCAAAAATAATAAAATAAATACATAAATAAATAATGGACCTGCCCTTTAAAGCAAGACTCTTGCTTAACGATGACCCCTTTGGTCTAAGTCACAGGTATAGAATAAGGGTAATTGATAAAGGAAAGATTCATAAAAAGTCAGTGATGGGACTAAGTAATGTCAGTTATAAAGCAATATGTGGCTTAATTCTGGTAACGTTAGCTACTATAAGCGTCTCGTCATACCAGTCAAAGTAAGGCCATAGTGGCAAAACCTCTGAGTGCATCAGATTGAGAACTTTTCAACTTTTCTTCTTTCCACAGGTACATAGTTTCTTATGTTCTAACTCCAAAATTTGAAGGACCAGTGTGTAGGATTTAGAGGCATCTAGCGGTATGCTTGTAGATTGCAAACAACTCGTTGCACTCTCCCCTTCCAAGCATGTAGGAGGACCTATGGTGGTCGGGACAACTCCATGGAAGAGGATCTGTGCCCTCTGGAGCTATAAATGGCACATACTAGGGTAAGGAAAACCCAATGATTCTTGTTTTCAGGTGATTATACAGTAATGAAATAATACTTATGAATATTATTTTCCCTATAAAATCCCTGTAAATCTTACACTCTGGGCCTTTAAGACAGGTTCTTCCTTGTTTGACCATGTCTGAATACAGTATATTTGATGTGTTTTTACTTTCTACACCTTTGCTAATAGTGAAAGGTAACTGAAATAATGTTGCAGCAAAGGTGTCAGAGTGTCTGTGGAGGGTTGCATGGAAGCCTGCTGTTTATTAAAAAAAAAAGAGTTCAAAATTTTGGGAAAGAGTTTGCTCCCATTTGGTAATGATGTTGCCAAGCAACCAGCAGCAACTCCAGCTCCCAGCTAAGACACAGTTTGGCACATAATGCCTCATGAAGCCTCAACATGTCGTTTTCACCCTTAGGTTTTTTACAGATTAAATAAACAAGATAACAGAAAAAGATAACAGGTGGATTTCGTTATATTTGGACAGAGCCAGGCTTGTTGTTTCCCCCAGTTTCCAATCTTAATGCTAAGCTAAGCTATGCTAAGCAGCCGCTAGTGGTAGCTTCATACAAAACAATTCAAACTTTCCCTTTAAAACTAAAACAAAGTGCCAAGGTAGTTTTGAACAGACTTCAAGCTTCGTCAATCAGGTGCAACCTGATTGATCAATATTTCACAGTAATTAAAAGATGCTACTTGATGAATACAACATGTAAATAATAACACCACCAATAATGGCTTTCATAAAGGTTAAAGCTCTGCAGTTGTACCTCATCGTCTTACCTGAATGTAGAGGCCAGCAGGAACCAAATAGCTATCAGGGGCAGATCATTCAGCAGGAGGCAGACGGGCCTGAAAACATAATATTCTCACTGTTAGACACTCGACAGTAAGTACCATTAAATATTGCTTGACAGTAAGACGGGAAGTGAGGCCATGTTAGGTCGGAGCTGGATGTGAACTAATATCATGAGTGTATCATATTAAAGCAACTAACTCGATAGAACATCCACAGGAATTGATTATTGACAGTCTCTCACGGGGCAGTCAAGTGTTTGTGGTATCACATTACTTTTTATCAGTATATGCCTTTCACTGTAGCTACACTGGCACATATGCTACAGTAAAACCCTTCAATAACTGTCCTTCAAGATACAATTTTTGTGCTGTATAAAGACCCTCCTTTCCATATTCCATAATATATATTATCTGTTAGACTGGATGACATAGTGCCTGACAACATTGTTGTTGTACTATACTTGTTTTTGTTTTTTGTCAAAAAAAAAAAAAAAAAAAAAAAAAAAATCAAACTTTTACTTAAAGTGAAAATTCAATTTCAACATTGAATGTTTTCCAAAAAGTTATGGTGTTAAAATTTGAGACTTAAAGGAACAGTCCAGATTTTTTGAAGTGGGTTGTATGAGGTTTAGCAGCATAGGCCCACCTAATTCAAATGTAAACTATATTAGAATATATTCATTGCTTTACCTTGCCTTTAGACTGCAAGTTTGGAAGGGAAGCCAACGTTATGTAAGCCAAATATCACTCTCGCCAAAGTAACCAGTCTCCATTGACAAAAACAGTAATTTTACCTCACAGAACACAGGAGTTGCTTGTGTACCTCCTCCTCCATCAGTTAGTTTGTTGTGTTCTTGTGTTATCATGTGACTTTGTTGAATCTGAACTAACCCATTAAAACACCAAAGTCGCACAATAACACAAACAAACTACCCGACTGAGGCAGCAGTACACTGGCAACTAGGGGTGTCAACATCTACACGTGTAAACGGGTACACGGATAACAAATCATAACCGTTTAGAAAAATCAATAACCGTGCACATGTCATTTTTTCCTCCTCCTCCTTCTCGTTCATTTCTCACCAATATATATAGTATTTTTAGGGGTGATAATGTTGCCTGAAAGCTTCAGATAATAACATTAACTAACTATACACTTAAATGTTCCCACTAGTGCAGTTATCCGCATACATAATATATGCATGGGGCGCAATGTTATGTTGATATTAAAAAAAAAACAAAACCGCAGCCACAGCCAGTGTCGCGTCACTTCAAGTTGACTCAGGGACGCGATGGCGGCGAACAACAAGCGGAGCACTGTGTGGCAGTTTTTTGAACAAACTGCCAGTGGAAATACTGTTGAGTGTAGGCTATGTCAGGCAAAGCTGGCTTACAACAGCAGCACGGGATCCATGCGAAACCATCTGCGATGGAAACACCTGAACAATTTGGAGGGAGAGACTGCTGCTGCCGGCATCGGTGCTACCGCTAGCGGTTCAAAGGCTAGCATGAGGTATTTTACATACAACAAATCGAAGAAATACGACAAGGCACGGAGTGAACATATCAGCAACTTAATAGCTGAAATGGTGGCCCTCGACATGCAGCCTGTGTCAATGGTTGAGGACGACGGATTTTTTCAGCTGATGAAATATCTGGAGCCAGGCTATGACATTCCCTGCAGAGCGACAGTTAGCTCTCCGACGTGTAACCGGGTACACGTCGGTTAGAAGTCCCGTTTACACGTGTAGAAAAAATTGTAAACGTTGACACCCCTACTGGCAACTCCTCTGGTCTGCGAGGTAAAATTACTGTTTTTGTAATGGAGACTGGTTTCTTTGCAGAGAGAGATATTTGGCTTATACAGTACAGTGGCAGTACAGTGGTAAAAAGTTTTTAAGTTTCATTTTTCTACGTTTGAAATGATCAAAAACTATTTAGGTTTTAGGATTTTTTTTTAAGTAATCAAAACTAATAAACAAAATAATGGGATTTAATTTCTGTGTTATTATTAATTTATCTAATCTAGTATTTGGTGATCTGTCACACTGAGACCAGAACACATCTTATGTCTTGTCACTGGTACGATGAGTCTTGTACGTCCATTAGAGTTCTGGTTAAAAGTTTGGGTGAAGATTTTCAGATTTCAAAATGGGCCGTCGCATGCTGAAGTTTGGGAATGGCTGGGGGAGTACTTTTTGCCTTCATTGGTTTGAGTTGTTTCTGGGTAGGTTTAGGCATGAGGAGTGTGATTGAGTAGAGTTAGAGTAGCGTGGGTCATGCCTTCACCATCCTGGAGAAAAAAATAGTGCAGATTGCCAACTGCCACCGACTGCCAGTAATAACTATGTATAGTAATTTCCTATGGATAAGTCCCTCAGACAACCCCACTTCAAAAAATACAAACTTTCCCTTTAAGACTTCATGGCCATTACGTGTGTGACTGAGGTGAAGGCCTGTTGTTCGTTAAACCTGGTCGCCTGCGTCATTGCTACTCGGTGCTTGTTGTACACTGTCCTCCGAGGGGGGCACTTTCCACCGGTCCTGAGCCCATAATTACAGCCAGTGCTCTTTGGCGATCCTGTTACAGCCCAATAATTGATCCTGCGCAAACAACGCCCCGAGCTGCCGCCTGCCATTCTTTCCTAATCCTGGACATGCATTACTGATTGATTCAGGGGGACAGGTGGGAGATATAACTCAATAGTTAATAAAGCAACAATCTACCCTAATCTAGATTAATAGATGAGCCCAGATCTAGGAACCAAATCCCTCGCTGTCAAATCTATGCCAGACTTCGCTCTCAGCTTTGTACATATGGAGGTAAATGGTAATGAATCATGCACATCTTTATGCTCACACGTGCAAGTGCTACATTTACTGAGACGCACACTGCAGCACATATCATGACAATAGAGTCTGATGACAGAGGTGAAATACTCCTCAGTTAGCAGGTCTCTACTTAAATAGATCGCTCCTCTGAAACTCTGGGAGTCCAGCAGCAGGACGATGCCACTGTCACAGAGTGCACACGTATTCAGCTCATTAACAATCTGCAGGACACAAACTGAGATTTGAGCTGGGGAACAGACGATTGAATTGTTCCTTTGTGGGCAGAAATTAAATCTACACTCATGAATATTTCAGATATCACTACAAGACAGAAAAAGCCCCGTCGCTGCTGTCACATGTCGACAAATCACCCAGCGGGACAAAACCTCAAGAAGTTACTGCCATTACCTCTGTACTTACAAGGCAGCCAGGAGGATGGACTTCTCATGGACTTGATAGGAGAAGAGGAAAAACGCCAGAGATGAATTTGCCTGAAATTGACATGGAAATTGTTAGCATAACTAGGCCTGACACAGTAATTACGTTATTGAATTATCATACAACACATGGCCATGACATCAATAAGTTTTGCTGACCTCAATATTGCCTGTTGTGTTTACATGTGAGTTTGTTACATACGAATGTCTGGATATACTTAAGAATTAAAAGTTCACTGTAGAGCTGTAACAATTAGTCTATTAATCGATAAGTTGTCAACTGTTCAAGTATAGCCAGCTGTTCTGATATCGTTTAGTCATTTGTCAAGAAAAAAATGTCCAAATTCTCTGATTTCAGCTTCTCAAATGTGAATATTTCCTTGTTTTATTAGTCCTTTGTGACAGTAAACTAAATATCTTTAACTTGTGGCTAAAACAGGACATTTGAGGACACCACCTAAGGCTTTTTCGTAATTTTCTGACCAGACACCTCATCAATTAGTTGATAAAATGATTGACAGATTGATCAACAGTGAAAATTACCATTAGTTGCAGCCCTATTTATTGCCCTTCGGTGTAGCTGCATTATGTTATTATATTATCATTATATCAGTGGCATAAAATGGTCTTAAAATGACAATAATATTGTTTATTGCAATTATTTCTAGAACACTGTATCGACCAACAAAAGTCGTTATTGTTAAATTTATTGTTAAAAACAATATTTTTATTGTTATTGTTAAAAACAATTAAAGGCTTCATTAATGTTCACAGTGTAATTATTTTGCACTATTTTAGATGAGACAAAGTTTCCCTTAAATTTTCATATAAGGACGCTTTAGGAAAAAATGAACTGCATCACCATCGGATGTTTTAAGGGAAAGCCCTTTAATTTCTAAGTGTTTGACCTTAGCTACTCAAGTATCCCCTCGTGTGTTGCTAGTAGGTCCTTTTTCTGCTGGAAAATTTTAGGGACCCGTTAGAGTCCCATAAAAGAGAAATACAGTATTTTATGGAAGATAAAGCAATAGCTGAATTTAGCATGATTTAAGAGGAAGAGGAGATACCAAGACACATTTTTCAGAACACTTGAGCGATGCACAGCTTGTTAGAAAATATAGTTTTGACGTTAGCACTAGCAACTTTTACATCTTCTGCTTGTGTGTATTTGTTATGGCCGTGTTAATTTACTTTGCATTATGTGATTGGGCTTTCCAGATTTCTTCAGGAGAGCATTAATCGTTTCGTTTTCTCTTGTTGTCCAATTTGGAAAATCTTGCTAATATTGACAATGATGCTATCAAGTAACATCAAGTAACATTAAAGAATAGCATGAGTGAAGCATAACAGGACAATTTAAGGCTTTATTCAATGCTCCTGAACCCCATATGTTAGGGAAATACTGGACTTGAGGGACTAACTTGAGTTTGAAACTTAAGTTTGAAACCTCTGAGGCCTTCTCTCTCTGTAAAGGGAGGGTTTGTTTGTTTTGGATGCCACTTACCAAGGCCAGCTTAAACTGCCAGAAGGTGGGCTTCATCAGGAGTCTGACAGAGGATGGTAGGACTGCCAGGAGAGTACACGCAGTACTGTAAAACAATACAGATGAGCAATCAGATTATCTCATATCACAGTTAAATGCACAAAACAAAGAAAATTGCCAGTGGGAGATGAAGGGAAAAACAATTATACAGCAGAAGACATGTAGAGGATAAAATCAATTTTGAGTCAATATGAATAATTGCATTTGCACATAATTCCAGGCTTACACGTTCATCTTTCTGTTGTGTTGACATGGCTTCATGTGAAAACTGATAACCACATAAATGAAAAGCAGGCCATTAAAAACACACACAAACAACAAAGCCAGATTTGTTTCCAGCGGTGACACAAATTATCTGATTTTGATGTCAAATGCAAATCAGTTTGTTGAACTGTGGATCCATCTTGCTGCTCCACAAACCAAGACCTCTGCTATGTGGGAAATGACCAAATACCGGCCCCTTCGAAAGGTTAGCAGGCATTAGTTTAACCCTTCAATTGTCACCTGCTGGGGGTGGGGGCACCGGAAGAAAGTGACTATGTGTCAGTGACAATGTGCTGAGAGGTCAGGCGGCGAGTTAGTTCAAGGCAACAAAGTACTTGTAGTACGCAGACAAGAGACAGATAGAGATAAAGTGGTAGATAGACAGCCAAAATAAAGGACCAGTAAGTGGGTATTTAGTGTGTATGAAAGCGAGTGTGTTATGCAAGCGTTTTGTGTTGGGCAGGGTTTTGCGGTCCGGAAGGACATGGATCACTTTTCACAGCTGATTCATTCTATGTACACAGTACACCCTCACCAGAGCATTTAGCAATCCGCTCCCTGTGCCAAAAAGACAAGAGTGTTTTTCATTTGTTTGAAATGCACTACAGTCAAAGAAGTCCAACTTGATCCCCGGACTTAGCAGTCTGGCAGAAACGTGTCCACGCTGCGAACATAGGACTCCTAAATTTAGAGTGCTGGGTTATTTAAGCAGGCCCCACCATGACACAACTGTTGCATCGACTTTTTCTCACTGTGATCGGGCAGGTTCTCGGCTTTTTTGTCAAAATAACTTCCTGGGATGCTGTGTGGGGTCGTGGCAGAGGAACTCGTGTTTACAACATCGTCCCCGCTGCCAGCACCATTAATTTGTCTTTGTAATATGACATCATCTAATAAAAGCATATGATTCACAACATTTTTTATATGATTTACTCCGCTTCTTTCTCTGGGTATGACACGTGTTTCAAGAGCTCCTTGGGCAGTTCATCCTCTTGTCAACACATTTCCAAAGACAGCTGTGATTTCATGTTCAAAAGTTCCTCACAAGATGTTTCCTCAAGGGATGATCTTGTTTCCACTGGATCACTGTCTTCTTCCTCTGAGCAAGCTCTGCTTTCCCAGGAAATGAAATGAGTGAAAACAAGAAACATGAGGGAAGAGGGAGGGGGGCGTCAAAGACAGAAAGATCGAATGATACAGCAAAAGATTAAAGATAGAGAAGAGAAACGTGAAATCTTGTTAGAAAGATAGAGGGATTACCTGAGGTAGATCTGAGAGTCACTGGACATGATTGATCTGATCTTTATCAGGATGTTCAAGCTGCACCATGTGTTGGCCACCTTATCCTGCACGCACACACACACACACACACAGTACTTCATTAAAATGAGAAATTAGTGAGCTGAAAACACAAAAATGTTTTCAAATTCAACACACGCCTTGATGCCTCTGTAAAAAAAAAATCTTAATTTCATTTTGAGGAGAAAGTAAATAAGTGGCGTTGCTGTAAATAATTATTCCCTCGCTGAAAGTGCAATAAAAATTCCCCGGGGACATTTTTATGTAACTCTCCATCATAAATTTACTCTCGTGTCAGAAAAAGCATGAGACTTATTTGTAAACTTGGGGACACGAGGTCAAGAGTCAAACCAGAGTAGTTTCTGCAGAACCAGCAGATACAGACCAACCACAGAGCACTGGGGATGTAGCAATATATCGAATATCGCAATAAAAAAAATGTCTCAATACTGTACAAGACTGTGACAATAAATACCACGATATGGCTCTTAATATACGTCATGGCTAGCTGCTTTTTTATTTTATTAAAGACGGAAAGCAGAAGAACTTTTTTAATATTGCAATAAATATCTTATCACTGACTTTTCATTGTCGTATTATCATACCTGAGATTTTGGTATTGTTACATCCCTACAGAGCACTGCTGAAAAATACAGAATGTCAATATGTTAATCAATTCTCTGTATAATTAAATGTATTAGGGTTTTAATTCTACTAAATTAATTTACTGAACATCATGACTGCAACTAAGAATACTTTGCATTATAAATTAAACTGTCAATTATTTTGTTAATTTCTTGATTAATTTATACTTGACTATACATGTTGTTGCTTATGTCTCTTTTTACAAAACTGCTCCTATAATTAGAGCCAGACAGATATATTGGTTGGTATTGGCCTATACGCAGTCATATTGATCGATGTCTGTATTGAGATTAAAACTTTTTTTCTGTAGAACATAATACAGATTATTTTCATTTAGTTTTATAAGCAGCTTTTTATGTATATTTTATCATTTTTCTTAATTCAAGGAATTACAAATTTTGATTTTTTTTTTTGATTTTTTTTTTACTCCCAAATCAATACTGGCATCAGCCCCCAAAATCCTGTTTGTTTGTTTGTTGTCGTGTTTGTTTTTGTTTTGTTGAACTGCGATTTGCTCTGTTACTATTGTTGACCGTGTCTGCATTCTGCTTTTACTGTAATTGACATGCCTTACATCATTTTGAAAATTATTGTTGTTTCACCTCGATTCCTGATCCTAGTTTGACTAATTCTGGCATATTTAGAGTGATTTTTATTCATATGCACTGTCCCTGAAAAATAAACAAAGAATCTAAACTAATTACTTTGCGTCTTGTTTTGTCCAAATCCTAGAGAAATAATTCACAGTATAATACAAAACTAAGATAGAATAAAATCCTCACATTAGGGAAGCTGAATACAGACGATATTTTTCATTTTTGCTAAATTAAAATAACTTAAACGATAATTCGATCATCAATATAGTTATTAGCCAATTATTTTCTAATGAAAACACCATAACTTTTTGTTTTTATAAATAACCGGTAAAATCACGTCTTTATGGTTTGTGAATGATGTGGAAGATATGTTACAACCTTAATACCGGCCTAAAAGTACTTGTGGTTTATAAGAGATGAGGAGGGCGTTGCTGGGAGATTCAGTTGATTTAAGTGCTTAAGCAGTTGTGCAGGGATCAGATGATATTGAGGCCCGAGCCGCCACTGTACACGATGATATCACACGACACAGAGACAGCGGGCCTAGATCAGCTTTATGATTCCACTGTGAATGGTTTCAGTGTGTGGCCCTGTCTAGAAAAACTATTTCTGGCCTCCTGACTCTCTTCTGTGTTACAGCTGCTCACTGCACAGCTGTGTGGATCTTAATGGCAGCCTAGTCAGCAGCACTGGGCCGTCCAGTGTTGTGTTGTCTCAGCCCCTTCCCTCTCTCTTTCCCCTCTGCCTCCAAATAACTGCTACGGGAATGTTCCTGGACGCCGCCTGAAGGCAACACATGAACGAGGGGGGGGGGGTCCTATTGGCAAATGTAAGGGGGCGAGAGCAGTGCGGCTCCTTCACCTATAAGCTAGCATGGAATTTCACAGGGAGAAGCATTTGGTGCCATTTTTGTGAGCAGGCAGCAACGTGAGACGCCAGAATGCAGCTCAGTGGGTAAACTTACAACTGCTCCCGCCCAGAAGCTGCCACAACCACCAGTCACCGGGACTCCTCTGCCCCCCCCCACCCCTTCTCACCCCTGTCCCCTTGTCCAAAGCTTCTGCTTACGTGCACAATTTCACAATTAGCTCAGGACGAGTCGCCCCAGCAGCCTCTCGCGCTGTCGTCACAGGGTAGTATAGTGTCTCTCACACCCTGTGTATTATGTTTGCATCATTTCGTTGAACAAATACTGCCACAGCGCACGCTGCCATCTGCTCCCCTGGTAGAATTTTTCAATTACTTCTCACATCCGTGACACCTTGTGGTGGGTGCCACCTTGGGGACCAGGACAAGAGCGAGGGGATACAGGGTTTCAGAAATGAGAGCTGCAAACCTTTGCCTCTGAGCTGCCAGTCGCACACACAAAACACACACAGTTACTTCACCTATCCTTCTCCCATGGCAGCTCTCCAAGCTGCCAACTGAAGCCTTGGAAGTATTCTTGCTCATGGGTCACCATTGCTTTCTTCTTAAATTAAAGGGATAGTTCAGATTATTATGAAGTGGAGTTGACTGTCCGTAGTTACAGTAGATGGCAGTTAGCATGCCCCAGCTTGGACAAGCATAGAGCAGTACCAGCACAGAAGCTAAGCATCGTAGTGCTGCAGGAGTCAGCAACAAAGGTATTTTAGCCACTTAAAAAAGATCCACCTAAAAAAGTGCACTATATTTAGAATATTTTCATGGCTTTACTTTGTTCTGAGACAGGATTTTCTGACGGGAAACCACTGTAATATAAGCCAAATATCACTCTCTCCAAGCCAACCAAACTCAAAGCAGTAATTTTACCTTGCAGAACAAGTGAGTTGCTGGATTACCACTGCCTTGATTTTTTGGTTTCTTTGTGTTATTGTGTGACTTTGGTAAATCTGAACTATCCTTTTAAAACACCAAAGTCAATCAATAGCACTAACTAACTAACAGATTAAGGCAGCAGTAGATCAGCAACTCCTGTGTTCTGTGAGCAAAATTACCAATTTTGCCTATGGAGTTTGGTTGGTTTGAAGAGAGTGATGTTTGGTTTACATAACAGCAGTTTCCCGTCAGAAAATACAGTCTAATGACAATGTAAAGTGGTAAAAATATCCAAAATATGGTGTACAATCAAACTGATATTGATGTTTTTAGCTGGACTATTTTTAGTTGCTAAAATACCTCTTGCTGCTGACCCTATGAACAGCAGTTTATTGCTTAACTTCCATGCTGGTGCCCTTCTCTGCCTCTCCAAACTGGAAGTGTGCTGAATGCCATCTATTCAAACAACCCGAACTATCCCTTTAATATCATGTTCCTGTGCCTCCTTTTCTTTCAATGGCTGACTGACCGCAGCATACAAATGAGTGTGTGTCAGTCTAACACACTCACACGCTTTCCAAAGATGAAGTCAGTAGCAGGCAACAGTTGTCGGATGTGCTCTGATATGCCTTTAAGTGAAGCGTTGGCCCCACTCATCAGTCCATATGGCTCGAACATGGCAGCGCTATGAAGTGCTGAAAACACCCGGGCCATAAATTAGTTAGATTTATCTATATCCTCCTACTGTACATCCCGACCCCCGACACCTCCCAGAGATAGAGCGAAACTGATCTCCTGACCTTTCACCATTTTATTCCACTGTTTTCTTTGATCCTACAGGGTATCAATTTCCCACCAGCTAAGCACTGCAGGCTGGAAAAGTGTGTTCTTCATGCTGAGGGTACAGACCAGTGTGTAAGACATGAGGAGCAACACAAAGGTTGTGCTTGACTTTCATAAAAGCACGTGTGCTGTAAATTGTTAAAATCCCCATGAAGTGAGGGCTTTAGCTTCCTAGAATTAACTGCCACTTCCTACAAATTTCAACAAATAAAGTCTCCAAGAAATCTTATAATAACAAACAACCTTTCTGTCTCTAACTGGATCACAGTTTAATGTGATCCCTTGCTGTGTTGTGTCTCACAACAACATTCTGTTTCAGCAGGAATCACATTGAATTAAGGAAAATAAAGATACCCCTTCATGGGCATTTCATTCATACTGATACTTACCTGAAAAAACAGACACTAAAAAGGAACTAATTCATCCCAAACTGTCTGAAGGACCCAGTATTGTGTGATACGATCATATCAGGAGGCCAGTGTTGATTGTAAACCCCAAGGGACTGTGTGAAATTATTGGGGTGAGGAGGAGGCTGAAACCAGCGTTGTTAAAGGGTAATTTGGTATTTTTGAAACCTGTGCCTTAGTTTTAGATACTCTGGCTGAATGAATGCAGAATTTCAGACAACTTGGAACTTGAATATTTCTGATCAACTAGAAAAAGTAATCTGTGAACATATAATAATCATATAATATGCAAGTATAATATAATAAAAGCTGCTCTGCATGTAAATTAATGTCAAAATATGCCAACAGTGTTATTAAGTCTCATCATAATGACCAACAGGTACAAAAAGTTTTGGAATTGGTCCAGTGGATCGCCTCCACCACGGTTGGGAGCAAAACGCGCCACCAAAATGCGAGCGTGTTTGTTTTTGCTACTGACAGGCTCTTAGCGTAATGCTAACATTCGGGCCATATTTGCTTTTAATGTCAGTGCACATATTAACAGGTTAGAGCAGCAACACACCCCGTTTCAGCAGCACATTTAAGGCGAAGCTGCAACGACACTTCTGGAGATTGGACGTCTTGCCTATTTTATCAGTTGAATAACCTGCTGAATTTTATTTTATTGGTGTTGACCTTGTTTATCATCATTTTATTAGCAGGTCGATTAGACCGTTCATTGGTTTTGTCTGTTGTTAAGCAGAGAGACACTGATCTTAAAAAGCTTTAATTCCTAACTTTACAGGTAAGATGTAAAGTGCCTGGTTCCATGACGCTTTAATTTTTTCAAATCTGACTCTTCTAAAAAAAAGTAACTGAATAGATCTGCACTAAACCAATATCTTAATACAATATATTTAAGTCAAACATAAGAAAATAGTGAAAATACAGCTATTTATAGATAAACAGCAGATAAATACGGTTATAACTACCACAAAATGAGTGAACCTGGGGTGAGGAAAATGAAAGAACCTCAGCTGTTCTCCCTGAAAAGGCAGACTACCCCCCCTTCAGCAAAAACCAATTAAAAAACACAAACCCTCCCCTGTTTCTGACCCTCCTTAACTCTTCTATAGTTCCTGTCTTTGATGAGTAAGAACACTGATCTGTGCGCGTAACATTAAATTAGCAAACATCCCAAAATGTTCTCTGCCTGAAGAGCAGCCACAAACCAATGTCAAGCAGATTTAAAATTACTGCAGGCTTTTGGGTAAACAGGCACATAACAGCATCTCTGTTGTCTCATAACATTTGATAAGCAGGCATTACATATATTTTATCTTGGAGGCAAAAAAAAACATCCCTCAAGCTTATTGAGTCAAACTATCTTTAATTATATACTATTGATGATTTTTGGAAATTAACCATCTGCACCACCTCAGGGAAAAGTGGGGCTTCAATGAAAATGGAAATGTGACCCGCATGGATCATCCAGTCCATACATTAGTTAACCTATGATCCCTCCTTCCCGCCTTAGTTTCTTTAAATGACATATTTGGGATTGTGTGCTGGGAGCTGCTATTCTTACACACTTGCATGACAAGAGCACAAATGTTTTTTTGATATGACTGAGTCGCAAGATTCTCAAGCTTCTCAGATGTGGTTTTCGGGGCCGACTCATTCAAAAAGATAAAAGTGCACTCTACCTCAAACAGACCGCGAGCCACGGGAAAGATCCTCCTGACCACCTGCAAGGCCTGACTGGGGTCAGACAGGAAGGGCAGCCAGCAGAGGGCAAAAGTCACCAACACTGTTGAAGCAATTCTCACCAACAGGAAAAGCCTACATGAAGAGGGTCACACAGAGGGACAGACATCATCTCTGAGTGCAGGACGTAGAGACGTAAAACAAATAATGAATAAAATGAGTCATTCTTAAGAAAGTTTGGACATTTTCTATAACTGTAATTTGTAAAAAAAAAAAAAAAAAAAATACAAATGTTGACATTAGTGTAAGCTTGTCTTCTGGTATTCCTCAAACAATTAGTGCATGCTGTCTGCAGGTCCTAAATTTGGGATTTGACCCTTGTGTTGAGGAATGCAGTGAAAGCCATGCATCAGCTGAAAGTCTTCAGTGTAGGTCAGGCTATCTTGTCAGCTGTAACTGTGAAGCTGCTGGTTAAGTTGCACACACAGCATAGCTGAGGAGTTTGGGCATGGCGAGAGTGTCATCTGGACATATCTTCCCCCCGGCCCTTCTAATCCAGCTCTCCATTTGCTACTAAATGCCCTTGGTACATTGTTACTAGATAAACAGACACTGGACACACTAGTAACAGCATCCAATCTGATTACCTCAGTCATTCTGCGGCTCTCCTGAGGACACGGCTCTCTTATAGGACTGACATTACATGTCTGCTTTGAGCACTCAGCTGACACTTGGGTGCAGAGTGACACAACAATATAACCAAAACAATACGTGGCTGAAAAGTCAGGACACGCACAAAAATAAATCATCTTGATTTTGTTTGCCAGAACTGTGCAGGCGGTTGCCTTATAGAGACGTAAAGTGTCATCTTAACAAACTGCAAGAAAGAATATTTGGAAGTTTGATTGTCTACTACTTTGCAGTCTTTCCTGATTAAATCCTTTGGTCATATTGTCTTGTCACAATGGCTTAAACTTTGACTCTCCTCTCTCTTTCTCTCTCGACCCATCCAATCGAGCCAGATGGCTGCCCAACCAGGGCCTGGTTCTGCTCGAGGTTTCTGCCTGTTAAAAGGAAGTTTTTCCTCAGCACTGTCACCTTAGTGCCTGCTCATGGTGGGAATTGTTGGGTCTCTGTAAATATCATCATAAAGTGTATGGTTTAAATGTGCTTTATATGACAATTTCCCTTAGACAACTTCTTTTAGAATTTAGAGCTATATAAATAAAATTGATTGATTATTCGCTTCGATTCCCAACTTTTTTTTTAGAAATCAGTTGATTCCGTGTCTGTTTAGAGATTAATGAAGCTTATGCAGTGGTACTAGTATCCCAGGGGGTATTTCTGCACTTGGAAGGGTGCATGGAAAGATTAAGGAGTAGCTACAATAATTCAAAATAATATTGATTATGATTTGATAATAAATATCTGCATATCTGTATTTCGAAGGTAAATACAACCAACTTAAGAACTGTGCAAATATTGCACAATTGCACTTGCAATTAAGCAAAAAGACATCATCAAAAAGCTAAAATTAATAGATAAAGGACTGAAAAATCTTGTTTCTGCCACTCCAAATGGTAAAAAAGACCTAAATATTGTTTTCTGTATCATTTTCTCAGCAGTGAAATGATACGAATTAAGGTTACTTGAACCACTGCTGGAGATAACAGACCTTTTTACAGCCACAATTTTGACATGAAATAGGTCATTCAGGTGCTGCTACTGTGCATGTTGGCTCACTGGAAAGGCTCTGCTACACTAAATGGAATGGGACCTCACTTACTATCATTGCTGACGCCTGTGTTTACCCTGCTTGTTCATTTCAATATGGCTTCCATGAAAAAAGGTTTACTGCATGTCTTAACTAAATCCCCAAAAATGTTAAGAAAAAACATGTTATGTGCAGAGGAAAGACGCTCACCCTCGCCCCATCGGGCCCAGTTTGACACACTTCCCCAGCAGGTAGCAGAAGAAGGGCAGAGCGTGGTACAGCTCCATCTGTTTGTAGTTGAGAGCCAGGCAGAAGGCCACGGAGCCCAACGCATCCCAGCCCAGACCGAGAGCCAGAACTCCCCACAGGGCAAAACCCAGACTCACTCCATTGTACCTGATACAGTTAAGGTCAAAACTGCGTCTCCATGTACAAGGTTAAGACTTTTTTTAAGTGGAGATAAACAACTTAATGCGCTGAGACAAGTATCCTAGAAAACAGTTCAGATGCTCAGTTTATACATCTTCAACTCTTTCATTGTTGTGTTAATAATGTTTGAATAACAACAGCTTGAAAACTTTTTAAATAAATTTTAAGACTCTTTTTTTTTTAAATGATTTTATCATTCTATCATTGTATATAAGAATGACAGGGCTCTGCATAAATGAAATGAGATATCTTTGATTTTTTCCATTTAATCTCCAGTAAAGAAGCATTTCAAAGGCACATGAGGCACATATAATGCCTTGAAATCGTAAACAATTTTATATAATATTGCTGTAGGGTGAAATGCCTACATAATGGCTTTTCAGGATCTATAAAAAACAGCTGTGATTTCACATCAGAGTCTTGTTCAATAATGCCCTTTATTGTAGAAGAGCAGCTAAAATAACAAACTTCTGGTTTTCAAGTTGTTTAAAATATTTTAAATCCTTAAAAAACTGTAATACAATTTCAATCAATTCAATGTCCACAAAAGCTGCAACAAAATACACTGAGTAAAAGTAATAATCTTGAAGATTTTTATTTAAATAGATGTCTGTTAAGCCGCTATCTATCACCAAATGAAAGCCCTTGAATTTGCAGTGTTACAAACTGGGTGCCTGTGGCAAAATTGCTGGGAAAGATAAAGTTTCCATTATCCAGCAGTGGTCAGTCAGCCAGAGAGGGTAGGCGGCACTAACACAACAGACCTGCTCTTCAACTTACTTGTGTGTGAAGCGGTGTACTGTTTTGTTTTTTTCTGGTCTCTGCTATCGTTGCAAGTAAATAGTAACTACAGATAATCTCTGAGAAGTGAAGTCGAAAAACACACCCGTAATTAACACTTATGTGCCGCCAAAGAGGACAAAACACGACTGTTACTTTAATATACTATTTACTTGATATACTACTGTATATGGCTGCAACTTTAAAAGTTAGTTTTTCACAAGAAAATAAATAACATAAAGTGCAAAAAGGATACTGGAAATGCCCATAATCAATGAGGATTAGCCCTGGGTAGAGAAGGAAGCAGAACAAAGTGGAAACCTGGAAAAAAAGAGCATTTATAAGCTGTCGTAAGGTAAACACAATGATGCATCAAAAGCTCTGGGTTACGTCACGTATCAAAAATGTGACACCTGATAAACTTTTGCTAACTTCGTTGTGTGAAAGACAGAGCTAAACAAAGTGAGCTGTTGTTTTTATTCATTCATTCCTTCCCATGACCTGTTGAGCCTGTCCCAACATGCACTGAACAAAGAGCAATGCATGCTGGGATAGCCTGTTCTAGTGCCAACTTTTTACAGACAAAGCTAGTATGTGTTGCAGGAACTGACCTTGTAATAATTGTTTGATCATTTAAAACAAACATGACAAAATATCCTTCTTAATTGATTGCACTGTTGTGTGGCTAAATGTAGCAACTTCCTGGAAAATGTAATAACATCATATTAAACTGCAATAATGACTTCATAATTCTCCAATTTGGCTGTAATCAGTTTTCATAAGGGTGGGTTCTCAGGCTGAGAGGAAAACGTGGCTCATTTGGGCCGTTTGTTGAAAAAACTATTACGTAGCATGTCATGACAGACGAGTAGACACGTGTGTTACCTTTCTTTTAGAGGATCCATCAGTCAGGTATAAACAGTATAAAACCACAGCAGGGATGTATATCAGCAAATCTGCAACCAGGACTGAAACAAAACAAAGAACTATATTACGCCACATCTTTGTAAGTAATTAAATTATTTGGTTTTCTAAGGTTGATTTGGACAGATCATAGAAGCTTTTCACTTTATGTTCTCGTGGCAACTGTACCTGTAGCTCTCATGAATAACTTGTGCGCTGGACTTTCATAACCTCTGGATCTGTGAAGTTCCACCCATTCGGGTTTATCATCTTGGCTCTGCAGAAAATTACAGATACCAGAATCAGAGGGACATTTGCTTTTATTATTATTTTATCTTTAAAAAAATCTTAAATGACAGGCCAGAGTGACTAATTTTGAAATATCTTTGCACATTGCATATAGAATAGAATACAAACATAGGTGGGAAAGCAATACATGCCATATTAAAACTAACAAGATAACATGGAAGTAAAATAAATGTATTATAAATAATAAAAATTACTCACATGTAAGCACAGATGAGACTATGGTAGGCAGTCAGAGGAGGGTAGTCAAGACCCCAGTAGTTCAAGTCATTCTCAGTTGTGTTAAAGTACCTGCATGAGTACAAATGTTTCATATATTTATTACAAATTCTCATTAAAGAGGGCTGCAGCTACTGGTCCAAGGTAGTGGTTCTCAAACTTTTTCATGTCAAGGACCCCTAAACTGACACAAATAAGATTTGATCTGATGACATTTTTGCTTTTAGATCTTTTATTATGGATTGGTGAAAAATTGAAAAAATTATTCCACTTTTGATAAACAATTAATCGTTAAAGCAATGGTTCATGCAAAAATGGCAGAAAATGCTATTTTCAGCCTGTCAAATATGGAGATGTCCTGTTTTTCTCATTTAAAATAAAACTGTGTTAAAAACTGAATATCATTGGGTTTTGGACTGACCAAACAAGACATTTCATCACCTTGGACTCTGAGCAACTGGTATGGACATTTTTCACTAATTTCTTATATTGCAGCCCTATATTAAACAAGACAATTAAAATTAACTTTGGTCACTCTGAAATGTCACAAAATTGTGAAAAATGCTCATCATAACTTCCCAGAGGCCAAAGTGACGTCTTCAAATAGCTTCTTTTGTCCAACCAACAGTCCAAAACCCAAAGGCTCCTCATTTGCTGTCATAAATGACAACGAGATGCAGCAAATCTTTACATTTTGGAAGCTGGAATCAGCTAATCTTTGACATTCTTGATTTAAAAAAAAAATGACTGAAACGATTCATTGATTATCAAAACGGTTGGCATTGGAGAGAACAACTGATTAATCAACTAGTTGTTGCAGTTCCATTGTGTACTTTACATGAAGAACAGTGCAGATGCAATTGTACTTTTCTGCTCTCAGCATCAGATAGGCTATACATTAGTGTGTTTTGGTTGTGATTATTAATATTTCCCTATTTTACAACAAGGCTTCATTCAGCCACAGTCAACACCCAAAAGAATCCATACTATCTCCAGACGCCTGAACAGCTTGGATTTCTAAAAACGTGTCTGTGCCACAGACTGACCATTCCTTCACAGGGAGGTTGTAGGTCACTTCTTGCCAGTGTCTCTGGGCTTCATAATCGCCAAACATGGGAGGTTTCCCCGCCCCTGGAGAAAGATATTTCAGCTGTTAAGTCTGGTGAATGGGGAGCAACATCAATGAATGACAGCAGGGACCCACACACACACACACTCCTGAGAGTGACGATGACAACCTCTCCAGCCAGTGATAGCAGCAGATAGCAACACCCTGATACGTGTAAAGCAACTTTCCATCATAGTTTACAGATCAATCAAAGAGCAAAGCAATCAAGAGCAATGTGAGTTATAGTAGCAAAGAAGCCCTGTGCCGCATGCTAACGTTAATCTCTACACATTTCCTACCTGAATACGAATTTAACGAGACGCCCCATCTCACAACAACGCCGAGCAACACGCAAACTGACACGAGACTCCACGTTTGCATAACTTCGACTTTAAAATTTAGTCAGCGGACGAGGAACAAACGATAAAAATCGGTTCATTGAGACGTTTTCGAATCTGTTTACATTTCCTGTATACGTCATCCATCGAGACTTCGTTGCGTGTTCTCATTGGATACTGCACGCCGACGTAGACGCTGAGGGGGCATGAGGCGTTCATGAACACCTAGAGAAAGAGGATATTTTCCAATAATCGGGCCATTGCAGCAAAGCTTACGATAATAGTAAGAATAAGTTTATCAAACTAGTTTTAACTCAGGCAATAGCAGGTATATACAGTTTTATCACATATTTCTAAAGGTCTGGTTACATCACTTTGACTTTACTTTACAACTTAATTTTGAGATTATCGGAATTTTCCAATTACTATGAATGCAACATCAGTTGAGACTAGATTTATGGCATTAAAATGGCTATTGTGCATTATTAAAGGTCTATTGTCCACTAATAACTCAATAACTGATAGCTGATATTGATTTCAGAGGTCAGAAGTGTCTTTTATCCAGCAGCAGATGAGCATTTCCAATGATATAATAGCAAAGTAGGCTAACAACACAATGTATAAATTATTTAATGATGAGTGAAATTCACTTTTTTTTTGTTTTTTTTTTTTGTTTTTTTTTTTACATCAGTATAGCAAATAATTTCTTATTTTTATCAGGGCAACAAAGATTATCCACATCTATTTGTCAGTTTGAATATAGGCTTGGCAATTACTAATAACCATAACTACAATATACAGGCAACATTTATAACTTCATATTTTTGAGACATTTCTAAAAAGAAAATATAAGTTATACATATAAATAAACATATGACATATCTTTGAAATCCTAAAGATGGTATCTGAAATGGGAATATTGAATTTTCACTGTCCGCATAACAGAAGATTTTGTGGATTGCAAAATTTTTCTTTTTCGGGAAATTGGGAACAACTAACTTTATTTATGTTGTATACTGTCTGGCCCTTGAAGTAGCCTATTTAGAAATTAGAAATTAATGAAAACAAATAAAGCTGCTACATAGGGAAGAGATAACTCTAGCCAATAATCTTGATTAAAATAAATCTTTGCTATGATTTAACTAATGGTCATTGTATGCTTATATGTTTATTTCAGTGCTCCTAATAAAATTCTAGGAATTCTAAATCTCTTTAAACATATGAGCAATTAAATCCTTGTTTTGACTACATGTACAGAATGTCATCTATTTTTAAACTTTATAGCAACATACCATGACGTGGCAGCATTCACTACATGTATGGAGCAGCAGAGGATCAGTTCTGTCATGTGTAAGCAGTTTGTTGTAACCTTCTGTATACAGTTGTGTGCATGGTTATACGATGCAACCCTGCCCTGGCCCTCCCCTCACAATGTAAATCTCAGCCTGGGGGCATTTTCTCCTCTGTGACCTTTTCTTCTGTTGACACCATCATCTTTGTTCCCAAGGTGTTGGGATTTGCTGGGTGAGACATGTTCCTTGTGGTTCTGGCATCAATTATGCATAAATAATAATAACCACGGACAACTGCTGATTTGCAATGACACTTTCATTACAACGGCAGCAGCCTATAACTCACTGGTACCCATTAGTTATTAATGCCTGGCCACGCCAGCTTTACTTTGTCATTTATTGCTTCATCTCTATGCCTTTTTAAATATTCAGTAACTGCTGTACCTACATTTACTGTCTGTGATCTCCGCCCAGGAGAAGGCTATAGCTTGTGGTGGGAGATGACCTAGTTATTATGGAGGCCTGGGCCTTGCTTGCCAATGCCAATGCAGTCTATCATGTGCACAAGTTTGCTACAGCGAGTCAAACTTGAAATTTTCTGTGTTTTTGTCAGATGTTCAACAATTAACATAATAACAAATAAAGACCCATAATTCAAGGTTCTCTCTTTTGTTCAAAGAGTATATTTTCTTTTCCTCTGGTGACTTTAAAAGTCTGCAGATTATCAAATTTACAAATTCTGAAGACACAGAAATCCTGCTGTTCCTTCTTCACTGTAAATATACTCTTAATTACATCATCAATGAATTGATGAAAACACTGCAGTATTCCCAAAGCATTCACAGCTTTGTTTGGGGCGTTTAAAGTACAAATTACTCTCTATTCCAGAGGTGTTTGGAGTTGAAGCAGAAGATGAATCAATTCCAGCCTTGTGATCTGATCTGATTGAAGGGTCAAATGCAACACATATTAAATAAACCCCAAACAGTATGGTGCAGGACCGTGAAGGGGTTTATTTTGCAATAATGACCCGCTTGCTTTACATCATCCCATTTATTGCATAGCTACTTTAAAAAAAATCTATAATTTGACACTAAATATTAATTTTAAAAAGATTTTATGATTTAAAAATGATTTTATTGCTCCTCCAGAGTCTATAATAAAGACCCGGCATGGGACAAGTGAATAGCGTTGCATCCATCTCCTTGTGGTGTCCCCTTGAAATGTGAAATGTGACACTGCAACATCAAGCAATTTATTCTCTTGTAGAGAAACAAAACACTGATGCTATAGTACAGCTGGATGTGGCAGTGGAACAGCACAGACAAAAACTAAATAAGTTTCTCGACTTTTGAAACAACATTGACCAAAACTTCTCATCCATGTTGCCTTAAAAGTCCAGATTAAAATGGATATTGAATGAATACTGAAATGCTCAACTGTACATCAGTCTTTCCATTACAACCAGGCAAACTCCATCTATTGAGAAAAATCCTGTGATACAACTGGACAGCTGATGATTTCATTAAATTTACATTGGTTCTCACACTGCAACTGGCCAAACCAGTAGTATTGCATACAATAAAGTTGCACGCTCATGATTTATTATGTGGACAAAAAGAGATGTTATTTGTGTTGCTGTACAGGTTATTCCTGAACTAGCTGTGCAGATAGTGATTATTTGATACCTCAGCTTGTGCATTTGTTTGAGTCACAATCTGTAAGCTGAAATGTACTAAAAGGCAGATAAGAAAGACGGTCTAGTTCAGTGTTCAGACAGCTAATACTTAAAATACACTACACTGTACACTTAAGCATGTAAACCACTAATGTTTTGATATTGTTTTAAGTCAACCACATAATCCAGGGCCTTTAGGTAAAACACTTACATACAAGTCGCAATTGTAATGAAACCGTGTGGTTTGCTGTAATTTGGTCGAAGTGTTTGCATGAGATAATCCGATTTGTGGGTAAATTAATTACAATGAGAATTTAGGCGCATATAACCACAGCAACTTCAATGTGTTTGTACAAACAGCTGAATTTGGCCCTTTTTTTTCCCACTTGAGTCAGGTGGATTGAAACACTGTCCAAGCGCTGCCCCAATTATAGTGAACTAATGAATGAATGAGTGCAAAAATTAAGATCATAACAGAGAAATATAGGCTTCACCACAGAATGACATGTGGAGGTCACATTTTCATTTGTCTGCCTTTCGACGTCTTGCAAATTAGTTCACTGCAAACAATGTAAACATATTTATGGCCCTTTGTGTTCTTGATATCCAGAAGTCCTCCAAATTTCCTATAGCTGATATATTCATAAAACAAAAACATGTCATCCACCAGCACTAGAACTTGTACAAAGGACAAAACCTGATCTATATTACCTGAAATCCAGACATATTTGAAGTGTGAACTGTGGGCTCCTCTTACATCACAAATGCATGCTAATGGGACTGACATACAGAATTACTGATAATGTGATGGTGTTTGAAGGTGGGGTGAACTGTATTATACACCCAAAATAGCGTATTTTCCCCTTAAACCTCTGGAAACATTGCATGTGCAGCCTTCAGTGAGTTGCTATACACAAAACACAAAAAAAAGACAGCCATGTTACCACCAAAAACCTTACTTTTTAATTTATTTTATTATAATACTTATCCAACTCAATTTAAATATAATTCAAAGTCAAGATTATCTTGGATTAAATGGCATATTAATTCAGTGCTCTCCAATCTGCTCATGAGTTTTCTTAAAATACGTCAAAAATCAAACACACATTGTGGACTTTCCACAAAAAGACTGTCGCTGGAGACTAATATAGACAGACTAGAGTCCAGACTTCTCTACACCTGTGCACAAGCGCGTGCAGCTGCATAGCTCATTATCAAGTGGGTGCGTGTGGGCGCGCGCGAGCACGACCGCTGGCTCTTCTGTTGAAACGTCCTCGTCCAATCAGGAAATTGTATTGATGGCGATGTTATAACGCAAACCACTAAAAGATGCGTTTGATTTCGATAGAACAATTGAAAACGAGTTGAAAGAACAATAGAGCGGGCTGGTTTAATGGGTTTAAACAACCCGCAGTGATATTATCTAGTGCTTTTGTTGTGGGGGAAAATATTATCATAAGTCTATCACACAGTTAAATATATATTTTAAGATGTCATTATCGCCTGTCTTACAATTGGATTTTTTACTTTTTGCAGCAGCTTTGGTTTAAGAATGTTTTTGTCCAGTTGAGGCCAAGGTGAATCTTCTATATTTCAGTGTTTTCTTTTCCCCATCATTTGCAAATTAAATCTTAAATTACACTCTAATTAATACCAGCAGCATTCAGTGTCCCAGACAACAGGCCTCCGTAAATCTGCGTATGTATGACCCAGTATGTCATGAAACTGTGGATGTTTTGTGATAACTGGGGCGTCTGGATAAAAATATTTCCGGAGCTCATTCTTGTCACTCATTAGATAATAATAAAATTTTAAAAAAAACTATTGGCAATGAAAGTCAAATATTGGAACAGCATTTATTTAAATATCCTCCCTTCTTTGTAAAATGCTACACACCGTATGTGTTCTATAACATATGTGTAATTATCCTGCACAATTATCCATATATCCGTATGAGAAAGGTATATATGTTGCATATTAGTGCATATTATATCTATTTAATAGTTATTCTATTTGTATTTCTATTTATCAATCACTCTCTTTCAGCTGTAACGAGTGAATTTCCCTACTATGGGATCAATAAAGTTTATCTTATTCATCTTATCTTTCTTATCTTATCTTATCTTATCTTATCTTATCTTAATTCTGAAAAAGAAGAACATTAGATTGCACATTCTAAAGCTTTATTTCAACCTTAATTATTTGACAGAATGAAAAAGGTTAATTGGTTTTATTAGTGGTTTTTCCCCTCTATGCTCCCAGGTTGTGTCTCCCTAAATATTTCTTTGATTTCTGATGTCTCTCATGAGGAGCCGGAGGTGTAAGTTAACGCCCCCTAGCGGCTTGAACCTCGTCCATTCGGAGGTGTTGTCAGCCTGCAGCAGCATCACCGGTGTACAACACCACACACAGAGACATCACACGGAGTCTGTATGTGCAGTTTTACTGCAGGCAGCAGGCAGTCCGATCCAGTCAGACATGCCGCTTGAGAGAGTTTGGCTTAAGGACCTCTGCTTTGTGGGGTCTAAAACTGGATCTGTAACCGTAACCCTCACTCTGAAATAAATCAGCGATAACAATAATTGATTTGACAACTATAAAATGATTAATCTGGGTGTTAAATGCTTTTATGTTTCCTTTAAGATATTACAAATTAAATACCCCCAAAAAGACACACATGTAGCTGCATTTGGCGATATGCCATACTGCTTTTCTACATATATACACCTTAAATCAAAATTATATAGTCTGACTGTACCCTGAACTTGACCTCTGAACGTCTCTTTCACAATCTCTTTAAACTTTTTCTATGTAAATATTAAATTGATCCTTAGTTTATAAATTAGGAGTCGAATTATGAGAAAAATATAATGGCAGAAAAGATAAAGAACCCATTACAGAACATACAACTTCTATATTTATATTTAATTTTTTTTTATTTCTATTATATTTTGTGTTTCAATCAGCGGAATAATCAACAGGAATAAGGCGTATTAATGTGACAAATACTACTAGTAAAACGAATTCTATAATACAAAAATAATATTACTGTATATTACTTTAATTACTAGGCGTGTACTCATAATAATAATAGTAATAATAGCCCAATAATAATACTGAATGAAATGCCAGGGTGACATTGGAGGAGTCTTTTGCATCATCAGCACCTTCTTCGGTGTCTGAAAGTGAATTGAAGTGGAGAGAGAGGCTCCTTTCTCTTTCTCATGGGGATCAGATAAATATAGCGCCTATAACCCCCCTCACACACACACACACACACACACTCGCTGACACTGACACACACACTTGCCCGCGATCACCATTTGCTGTTTGTGTAAAAGTGATTAGCCAGACACAACTGCGAAACTGTTACCTTTATAGTAGCCAAGCCGCAGAATATAGATCCTGTAAGACGAGCCGAGCGGTGATGTAATGGTAAATTAAAAGGTGTCTAAACTGTGACCTCCAGTCAGGGATCATCATCAGGAAAAACAACCACATCCCTGGAGATCACGTCGCCATAAATATGATTTTAAAAACAATTACACTGTTTAATTATTTACTCTTAAATGCCCACGTGTTTTGTAACATTTAAAATATTATATCAGATTCATGTCAGCTTGAAAAATTGTTAAAAAGTCTCCAAACAATTACATATTTAACTGTTGTTGCCCTCAATGTCAGGACATGTCCCTTTTACATAATAATTCACACATTGTTTAAATTTGAAATCCATATTAATATATAATATTTTCAGTATTATTTTTTTAATACTCCGGCAAAAATTCTAATTTAATTTAAAGAGTATAATTCCAAAAACAATTATTTAAGATCTCGAATAAAGTTGCAGTAGATGTACAATCCAACACTGAAAGGGGCTGACATGGTTGGCTGTTTAGCTGCTGCCGTATAATTCAATTACCCATTTTTACACGGTAAATGTAATTATAATTGTATTATTGCAAATAAATAGAAAGAAAATTGTAATTTTAAAAATATTTGCTTGTAACATCGTGAAAACTTTGTGATACTAATAATTATTACGCCTGAAAAGGATAAAGGAAATATAAGCACATGATTACAAGACAAGACAAATTTTCTTTTATGTGATAAATATATAAAGTGTATTTTACAATACAAATCAAATTTAAATTTCGTTCGCTTTGATTTTTTATGACTGCATAGCGTGAGGGGTTATTTATATAAAAAGGTCATTTTCAAGAATATATTTCTCTTATCAAACAATTTAAGAATGTTAATAATGAAAATTGATTTTAATTCTTTCTTTAGATTTATTTACAAATAAATTCAGTTTACAACACAATATAGCTACATAGAATTACATATATTTGATCTTTTTTTAATTATAAACAGACTATTTTTTCAGAGCTTTTTGTGTCTTGTATGAAAAGGAAGCAAAAAATCGTGTCCAGGTGAGCTTCCAATACAAAAGAAACGTAATATAATAATAATATTATTATTATTATCACAGATTTCAAACATGAACAAAAGGAAAAAGACAGGTAAAAGTCAAACAGGTAAAATCATTCTTTTTTTACAAATATTTACAAATATTACCTGTACAGAAATATCTCCTTTTTCTTTTTTTCTCTGTTTTTCAACAGTCTTTACATGGCTACAGAGTCCAGTGTTGCCTATTGATTTGTGCTGCTCACACTTCCCCCGGTAATAATGTCTCTATATAAAAATAAGAGTTTATTTTCTCATGTTTTTAAGTCACTGTGAAGGCCATTTGGACACCGCCGCCGCCGTCGCTGACGGTAAAACATGTCCAGAAATAATATTTGACGGTACGCTGAGGATGGGAGCGATAGCGGCTGAGGTCCGGGTCAGAGAGAGGGACTGCGCGCTCAGCAGGGCCGACTGAACGGTCACCGGAGGCCGCAGGAACGCCTGAGCAGCGCCCGGTGAGGACGAGGAGGCGCTGGACACCCCGATGATGTTTTCTATACTGAACGACGGCCTGTTTGACGGCTCTGATTTGATCATGGACGCCGTGCTCAGGCTGTTGAGCTGAAGTTGGAGACTCGGGCTGAGCTGCGAGTTGAACGCTTTTCTGTTCAGCTCGGCCGAGGGCAGGAGAGGGACGCCCGGGGGCAGCATGTGACCCACAGGGGGGATGTACGGGTACTGCAAAGCTGCGGGATGGGAATAGGCAGCCGGGTGGATCCCGTAGTGTCTCCCGTAGGGGCCCCCGAGGCTGTACGCGCCGAAACTTTGCATCATGAGCGCAGTCTGGTCCCTGAGCATGTCCGGCTGGACTCTCTTGAACCTTTTCCTCCTCCTGAGGAAGCTGCCGTTGTCGAACATGTCCTCTGAAGCGGGGTCCAGGGTCCAGTAGTTGCCCTTGCCGGGGTTGCCAGGCTCCCGGGGGATTTTCACGAAGCAGTCGTTCAGGGACAAGTTGTGGCGGATGGAGTTTTGCCACGCCGGGAACTTCTCCCGGTAGTAAGGGAAGCGGTTGCTGATGAACTCGCAGATCCCGCTGAGGGTGAGCTTCTTCTGCGGGCTTTGCAGGATGGCCATGGTGATGAGGGCGATGTAAGAGTAAGGCGGCTTCACCAGGCTGCTCTTGGGTTTCTGGATCGCGCCGCCCGCCGCCGCGCTCTGGTCTTGACCCTCTCCCTTCCCGGTGCCCGTCTCTCCCTCCCCGGAGCTCTCGCAGCACGGACTCCCTCCACCCGAGCCGATCTCCTCCTCCTTCTCCACCTCGATCTCATCCTCCAGCTCGTCGTCGCCCGTTTCCCCTCGCAGGTCGTGCAGGATGCCTCCCCCGGGGCTGTCGCAGTCGCTGTCCACCACCCTCTCCATGCCCTCCTCGTCTCCCTCGCCCACCACGTCGATATCCACGTCCTCCGCGGTGAGCACAGTTTGGCCGGACATGTCGCTGGCTCTTTCGCTGCCTCCAGACAGGGTCATCTCACGGCTTACTCACACTTTTTGTTTAAAAAGTCTGCCGGAGCCAAAACAAGCGAGCGGCCGGGTGTGATGGGGTAGAGGTGGGAGCAGCGCGGTCAGTGCGCACACACGGCGGGATCTGCTGCCGGACTTCTTTCAACGTCTCCAAAAATCTAAACGCGGTTGATGCCAGTCGAGCCAAAGAGAAACTTCAGCTTCTACAAATATTTCTCCACTCGGTAGGTGAGCGAGCAGGCCTGCGGAAAGTCTTGCCTCGAAGTTGTTTGGAGATGTTTTGCGCTCCGCTGTCCCCTCTCGCTGCGTGTATTTCCTACAGGAGTGATATTTGGAGAAGCAAGTCGAGATGACACATGCTGCTTTTAAAGGCCGGAGCTTTTAAAAGGACTGTCTGATAGATTACTTTTCCCAGTATAAGATATACTATCAGTGCAGGACACGTGGTTCAGTGACGACAGACGCCCCCTTGCCTCTGCTCTCCTCCCTCCCTCCTTCCACCCTCCTCTCCTCTCTCTGTTAAACCATGCAAACTGGAGTTGTTTCATGGATTTGTCAACAATGGGACATCAGCAATGCTGCTTTCCGCTGATTTCTGTGTTCGTCCGTCATAGACCATTTAACGGTGGCAGAGAGGAGGAGGAGGAGGGGGAGAGAAAATTGGCCTCTGCGTGATTGAAAGATCTGATGCGCATTAACGTGGCCGCGTAAAAACAATCCAAAACCTTTAACTTTTGCTAATGCGAACTCTGTTGAGAGCTGCAGAATGAAAACGACGACAGCTAAGTTCACTGAATCCTCATTTAAGTTCCTTTATATGTTGATGTTTCTTTTTTGAAATTGTGCATGCGTGGATTTTTCTCATTTAAACTAGTTTCCGTGCATGTTACCTTGTCAGTGCGTAAGAATTAAACATTTTTTTTTAACTTTGTTTATTTGCTGCTGAAGTGCATGCCTTGATATTTCCAGCTCTTTACAGCCCGCCGTGTAAACCCAAGCTGCGAATGCAAAAAGCATGAATTGAAGTCTATTTATTCCCGCAGGATTAGCCGAAGGTGGGAAGAATATTGAGCAGCAGTGGCAGCAGCAGCAGCACCGGCGACAATGAATGGAGAGGAGGGAGAATAAAGAATTGCCTTTAAGAGTTTGGAAGAGGTGCTAACGACCCCGATCATTGCATGATTTTACATTTGAAAAAAGTAGGAAATGCGGGCAGCGGGTGAATGCAAAGAGAGCGTTTATTCACAAGCATGAAGGTGAGCGCTGAAGGCTGGATGTCGGATCCAATACAGAGGGGTTTCCTCCGCAGTGTGAGAACATTTGGGGAGACTATAGTGAAAGAACAATGATATTTGTATTTCAGCTAAGCGTGTGTAGTAAATTAACAATATAGAAATTTAAATTCAGATATTATCCGATGTGCCACGAGCGATTTAAACCCTTAATTGATTTTATCGGAAGTCTTTTAGCAGGTTAATGGAAATATCTATAATCAACAGCAGCCAGTTATTCACGACAAAGCTTTATTTGAATTAATCAACAACATGTTATAATAAATTAAAAATTAATATATATTGTAAATAACATTATTCCTCAGCGTCAAGCTCCCTTTTTCACAATTAAAACACCGCATAAGACAGAAGAGTACATTTCAATTCAGAAATTATAATTTACATGATTATAACCCAATATTCTAATTACTATTATTATATAATTGTTAATATTAATATTGTTAAATTCAAATAAATTGCACGTCTCACCTATTAATGACATAATTACCGTTAATTACCTAACTCACGTGAAGAAAACAGAAAATATGTCAACAAAAATGGCATTTTCATTCATTTATTTTGCAGTTTACGTTGTTTTAAAGGTAGAATCAGCAGGATCAGGACGTCAAATATTGACATTTTGATGAAGCACCCCAAGCACAGCAAAATAATGAAAAAATATATGGAATTACAGGCAGAAGGCAAAGTCTCTGCAGATAGAGGCACCAACACACTTCAAGTGGGCCTTAAGTGATAATTGGAAGGGTTTATGTGTATGTGCCTCTATGTATTTATTTTATTTTATTTTTAATAAGTAAAATGTTGCATATTATGCATTTAAAATACCACCAGTGTTATTTTTTTGTATCTTATAGTTTCTGGAGTATAAATTTGATCCTTTAATTGGCTTCAGCGGTGCACAGAGGTGCAGCTTCACAGACACCTCCGCTGCTCTCAGGATAAAAGCGGGATTAATCAAACGCTATCATTAATAATGCGCGTACGGGTCAAAGGAGGGAAACGTGGCTTCCGATTAGACTCACTCGCCTCGTGTTAATCTCTCGGTGACCTGTGTGATCTGCAGGTCCGTCAATACGGACTACTTAGCAGATGAAACCAGAGTCTAAATCAACTTTTATCCTGCTCATCCACAGGGCGAGTGCGAAATTAAGAAAGCGCTCTTTCCCCCTGTAGCTTCTCTGGTTATAAATGAGGGAGAAAAATATTTTGTCGGGAGGTTTTTTGTTGTTGTTGTTGTTGTTTGTTTGTTTGTTTGTTTGCTTGCTTGTTCTCAAATCGAAAACCGATCAAAGATATTTTTTAATTCCCTTCCACTGCTGATTTAACACATGTCCCGAATTCCTTCAAATCAACAGAACTCTTTTTGAAAATAAAATGCCTCTTCGCTCACACCAAAACAGTTTGTTAAGGAGCCAAAACCTCTTTTTTTTTTGGCGCTTTTCAAGATGATTAATAGCAGCAAAATAAAAGAGTTTTATGGGTCACACTTTGGTGGTTTGTTGTTTATTTTTAAAGGGATTTTCTGAAACAATCAGGTCATAGACTTAACCAACCTCTCTCCCTCTCTCTCCCTCTCTCTCTCTCTTTCACCTCTCTCTCTCTCTCTCTCTCTCTCTCTCTCTCTCTCTCTCTCTTCTGTGTGTGTGTGTGTGTGTGCAGGGAGAGTGAGAGAGAAGAGAGAGAGGGGTGAGAGAGAGAGTGAGAGAGAGAGGAGAGAGAGAGACAGGTGCAGCCATCCTCCTTTTTAAAAAATCCCAGAGTCGCAGTGTTGTGTGAAAGGCGGCGTAACTGCTGATATAACCTGACTGAAGCAGCACCGTGAGGGGGTTTCAAACCCGTCCTTCCTGTGATCTTTTGAAGCCTCATAAATCCGCTTTTATACCTCCGCAGTTTGTTAATGAAATGTACGTTTTAAGCACACATGCACGGCTTAGCGCGACAAAACCTTTTAGTATAATAAGCCAACTCGCTCCGGCATGAAACCATTAAGGGGGGGACAGACAGAAGAAGACACAGGAGCAGCAGCAGCAGCAGCACATGCAGGTGATGATGATGGAGAGGAAACAGTCACCACATGTGATCACCGCAAACTACCAGCAAGGTCACCCAACAAATAATTGTGATCATAATAATGTGATGCTCCGGTGATTCCAGTTTTTTTTTTTTCTCTCTCTCTCTTCTCTCTCTCTCTTCTCTCTCTCTCCCGGTGTGCTCCTCCGTCTCACTGAGGTCAGAGGTCAGGGTCACCTGCAAGGTGTCAGTGTTTGCTCAAGGACACTTCAGCAGGGAGAAAGATGATGTGTCTAAATGAATTGAAGTGGCGGAGAGATGATAAATGTTGTTAATTCATTTCATTTTGGGGGAAGTTTCAATGTTTTTTCCTTGATTAGCTGATAAGTCCATCAGTGATCCAAATAAAAATTTAGCTGCCGACTATTTTTAATAATCGATTAATCGTTTCAGTCGTTTTTCAAGCAAAAAATGTCAAACATTTGTTGGTAACGGCTTCTTAAATGCGAGGATTTGGTGCATTTTTGTCATTTATGATAGTAAAAGAAAAACTGAAGAAGAAGAAGTTGAAAACGTCACTTTGGGCTCTGGGAAATTATGATGAGCATTTTTCACTTTTTTCTCTGTTTTATAGACTTAATCAATTAATTGTGAAAATAATCATTAGTTGCAGTCCCAGTGTGACATTACTTGATGTCATTGGAGTGATTTTCCTGTTTTTTTCTACTTTATAATCTCCAAATAATGATACCAATTTCAAAGAAAATCTTGAAAACGTGTGAAAAACGCCACTCTCCAGCATTTTTGAAGGTCGTTTTTCATAAATACGAAACATACATGAATATGGGACTGGCTTATATGAAGATTTGAGAGCATTTTAAGACATTTTATTATCGCAGTTTGTATGTGTGCGACTAAATGTCAAGGGCATCCGGGGGGGAAATACGTGTAGAGGATTATACGGGAAAGGTGGATGAGGATTTTTTTTTTTTTTTTTTTTTTTTGTTGATTGGATGGATTTCGACATTCACCACCTAAATCAAACCGACTCCTCGCTCTCATCTTTTGATCTTTTGATTTCCAAAAAAATAACTTAAAAAAAAAAAAAAAAAATCTGTCACAGAGTCTGTCATGTAGGAAATATAACTTATTTGAAATATCTCATGTGGCCTTTTAAAAATGATTTTAATGTAATTTAAGACAACAAATTTAAATCTTTGTTAATAATTAATTAGTTATTATCAAAATCTATACAAATATGAAAAAAGGCATTTTACATCACATCTGCAGATATTAATGTTCAAATTACAATGTTCCAGGACAAATTAAAATCTAAAAACAATCTTTGCATCGAAATCAGATGTTTGTGAAAGCAGATTTTTGAAAGGCAACTCATTTAATTAATGAGGTGAGTGAGGAGTTGGGGGCAGCAGCTAGTAAAACGATATGATAAATTAATGGCATTGTTAGCGCGCCTGTAATTACGACCATTATGTTAATTATTTTACACCAGTAGCCAAATCTTCAGCTTGTCAGATTTGATACAAACAAGATGTTCTCAAAAAAAAAAAAAAAAGTGGACAAAAAAATCTCACCACATCTGGAAATCTGTGCGCCACACAACAGTTGTTGCACAAAAATCATAAATTATTGAAATATTTTTCTCTCTAATTGGATTTTTCATGGTCGACAGTGTGGATTCTGCAGAGCCAATGAAGGCAGCCATGTGAGCTGGGTTTTTTTTTTTTTTTTTTTTTCATTCCTCTTTTTGGAAATCACCATTTTCAGCCCTTCTCAAAGAATCCACTCTATCAACCTGCGAGTTTCTGTCAAACAATATGATGGGCCCATTTTTAACCCCCCTCCTCCTGCAGGATGAGCCGCAGCCTGATCTCTGCTACACAACAAAGCACAAAGGGCCCAAAATAGGAGATCCACGGTGTGTATATGTTGCCTGTGTGTCTGTGTTTATATGTTGGACGTCCCATCTATTTGACGCGTCTGTATGAAGACAGCCCGCTGCAGATCAGACTGCACGGTCACAGCAGGAGATGCAGGACTCACCTCGTGTCTTAACTCACTTTAGTTCTCGTTTCGTTCATATTTTTGGCCTGAGACAGTTCATATGATGATGGGCTCTGTAGTCATTGTTGTCATTATTTCGAGTGTATTATAACAGCATGTTTAAAAGGAAAAAAAAAACCACACCTTTCCAGTTGATTTTATACTGGTTATAGCCACCAGTTCACTGAGCTTCTTATTGCATGTTGCCAAATAGTGCTGCAACCGGTGAAAATATTTTAAATGACATTAAGAAACATACCTTTTAATTAATATATTTATTTTTTAAGTCTCTGGTTTGCAGAATCAGTGGACAGCTGCATATTTTCGGTCTGAGTGTGAGGTCTTCAGGCTTGTCCGCGGCCTTTTTCTCCTTGCAGGCTTTCAAGGTGTCACTATTTGCAAGCTGTATTTTGGCCATGTTTGCTTTATAATTTTAGAAATCATTCTGGAGGATGAGGTGATTAAGATGGAAGCTGTCTATAGCAGTGGTTTTCAAGCTCAGGTCCAGGGACCAGCGAGGGTCCTGAGTGGGTTATAGGGGGCCCAAGCACATTTTTTAGCACAATTTTGGAAATTGCAGCAAGGGAATAAATAGGGTTGGCCGTTTTGATCGTTTATAATTCACAGTTATTCTAGTTTGATCATTAAATGGCTGAAGATTTCATTATTTTCTAAAATAAAAATAAATTTAAAAATGCTCAGAAATAATTCTTTAACACAAAGTCCTCTCAAATTGGGGGTTTAATGTTAATCTATTTTTGGACGTCCTTGCATTTAAAAGTTTAGGAACCCCTGGTTTGCAGAAAACACTGGATTTATCTCATGGAGCGATTTTGTGGTGTAAGATAAAACATAAAAAAAATCAAATATAGACAGTAAAATAATTATCGCATCGAAAAATTCTGACTAAAAATACAATTAGTATATAAACAATTGGAAAAATGTAGTCTTTTTTTATATAGATTTATTTTGTTACAATATATATCTTGTAAAATGTTGTCATGAATCCCTTGTAGAGATAAAAGCGTGGTGAAAAATCACTTTCCATCAGTCCAGTAACGAATATGTTAATGTTTGGTCACCAAATCTACGTGGGTGTTGAGGTCTCAAAACCTTCATTGTCATCTTTGATTATTAGGCTATAATTATTTTTCAGTTAAATTGAGTCATTGCGTATGTGAATTCGTTTTCATCTCAATTTAAACAACAAACAAAGTGAATCATTTGCAGGACAACTGGTAAACAGCTTCAATATTTATTTATTTATTATTTAGCTATTTATTTATTTATTTAGCTATTTTAGCTATTTATATGTGTATTAAAAATTATATGTTATATGTCTTATTCTGCAAACTTTTAAAAACACTGCAGCATCGTCTCCACGCAGCTCCTCCGCTCTGTCCGTCCACCGCTGCTCTCCTCCGGCTGTCCGTCAGTGGGAAGCCCCCGGTGGGGAGGCTGCTGCTGCTGCTGCTTCTGCTGCTGCTGCTGTGGTGGTGGGAAAGTGACACCTCCAGCTAAATGCAGCCGGATTACCATGCCAATGTGTACTTGTTAAGTATGTGCAATGTCACCCAGTTTGTAGGCTTTTTGTCATTCAGATTGAGGCTGAAAAGTTGCACATCAGTGCATCACCGTGTTGTGTGAGCGCTGTAAACGGCGCAAATTGGCCCAATAGCGAGCATTTAACACGGTGTCAAAACACATGCAACCCGGCTTTGCACCATCATTGTCTGCATAAAACGATAGTAAACAATGTGCTAATACAGTCAAGGATGGTAAATGGTTGGGGCAATTGGAGTTTAATAAATGGAGAGCAGCAAAAATCGAATATAAGTCGCCAGTAATGCGCTCATATGTAAAAATCACAATTAGGAACAAAATATTGTGTATTGAATCAGGACATTTCAGGAAAACATAACAGACAAATACATACGTATATATATATATATATTATGTTTCATGATGCTGTGTCCAGGGTGAAAAAATGTTAATTTGTTCACAAAAACCAAACAGAGTCAAATAAAATCCCAAATTCAACATGGTTCCCAAAAAAGGGCAGAATGTGAAAATCATGTTGTGACTCCCCCCACCCTGCACTAATCTTAATGTGAGGCAGCTTTAATTCACACCAAAGGGAAACTCTCATTCACTGCGACCCCTGAACTCAATATCCTCTTGCCTATTGATGCATACATATATGTAACATCACACTAAATTACCTCCCTCATCCTGCCTGGCCTGCCCATAATAATATTCCTTCACATAATCTGTCAAGTTCCTCACAAAAGACACTTTACCTCCCCTCGAACCCAATGATAGGAATTGTAGAAGAAGCAGGAGAAGAGGGGAACAAAGCTTTAGATTTAAAAAGGAATGATGTTTTGTTTTTTTGATTGATGTAAATGTATGTTTATGTTAAAAAAAAAAAAGTCTGTGTGGTTATAAAATGGACACCACTATGGTCTATAATGTGATTTATTCTAATGAAGGCCTAATGCTGCTTAAGGCAAATTTAATTCATAATATAGAGCTTGTATCTTATCCCTTATATTTGCTTTATAAAAAAGTGTCCTTGCCTGTTATTCCAGTGGGAAGTGCATGTCCCACATCCTAATCAAAGTCGCTCTGCTGTCTCTTGAAATTAAGGACTGCACCTTTAAATTGTCAATTACTCTGAGGTTAAGTGGACTGAATAGACCCAATGATTCAAATCAGGTGTTACAATTTACTGCACATGGCTATCTGACTTCATCTCATTTTGTCCTGAGTCTCTGTGGCAGACAATGAAGTGATTTATTACACAAAGGAGAAAATACATAGCTACATTTGTATATTTTGGTCTCACGTAATACATGATTGCTTAGTAAATATCACATTTGTATATCATTTTAAAGAAAAGATATTTTAACAACACATCAACAGACCTTCATTCTTCGTGATTTGTTTCAGTTCTCTTACACACAAAAAAAGCACAACGTCAAAACAGACCCAGGTTTGGTAAATAATGCACCAATGTGATATTGGATTAACTATACCCAGCACCAGTGGGTTGTTTTGACCCTGTGTTAGTGTTATTTTTTTAATATTACTGTTGGGTTATTTACCCAAATTAAAATAAGGTTATTTTGACCCAGTGCTCAATTCACCATGCTCAAGTTTTACCTCAAAACTGTGACAAATGTATTATAACTTAATTGTACCCAGTACACACAAAACAACTGGCTGTTTTGATCAAGTGATAGTATTATTTTATACATTACTATTTAGTTATTTAACATATCTAAAATAAGAGTTACAGTTGCAAACAGGTGGAATCTACTTTTAGAATTGTATATCTCTATTTATTTATTTATTTATTTAATTTTTTTACTGACTTTTAATAACACGTGTGTCCTTCGCAATTTTGAATGTGGTGTACCACATTTTGTACAACTTCATAACAAAAAAGAGCATGTTGTGTCTAACTCTGGGTCAGTATAACAGTCAGTGCATAACAGAGGAAATCCAGATCATTTTCTTAAGTAAATGTAACCAACTTTAAAAAAAATACCCCGTTACAAGTAAATGTCTTGCATTAAAAATGTTACTCAAGAAAATATTCAAATAAAGTATCAACAGTAATTTAAGTATTTGACTCAGAAAAATGGCCCTTGCGACTGTTAAACTGCTATATCATTAGATCACTATTACACATGTATTAATGTAAGCAGCATTTTACTGCTGTAGTTGAGGTGAAGCTAGTTTTAAGTATTTTATATACAGTAGGGCTGCAACAAATGACTATTTTCATTATGGACTAATCTGTTGATTATATTCTTGATTAACCCATGATTGTTTGGTTTGTGAAATTATTCAGTTTATTGTCATTTAAGACAAAAAGCAGCAGATCCTTACTTTTGAGAAGCTGGAACCATGAAATTACCAGCATTTTTGTATGAAAAAGGACTTAAAAGATGAATCAGTCATTAAAATGGTTTAAATTATCTGTCGAGCCACTGCTCACTTTGTTTATGATTTAATTTAATCAAATTTTATGGTGCTTGACAGTAATCTCTAACAGTGCACAATATTTTATGAACTTCTGATATGTTTTGAATGTAAAATCTTATGTAATTTTAGCTGACAGTGGAGTAAAATGCAAAATATTTCAAGTATAAAGTATGAAAACAAAGTACATCATATAACATATCATATTATATTAATATCATATAAAACATGTACTTCAAAGTTGTAGTTGAATAAGAGTACAGAGATGCTGCCCACCACTGCAGAATGAGCATATATTAGTTTGGATAAATAACCAAACAGTAACATAACAAATAACACTAACACAGGGTTAAAACCCAGTGATTATTCCTGTGTTTAATGCGGGTGATTTTTTCTCATATTACAGTGTTTACTTTTACTTTTCACTACAAGATTAAACATGTCTGGATAATAAAGTTAACAGCCACACAGTGTTAAAACCCAAACAAAGTTACCACCCTCACACCCACGCCGGGAGTCCAAAGTCAGCCACACAAGCATCAATATTTTACATTCCCTCAAGAATCCTCTTTAAAGATGCAATCAATGCCTCCTATTCATTATCCATGTGTATGTCTTCTAGGTATGGCCTTTGTCATTAAGCAATAATTCACCCCTCCACAGTCCCACATTACTCCGCTGCTCCATACTTTTACAAATGCCTCGGGGCTATAAATACTAATGAAATCTCTTTGCTTAATTTGATTTTGCTGGTACACTTGCAGTTATGGCTGAACTTTCCCACGAGAGAGGCTGATTGAACACTTTCAAGTCCTTATGGAAGCAGGAAAACATTCCAAAGAGCTGGGGAGATCATTTCCATAATTACCCCGATTGGCAGCCTAATGACCTTCTGTGACAATAAAAAGATCTCTTGTTAATTCCATTTCTGTCGCTGACATTCAAGAGATTCCTATCTTACATGTTTGAGGGTTCACAAGATAACAAGTGTACTTTTTTTCCCTCCCGTTTTCAGCCAGCAAAAGAGCAGCCCCATTCAGCTTTGCTCCCCCCCCCCCCCCAACACTCTGCAGTGATGTGGCTCTGCTCTGCTGTGAAAGGGATCTGCTTGTGCCTGCACGGCTCGTCCACCCTGCCCCAAAGTTGGATAATTTATGGGCTTGGGGGAGATTATAAAGATGGATCTTTGAGGCAATCAATTCTCATGTTGCGTTTTGAATGGTGGGATAGAAATGAAGTGCAGAATAATTAAAAAGATCACAAGTCCCCCCTCGCATGTAATAATGAGTGGCTCCAGAGGCAGTGGGCTCTGTCACAGTGCCGGAGGAAGCGCCTTTGATTTGACTGAGAGGACACCCGGCTCGGTCCAACACACCGCCGCACAATGGGGGGGTTTCACCACCACCACCACCGCCACACACTGAGGCTGCATTGCAAATCACGCTCTGTGACTGTTTGACGACTATGTGCTTGTCCAGATCATAAGCAGATACTGTTGTCAGAGGAAACGGAGGGTGTGTGTGTGTGTGTGTGTCTGGGGTGGGGGGGTATTCTTGTTGCTTGGATGTCTAAGTCAGGATGACTCAGAGCTGGCATGAAAAGTGATGGGGGCGGTTGTTTGGAATATGTTTCACAGTGACCACAATGCTCAGAGTGTTATGGGATGTTAAAATAAAATTCATCCGTTCTTTGTAAATGAATCAGTGTCAAAATGTACCATCAGGCCTCTGCACAGACAACTGTGAGCTGTTGTGCATTCATAAATTCAAATGGTAATCTAAGGCCTTTAAATACCTCTGAATGCATTAGAATAAATGTGAAATGTGCATCTGTTATTAGCCTGTTTGCATGCTTCTAACGGCTGGATTAAGGCTCATTTAGGACGAGGCCTCCTGTCTGTACTCTGCGTTCATTTTGTCCATATTTGCGCACGTTTTCTGACAGACAAAATGCTGCAGTACCTCTGCTTGTCATGGGGTCAGTGTAGCAGTATACCCAATAGTTCAAGCGAGCCACAACTACAGGACACAACAAAGTTTTAAAAAGCTGAAAGTACTGGAAATGACGTTCATCATCAGTTGAAAAGGATTCTCCGTCCACATGTCAGAATGTACTTAATGGCTGCATGATACCACCACCGTCTATAACACCGTTCCGTTTTTTAGAGAGTTTGCCAACATGAAGGATGCAAGGAAGTATATGGGGAGTTACAGTTATTTTGGTTGAAACAGAAAACAGAAATCTATTTTCGTATATTAAGTGGGCATAAATGAGCCTTTATACTCCCAAAGAAATGCATAGTTGGACTGTTGCAGAGACCACAGATGCCTTTTAGTTTTGTATATACTACTTTCTGGAGTTGCTTGATGACGTGTTCCACACATGCACAATAGATCGGCATCTGCAGTGGCTGCATGGAAGACAAGGGTCATCAGAGGGTGTGTGCAGCTCACCTGTGTACTCCCATTTTGCTGTGACTGCATGTTAGTGATGTGCGGACAACTGTTACAACTGTGGAGACTGCAGGCTCGGTCCTAAAAATTAACATTCTGATTCAAAGCAGATGGGTTGCAGGTGTGCCTCCCCAGAGAGAGATGCTGTGTGTGCATTTGCACACAAGGAACAGCAGCACATTTTCTTCAATTATTTACAGACTATAGTTTTGCTGCTTAAATGTCCCACTGTATTTGCTGCAGTGACATACTGCACGCATGGAAACAAATCAAAAAACAGCTTCTCCAATCATTAAATAAACACTCATACATCAGTACAACACACTATATAGAAGTCACCTGGAAAGCTCAAGCTGTTCCGTATCATTTAAAAGTTTCCGTAGTTTACAGGGACCAGGCTGTGTTACAGGTCTCTAAATTGGAAAAAATAGGATTCGGTGGCGGCCGGCGGATGATTTATGCATACATGGATGCAAATTCAGATGAACTCAGAGCCAATCTGCACATCACTACCACAGATTTGTCCATGTGGCCATGTGGGTGCCGATCTACTGTATGGAATGTGTCCTCCAAGCAGATTCCCAACAGTAGTATTAAAAAAAACTATAATAATAGGCATCCACAGCTGAACGAAAATTGTGACCAAAAAGTGGACCCTTGCACCGGCTTTAGTATTGTCAATGTCTGCAGATTCTCCATTTTCTTTCTTATAAAGCCAGACAAGCTTTTTGGAGATAAACCACTGATATCTTGGCCAACTCACAATGTATTACATTAGTACTTGTGCTTAATACACAAGATATTGTTCAAAAGATGGTAAAAATGATCAAATTTTGCATGCACACACCACAGTACCTCAATTATGATGACAAAATAAAGTAAAAACGACACGGTGGTGAGCTGGCGGGGGCATTCTGGAAACAGATGGTGGCATGTGTGACTGCTTTTCTCTGCTGGAGGGGGAAGTGTAATGACACCTGGCAGCACGCTCACATTGAATATCATTCTGCTGGTCACTTGGTCAACTCAACATTGGCACGCTGCACACACATCCAGAGACATGCAGCGCTGCAGGCGGTAGTTAATTTAGTGTGGATTTCCCTTTTAAAGGTGTTAACATCTCGTAACTGGCAACCATAGATTGATATCCATTGGCAAGTTCGCGGCATGTTGTGTGTGTGTGTGTGTGTGTGTGTGTGTGTGTATCTCATCTCTCATATCCTCTACTGTACAATCTCAAACATGCTAATGTTTTTTTTGTAAACGAGAGCAGAGGAGAGGTGTAGATGGGCTGTGTTTTTCACCTCTAAAGTTTTTTCTGATAAACGAATAAACTTATCAAGCATCACTTGGGTTGTGGTTTCGAATATCTGTGAGGCGGTATATGAATATAGACTAGTGATACTGATATTTGGCAGCCTGGGGCATGTTCACAAACTGACTGTCGGTCGGTTTAAGAAAAAAAAAGAGCTAGGGAAGAGGCAAAATTTTGTTCCATCGCCCCTTTCATAAAAAATTGGTCACACATTATTTCAATCAAAGGACCATCATCATCACAACTTACAAACCATGTAATTTTGCAACAGTGGTTTCCAAACTTTTCCAGCTGGTGAGCCAAAAGATATATTTGGTTTGTCCTTGGGACCCAAACAAAAGTCTGGAAGTCAGCTTATGTTAGCTAGTAAGCTACACGCTAGTTACTGACTATCAGACACACGAAACAAACAATTCAAGCGCTGCACGAACACACGTTACTATGGTGTCTTCATCTACTCTTCATGGCATAGTTTGGTTCACACTGTGAAAAGCTAACGTTAGCTAGTTAGCAGCTATGAGTCTGGCTAGAGATAATTAAAATAGTTCAAAACCAGAGGTCTCCTTATACGTTATAGAGCTGCAGAGCTGCAGGGCACGGGTAGAGTAACGAATCCTCGTGAATGATCACATTTTCTTTTGACCGCCATGAAGTTAGCTCGTAGCTATTAATTAGCTAATGCTAGCTCTGCTGTTGCATACACACATTACATAAACTTGGACTTTATTTCTTTTCTGTGGCAGGAAACACAACACAGAGTCTGTCAGAAACTATTATGGTACAACTCGAGTTGAACCACACACTTTTCTTCTTTAGTTGACCTAAAACAGCCTTGATAGCAGCGTCTGTAGTGCCCACTGTTGTTGCTATTACTCTTCTTTGGTTCCACTGTACAGCATGACACCATCTTGACAATGGCCTTAATCCTGCCCCATGGCATTGATTAGTGCTATGTGACGCTTCTTGGTCATTTACATTTTATTTGAAAAACAGTTGTTACATGTCACGATGCCCAGTGAAGCCAGCATTTATAAACTTTTCCCTGCATTTTTGATTTTTAAGAGAAGGGGCGTAAATATAGACAGTGCAGACAGTGCAGTTGCACTGGGGCCCATGGGGTTGAGGGGCCCACGGAGAGAGAGGGCCTGCCAGCAATGTGTTGGGTAGTGAAAGGGCCCTTGCGAGTGAATCAGATTGCCACCTCACATTAGTTCACATTAAACACCTTTGAAAAGGGAAACCAATGTCCACCATGTCTTCCTTTTTTCCTTTTTAGTAAACGATTCAGTAGCAGTTTATGACAAAATTAGATGCTTATTCTACATAAACTACAAAAACTATAAATAAACTATTTTAAAAAACTATTCAATTAAATGAACAACTTCTTATTTTAGGCCTATGCAATAATGATGGCTGGGTAATATGTGTGTTGATGTTATCTAATGTCAAGTCTCTATTTTATATTAATTGATGAGACGATGCATAAGTGGTAGCTAGACTGACAAGGTGAGCACATGGACGATCCCTCTCCAAGCAGCAATGCAGCAGTTTGGCTGACATCAGCATCACGCTGCCATCAGTTGTGTGTTAAGAACTACATATGTAGCAGCAAATACTGTTAGGATAGCAATGTGTGCATGTGTGTGTATGTGCTTCATAGCTTGTAACTAGCACGCACTGGGGGCCATCATAACTTCCCTGCACCGCTGATCAAGAGTGAGTGAATCACAGAAGTCACACTCAGCGACGTTGCCTCAGCCAGAGACTGCAAACACATTTTCAGCAAGAAAGAGCACTCTTCTTCTGCTTTAATTGGGAAAATTACCATAAGTTTTGGAAACGCTCTAGAATCTAGAGACATAAAGAGGCTTTCAGACAAACAGCAATAAATATGATCCTTTGCCCAAAGTTTGCTGTCACATTTTTTTTCCATTAACAATTCCGTCCCAGCTGTAACTGGTAGCCTGGTGGTGTGACATCTGTAATGATTTCTTTATCCTTTAGTGTCTGTTTAATATGAATATTGTATGCTTGTAATGTTTCTTTACTGTTGTTACTATTTTAGGGACCTGCTGTATTGTGGGTAGATCCTGCACAGTACATGATTCTCCAGTAAAGCATCATTATCAAAATACACCATTCATAAGTCTTCACATTCAATTTAAACCCATGCAGGAGCAGCCAATTCAAAACAATCATAAGAAAACCTAAATTTTGTTTCAGTACTGCAGGATGATTGTGTTGTATGCTTTAATGTAAACTCTTTAACATACCTTTTTGGAACACTTTTGTGATTTGTTGGATAATAACTTTGTCCCTAATACAGACATCACAACTTATCTATATGTTCAAAATTGAATAAACTGCAGGATAAACTTTCAATTTTTGCCATTTTTAAGTCTTATTGTGAACAGAAACATCTGGTTTCGATTTTTTTTCCGCCCAGCCAGTTCTGTTTCTACAGGAACTCGTGGAGAATCGAGCAAATGTCACCAGTTAAACATGTTTTAAAATCATCAAAGTGCTGCGTTAATAGATATTTGGCTGGCTTCTTCTTGGCCTAATGTCACAACTCAAAGAACTAAAGGGGAAGTTAAACGGCTAATGGGGCCATGTGACTGGACTTGAGAAAGCAGCTCAGAACAGCAAATTCAATTATCATGTTAGAATTCTGCATGAAAACAATCTACACTAGAAATTAGGGTATTCCTGTCAGATGACTTGTGTTAGTGGAGCTAATGTCATTTGGACCAGCCTTACACCTTCTTTGAATGTTATCAAATGTTTACAAAAGAACTTAATGTGCTAAAATGCAATCAGAGAATCTACTGTGCCGGCATGAGCACTGAGCAGTGTTCCCCTGGTGAGGCATTGTGGGTAACAGGCCACCAGGATGATTCTGCAATGACCATTACTGTGCAAACGAGTCACAATAACAGCATTTTGTGTTGATTTCAGCATGTTGTTGTGTTGCTAAGTGATTTTTATGCATAATTTGTGACACTGTAGACTTTTATGTGCTCAAAAATAAATGATTTGTGCTTCTCCGTCACTGACACGTGACTCTCTTGAAGACTGTGGAGCATTTTTGAAGTGTGAAAGATTTACAAGGATCTATTGGCAGAAGATGGCAGCAATAGATATAATATTCAGAGTGTTTTCATTAGTTTATAATCACCTTTATATCTAAAAAGAGCATGGGTCACAGAGATGTGCATCTGTATTTGTATCTGTGTCTGTATCTGTTCAGGAGGATATTGAAAAATCAGAAACTTAACAAAAAAGGTGGTATTAGACATCAAATATTTCTTATCTTTCAAGTATTGAAAAATGTCCTTTAGGTGAAAGGAAGAACCTTGGTGCATTAAATCAGTGACTGATTAAAGTAGTTCTTTCACGCCAAGGCAATCATGGAGCTGACTTTTTCCAAATAATAATAAGCAACTTCGGACAGAAAAAAATCTGTCTCTATTGTATTGTTTGTGCTTCGTAGAATAACAGCTTCAGATTTGGATGCATCCCTACTGGGTTTCTACAGTGGCCCAGAACGGACAAACCAAACACTGACTTTCAATACAGCCTTTTGTGTTTTTCACAGGTTTCAGGGCTACGGTAGGTTTCCTACACACTCGTAAGTGGAGAGTGAGGGGAAGTGTTTGCAATCTGCAGTCTGCCACATCCTAAATCCTACAGACTGGTCCTTTAATTTATTTCCCTAATGTAGATCCCCGTGCAGCAACGTCTGGCTTTATTCCGCTGCAACAGCAGAACTGACGAATGACCTTCATTTTTATCTCCAGTTGTAAATTATGACATCACAGCCATGAAATAATAATGATGACATGCATGAGCATACATATGTAAAGTCTCAAACACGTATGTACTGCACCTTATCTCATACATCTCTCTGGTGAGAACTGGCATTAGCCTCTCACAGAGAGCCACCACGTCCTCCTCTCCTCCTCTCTCACCCTGCAGCAGTCAGATTTTCCATCAGTTTTCTCATTTGCAGTGGAATTACAGTGTGATACCAGTGATGCAAACTTATGCAATGTGACTTCTTCTGTTGCGTAGTTATTTAATATTTGTTGCGCTTACATTTAACAGTTATTGATATGTTTCCCCCACAGAGACTCATCTTCCTGGGTCAGGTTTTGCTGCATCCTGTGAGGGGCCTTCAAACCTTTGGAGGCTCACAAAGGCCCCATTCTCCTCTGTGTTGCTCTTCTCCATCACCCAGCTCCAGGGCATGGCAGATCTGCTCAAACCCCAGTATTGTCTGGGCAAAACCACATATTAAATTTGCCCCGCATAAGCCATTTCATTGAGCTGCAGCAGGAATTCCTCTGCTGGGTCATTCATCTGTGTACATGGTTTGGACACACATTTGAAACAAAGCAAGCCAGTCAAGGATAATATTGAGGAAGTTACATACATTTCAAGTTTTTCAGCATATGTCATTTCTGTTTCATGCTCTTTTGGCTCTGGAGTTGGTGGTGCAGATTCATGCAGCGGGAACATTGCGAGACTGTAGCTGCGAGCTATCCAAAATTTCTCCCTGCATATGTAATGTTTTGCACTTCATTAGGAATTCTGGATTTTCCCCATCAGGAATGTCAACTGAATAGAAAGAGAGGGAAACTAAGAGAGCTCTCTATCCACAGCAAACAATTAACAATGAATAATAAAGAGAAAAAAAAAATCACATTCAAGCCAGTCAGTGGTTCTTGTTGATAATTCATCAGTTCTGTATTGGAATAGTACATGAGCGTATCTCTTTCTTGTTCATATGAATACATTTTTTATTCCATATCTGTAACTTCATCTCTGCACCAGCACCAGTAAACCATGTCACTTTATAACCATGTTAATGATTTATGTTGTGCTTCTCATCTTTATTGCAATCAAACATTAAACTTGAACTTTGAAAAAAATAAAAAAGGAAACTTTGAAAGGAAAACCTGTCGTTCAGATATATGATCTGTTGTCACTGGATATGAGATGAATGTTTTATGGTTTTATGGGTGTGTAGTATATTATTATTATTATTATTATTTTGACAAACTTGTAAGATCATGAGCTCAATGTGCTGCAACATAAGAAAAACATGTAAATGAAGGATAATGAAAACACAGCAAATCAATGCACTGAAGTCACGAGTCACAACCATGGCAACAAACTTGCATGCATGGATGGGATGTTAACGTTACACAGAAGTCACGGTTCGGTTCACAACCAGCATTTTCTGTAAAATACATGTCTATTTTCATACTTACGAGCAATTTTAATTTTGTTGTTCTCATATTTGCTTTTGTAATAAACGATTAATGTATATGTGTTATATGATTTTTTTTTTAAAAAAGACCATTACTTTGAAAAAATGTCACACTTTTAAGAAATGATCAGTCTGTATCAATACTGGTAAAATTGCAATGAAAAGTATCAGTCTAATATCAAATTTAAAAAGTTTGATATCGCCCTACTGGATACAGATCCTCCACTCTTGTCCCAGTGGTGACTTGTGGTACTGCAACCTGTGCACCCCAAAAAGGATACAACCCAAACAGCACCATAAAAAAGAGACATTTGTAAAACTGTTGACAGGACACCTCCAACTTCAATGAGGTAAACTTTTAATCCAGGGATGTTTTAATATTTGTGAAACCTTCACAGAGCCTGGGACAGAGTGTGCAGGTCGGGCCAGCAGGAGAGACACTGATGCACATATATAGTGGAACACACAATGCAGAAACAGTGCATTTATTTGTAGTATATATATTGGAGTGCATTTTGTTATGCTGTGTACAGTGTGTGTTGTTAAACTGGTGTCAAACTTTTTTTTCACATGTACTTTTTTTATAAAGTTGCAGTGCACTGAGCACTCAAGGCCACTGTAATAATGTAGTTCAACCCCAGAAAATATGTTCACAGTAAAAATTTGTGCTGCTCAGCTTATCAGTTACACAAAATCTCAGAGTCTCACCGTCTTCATAAAAGAGAGACTGAATGTCAAAGACACAGCTTACTTTACAGCACTTACTGCATGTCAGTCCTGTAAGTTCAAAAAGGTCAAAGTGAGTGAGAGTTTAAAGCTATTCATTTATCTTGCCCGTTGAAAATGTCCCTCACTTCTGTAACTCAGTGTTGACCTACATCAAACAACGCTGCACTCCTTCACAAACCTTCACAGCGTGGTTTACAGTGGACCCAGTGTGCGCAAACTTCCCTGACCCTGGGTTATTGTCCCGAGATTCCTCTCAATTTAGCACATTAATCGCTCTGTAAACATTTGATTTATTTCAAAGACGTTACCTTAAATTGTATTTGTCTCAAACCAAAGTCATCTGACAGGAATTGCTCTATATGCTGCTGCCGCAGTCCAAACACAACTCTAATACAATCTGATTATCTGTGCTGCAGCAACAGAACATCTGAGAGGTGCGCGGCTGTGGCTGACCACGATCTTCTCACATGATGGGCAGCCAGTTGTATTCACAGATCATTGGCGTTTACCAATAATGCATTAAATTTAAGACCAACTTATTCATCACTGGCCAAATGGTAAATTAAATGTCATTATACCAGATGAGGCTAAACTTAAAAGGAATCAAATAGGACAAAGCCTGTAAAAACACTGAGGCCTAAGAGAACAGTTTTATTTCTCTATACTTTTACAGCCTGTATTTGGCCAAAACAGACTGCGTAGCCGATCTAAATTTCAGTTGAAGTTCAAATTCAATTGAAAGGGAAGAGATCTGTCATTTCCATCATACATTTTTACAATTTTTCATTTTTTTTTACATTTTTCAAGTAGCTTAGAATAAGCTGTTGGAAATGGCAAAATTTACAAAAAAAAAAAATTGCAAAAAAGATTTTACATTTGCTTAAAGCAAACGTTTGACTTGAACAGACTGGAAACATGACTACTGAGTGAAAAATATGATACAGACTCGGGCGATATATATTTTTGAATGTCTTTCTGACATTTTACTGGGATATACTTTATTTTCACGGTAATTGTGTAAAATGGCTTGAATCGACTGTACTCCACTGTACTGTAGTACTCCCTCAACATGGGCAGACCTGACTGTCAAAGCAATGCTAATCCCACAGCTGGGAAACAACACACACACACACACAGGAGCTCTGCTTAGTGCTTGACAAGCTGCAGCCTTTATTCACTGACAAGCTCAAACCTAAACTGTACATTTACTGCCAGACTGCCAGAACGTCACTGCTCACCTTTTCCTCTGCTCAGCGTGCACATACCCTGCCACCATAGACAGTACAAGTCTGCCACCACCCTCTCTCACTCTTGCTAAAGTTACACACTCACTCACTACAGTACTCTGATCAATCAGCAGTCAGCAGTGTTCGTTAGCTTACTTTTGGACTAAATCCAAAATACTCCAATGGCAGAGTAGTCCTGTAACCTGGTCCCCCATTTTTCCCAGCTCCGCTGAGCTGCCCTGGCCATCATTAGAAAGACTGACCTCTACTAGACTCTGTGGACTACAATACATCACCTCAATACAGCATATCCACATCATTTTGATAGAAAGAAGAGCGTCTGTATTTTTGACAGTATTGAAGGAAACAAGGAGCTTGAACCGTGTTCCCATGTATAGTTGGCATCAGGTGTGAAAACTACGGTTAGGTATTGTTTAAAAAATTACGATACCAGTACCCCTAAAGCTGTACCGACACCAATGCTGTACCTTTATTCAATACTTTTTTTTCAGAGGTTCTTCTTCCAAGAACGCTTGCGGTGATTGGCTGCAAACAAACCATATAAATAGTCATTTTTTTTCTAGATCTGGGTACCAAAAAGGACTGAATGCAGGTATCGGTTTCAATACTACTTGATACCTTAAAACTGACTGTGTCAAAATAAGGAAGGGCTATTGGGATCTTGCAAGTGGCTTTCCTACAGCATAGCAACAACATAAATAAATGTTTTGTGAGTGATGATGTAAGTGTGTTGGTGGGGGGCAATCATAGCCACGGTATGAAGCAATTGCACCTAATGTGAAAGCCACACCCACAGTAGCTATTTGCCACCTTGTGTCAACACTAATGTCCAGTTCACTTAAAGAAGAAGTCCACTGGGGACTCGTATGTCCTCACACTGTTGCACCGACTGACATGGTCCATTCAGCTGGCATCTGTCCCATGATCCCTCAGAGTCACAAAGTTCATCCTGTGCTTGTGTCCGTCTGGTGTGTGTCATGATCTGTGCCACTGTAATCCCGGGAGAAATGTCAGTCACCGTGTGCGTGTTTGTATACACACTTAGCTACCGTTCTTTTGTGCCTTGTGTAAACCTGTCAGACTTGTCCCTTTACGCCATGCAAGTGTGTGTGTTTTGATTTTTATTTTTCAGTGTGTGTGTTTGTGGAATCACCTCCCAAGTGTATTCTAGGCCTGTTACTCAACTCTCACATGAGGATGACAGGATCGGCTTCTGGTTTCACTGTAAAATTAGGCTGACATCGATAGAGTCACAAGTGTCACCATGTGGCCACCCTGCAGAACTTATTGTAAATTAACCGAGACCTGACAAGAGCCTTTCTCTTCCACTCTTTATGTCTGCTTGTCAGGCTGTGTCATCAGGCAAAACTTGCAGGGTTAACCACAATTAAACCATTCTTTTATTTCTCATCATAAATTTTAATGATTTAGTTCTAGTGTAACTGACAGTTCTGGTTGTCTTTCAAAGATTTCTCATGCTGTGCCCGCTTTGTGCCAAAAGTCTCATCAGAGTTTGGATGAAGCCCAGTATGTCACAACACGCTTGTTGCTGAATGATTCATTTTCACTTTCCTGAAGATACTGCATATCTGAAGTCATTTGCAATGAAATCCTGCCAGCTGACCGTTTGTGAAACACCTCTCCCAAATGGAGATCGTCTAATCACATGTTAGCAATTGTAACTAGCCACAGTAAGCCTGTTTATTTTGGCTACGTTGCTTCTAACTGTGATTGTTAGCAAGCCTGGCTAACATTTTATAGCTAACTTTATTTTGTAGGGATACAGGTTACATTGGAAAAAAATAAAACAGTGTAGTATTTATCCACGTTTGAAAATGTGTCTGTGTGTAAGCTAAGCAGCCAAACAGGTTTATATAGAGTTATCTCATAATGAAACATGTGTGATCAGAGCCTAATCATACTTTCAGTATTAGGACTAACTAAAGCTGCAGAAAAGCTTGTGAAGATGTTGACTTTTTGGGACATATAGCTTTAGCCTCAGTCTTATAGTAGACTTCAGTATTTTTTCAAGTTGGATCCTAAATTCCCATGTTTTACTGTCTAACTGACTAATGGCAGCCAACTATTCTTGAAAATGTCCAGTATTGAGGATGAATGCAGACAGGAAGCAAAACTAAACTATAATACAATCCTTGTGGGCAACTGTGCACCGTAGAAGTTCGTCCACTAAAAGTGGTTGTTTTTCCACCGACAGGCTCAGATTGTTAAGTGTCTGACAACATTATGGAAAGGATCCCTACAGAGATTTGTTTTGCTCAAGCTAAACTCACCAGCTTCTACTGCTACTGCAGCTTCTAATACCACTACTAACACTACAACTTTTACTTCTTCTAATACTGGTTCAGCCTCCATTTCTGCTAGTACTCCATGTTTGAACTTTCAGGTTTTTTGTTTTACCACATGTAATCATCGTCATCATCATATTCATTGAAACTCCACAGAAACAAAATAAATCTCACCAAAAACCATTTTCCAACAACCACCACCTCTGGTTTGGTTCAAATAAACTCTTTATTTACTGCCTTAGATGTGCAAGAGGGAGGTCGGACACAGAGAAGCAGTGGGGAGAAATGGCATGTACAGCCGAGACATTTTTTGTTTTGTTTTCAACAGCTTCAAGACTGGAGCAGCTTCAAAAATTCTTGTCTCCATTAGTTACTTTGACACAAAAACATGGGAAAATAGGGTCCAGGTTGAGAAATATCGAAGTTACCCTTTAAGCAATTTTATGTATGCAGCCATCAAGAAACATAACATGCACAAGATTCTTGTTTTAAAACAAGCCAGCTGAAAACATTAAAACATCAGTCAGAGTGGTGTTTTCAACCAACAAATTTATTTTTAATAGTTATTTATTTTGTATCTTAATTGGTTTTAACTCTCTGTGTATACATTGTGTGTCCACCTGGAATGAAATGTGCTACATAAGTTTTGCTTGTGTGTTTATTAGCTAGTTAGCCACACTGAATACAATATTCTAGCGACAGCTGTCGTTTCAGCCTGCAAAATCACCAGTTGCCTGCCAGAAAAGAGGAACTGTTTTTGTCTACTTCTGTCTAAAATCAAAGACCCATTGTTTCAAAAATCATGAAGAATTTTAATTGCTAAATCTACAGCCACTATCATTGTAAAGTATGTGCTGTGCCAGAGTGGATTTATCTTCTGTTCAAATCCACAATTACCAGAAAACTTGTCTTGGATCATTAGGTAAATGCTTTTGAGAACAAGCATGTCCGAATGTTTCAAACCCACTCCTGTAACACAAAGTAAATCCCAGCAGCTGAGTTGTGTTGCGCCGCCGGCCGTGAGTTGTTGCCCCTCCCTGGCCAGATCATTTGTTTCCAATGGCTGAAGGTCTCTGTTGCCCAGTCTGTGGCAGGACCAAATTAAGAGGTGCACTGAGGATGGATGAGCGCAGAGCGAATGAAAGATTGGCGGGCAGGCTGAGATTTTTCCTGTTTTCTCCTTTCCTTTTGCTGCCTTCTGTCAGATAGATGATGTGCGAGGGAAATATTATTTGTTCTGTTTTCACTGTTGATTCTGTCTTGTCCTCCTCAGAGTTGCTATCTCAATTTTGATGACAGAACCAAGAGATGAAGCCAAAGTAGCAGACCTGTTAAAAATGTTTGCTGTACTGCTGCAGCTCCACGCCCAACAGGAATAATTTACAGTTACGATTCAGGATGAGGGGGTGATTGATTATATAAGCCCCCCTTGAGTTTTGCTGTGTGTTTGAACAGCCGGTAAAACATCTTTTCAATGAGCTCAACATCTTAAGTTTGGCAGTTAAAATACTTCAATTAAAGGGACACTTCACTGCCAAAATACATATTTCTGGTCTGTAGTGCTATTTATACATCTAGATGGTTTTGGTGTGAGTTGCTGCATTCTGGAGATATCGGCTGTAGAGATGTCTGTCTTCCCTTAAATTTAATGGGAATAAATGGCATTCAGCTTGTGACGTTCCAAAAAAATTTAAACTGTTTCTTTCCAGACATCATGACCAGGTTACTCAAGATAATCCACAGACTTTCTTTTCTTCAGTAAAATCTACCAGAGCTACTTTCTTTCTAGCAGAAAGAAAGTGATTTCTATATTAAACTGCTCACTGATGCGTTTTTCAGATGTATTTTTATGCTTTTGGGTGAACTGTCCCTTTTAACTGGTAGTAGATCAGACTATAGAGTACCTCATACAACCCCATTTCAAAAAAGAAAAAAAAAACCTACTGAACTATCCCTTTAATGATTGGCAGTTAAAACATTTGAATTAAGATTATGGTGGGGTTCTGGTCATGATTATATGTATAAAAATCCTTTTCTGAAACTGAAAACTTCCCTCACATCAGTAAATGGAGTCAAAGAAAAGGAAGTTAATTTTAGTTTCCATTACTTTAAATATTCATTATTACAAATCTCATGGACTTCAGGCTACAAAACTGACACATCTAAACTGTATATTAGGCAAAATTATGATGATTAAACTGCCAGTCTGCTGCAGTGCAACTCTCTTCTACTTAAATCTGATGAAAACTGCCAAAAATGTCTGCACATTTGAGACTGAATCTTTATTGAACCGGCCAGCAAGTGAACAAAATGTCTCTGACAGAACAAAAGGCAAAGACCAGAAGAAAAAGAGAGGTTGGCGTCACTTGTCACCAACATTGTGACAAGTGTGCAACAACTTCCAGTCAGTGTTTACTGCTGTGGAGCTCTGTGGCCTGCGGAGAGATGAGGCCTCAGGTCAGGTCATAGGTTACGGCTCGGTCCAGATGAAATACTTCATAGCTGTTAGATTTCCTGCTTGGACAGACAGAGGGGTTAGGTCACCAAATATATATTGATCCAACTGTCACACACAGCGTCCCATTGTGTGTGAGGAACTGTTGCCAAAAAATGTCATAAAGGACAGTGCTCGAGGCAGAATGTGCAGCAAAAAATGCATTTATAGAAAATTTTTAAAATTCTCGTTTGTTGTCCTGGCATAGTGTCAGCCGCTCGCTGCCTGAAAGCATCTTTAGACTGCATCAGGCTCAATGCTAATGAATTATACAGGTCAGAGATGCTTGTTAATGTGACAGTACACATTGAACTTGACAGTTAATCAGCTGTGAAATGTCATGCATGAGTGCAGAAGTTCGAGGCATCTTGACAGTTGTTTCATTGTGATGTTGCACAGTTAAAATTATAGTCATATTTACTGTGAACTGTAGACGCTCACAGAGGATGATGGTAGATAAGAAATGTATTGTGATAAATGAAACAACTGAAGAAATCAGTGGTGTAGATGTGGGTATGTGAGCATTATGTGGTGTCAGGTGTTGTCATGCAAAACAAAATAAAAGGCAAACAAAGGCAAAATGTGCCAACACTGGTGGGAATGAATGGTGTCTGACTTTTGTTTCCTCTGCACGGCCGGCTCAGGTGCTCCAAATCAAACTGTCTGCCGCATCCTCTGGTACCTTCAAGGACCCATAGGAAAACACAGTATCTCTCCTGTCAACTGCACCCAAGTAACAGCAACATAAGCACAACATCACAACATGCACATTATATTATATCCCAGAGCGCTTCCCAATACTGAAAATGTAAACCGGAGAGCTGCTTTTCAATAAACGGGTGTTGTTACATTACAGTATTTCACCACTATGAGGTAGTTGTCCACGAATCAGGAGGTTGGTGGTTTGATCCCTGGCTCCTCCTGTTACATGTCAAAATATCTTTGGGCAAGATACAGAACCCCAAACTGCTCCAGATGGTTGTGCAACTGGTGTGTGAGTGGGTGAATGTGACATGTAGTTATAAAGTGCTTGGAGTGGTTGAAACACGCTTCTATAAAATGCAGTCCAAGTACAATCCATTATTTTGAAAAGATGAGTTTGAAAGTTAATTCTTGACCTTGGAAACACTAGTTGACAGAACAAATTCACCACATGGACTTTTTATCTGATATGGAGCTCTTAAGTAGTTTTATATCCAACCCACTCTCAACTAAACTTGTCTCATGGTGATGTTTAGTCACCATCCCTTGGCATCACATACTGATGCACAGGGTACCCTTTAGTGGCTATATGAGATGCTGCCAGAAAGGCTTTTAAACACATGATTAATGTCGTTAGGCACAAAACCTACTTGTTTAAGTTTATGATAGCACCATGTTTGGGTTACACGAATGTCATGTGGCATCACCAAAGCAATTCACAAGACGAAAGTCACATGATGCAAGTCACATGACATATTTAACGTTATGTAGCCTACTTTAAAACTTTTAATAATGTTTTAGTTTCACTTGGGACACAAATCCCTATCTCTTGGGTGAAAGTCCTGTGTTTTTTTGAGGCATCCATCACTCCCCTCCTCCTGCAGACTTCTATACCACTCCAAAGATGGTCTCATACGGCCGCAGATGGGTTTACATTAAAGTCACTTGAAAGTCAGGTGTGTCTCAGCCGCTACCAGTACCACGGACGTCACTGTATGAGTTACCAAGCACCAGGACAAAAAGTATCTAAATTATAAAGATAGAAACATGCTCATGGATATGCATTTGTTTTGTTTTGTGCACCAGAAAGATAATTGATTTTTGAGTCTATTCTCTGGTCATCAAATACTGATGCTTTCAGTTGTAAGTCACAGTAACACAGTAAAATAGTGAGAAAATAAAAAAAAAATACGCGCAGGGGGCAGGGTCTCTACAGATACGGACACCAACAAACACTTCTAGTGGGTCATGAGTGATGATTGAGAAGGATTATATGAGTCTATACATAGGTTTTTGGGGCAATCCTGCATAATATGTCTTTTTGTAGAATTGAAATCATCACTTATTTCCTGTAAGCTGTCAGCTGCATGGCTGTCATGTATGTACAGTGTTTGTCTTCCCAGAAACAGTGACAGAAACAGTCGTGTGACTGTGTTGTTGAGGCTGGACTGAGTCAGTCAGTGGCTATGAGATCATCCTATAGAGACGGATCATCACCCCAATTACAAAGAGTGGGCTGTGTGTCCTATTTACCACCACTGGGAGTGAATATATGTGTGTTTCCCCTCATTTTAAACCCCTCTGCCACCACTATCATCATCACCTCTACCACTAACCTTAACTGTCAGAGACCTACCTTTTAATGGCCAATTAAATGCCTTGATTTTAGCCAAAACGGCGTGGCGAGGAATTACTTACAGAGCTGGCCGGTTACTTATCTGTAAATGGTGGTTCCTTAGCATTTGGTGGCATTTGAGGGCCCCGATCACAGGATAACTGCAGGTCATTTGTATGTTAATGACTCAATGACATGTAGTTAAGTTAGGTGTGTCGGTGAACGCCTCGCTGGAGCGAAGACAATGCAGACAATGCAGTCAGAGGTATAGAATAGAATATAATAGAACAGAACAGCAAAGAAAAGAAAAGAAAAGAAAGAAGAAAAGAAAAGAAAAAGAAAAGAAAAGAAAAGCAAAGCAAAGCAAAGAAAAGAAAAGAATGACTTTTATCAAAAGCTCCGCAGCAGCAACTAAATGGACTTTAAGGCTAGATTTTTTTGTTAACTGTTGTTTCCAAGGTTAGGAATTAAATTTGAAACTCAAAATATAAACTTATAAAAAAAAGCCAAAGTGGGATCTTAAAATTATAATATTTCAAAAATGGGCAATAATTTGGGATCTCAGAATTAGCTGGAGACTATAAGAAAGTCAAGAAGCAACCAAAGGAAATGGATGCTCACCTAAAGGCTGGTGCATCCCAGAGGATTTTACTTAAGATCTCACAGAAACTTCGATCAAATTATTAAATATGACATCAGAAAAACAAACAAACATGGAGGTGGACTGTCATTGTCTCTTGGGTGCTTTGGACCAAAAACATTAAAAAGAAAGAAATTAAAAAAACAAAACAACAAAACATGGAGACAAAAGTTGCATTCATGCTGTTAGCAGCCATGTTTCTGTTCTGCATGCTTCCAGCTTGCTCTCATTGGATATTTCAGGTTTTTGCTCAGTATTCCATTTTCTGTTCCTTTTACATATTTCAAGTCGTAAATATTAAACATGTTTGATTTAGGATTCAAAATTTGGAAGAGTAACATTAAGATTATGTCTGTAAAGCCCTCACACTACAAGATCATTTGGGCAGGTAATCTGTTCGGACCGACCTTGAACCGGGAGCACCCCTGAACGTGCTGAGAGGGGTGAATCAGACCCAGAATCTGCCCAATTATCATCATCTAGTGTGGGACCAGATACAGTATGTAGAAAATAAAAGATTTTGTTTTCAGCTGATCATCTGCTTTAATTTCTGACCATCAGGAAGAACGCAGATGACAGATATGAAGTGTACAATAAAAGGTTCAGGATGCTTGAAACAAACTCGGTCATAACCACTTTGAATGGCAAAAGTGTTTATACCCTCTGCAAATGGCAACACATAGCGAAACACCTGCTGTCACAGACATGGGTAAGGACATAATAAACTGGTAAACTGTGGGGTGCAGATGCTGTTCAACAAACTGACAATCCCTTCAGCTGAAGCATACTGATGCTGTGTTGTTAAGGATGGGGTCATGACATCACCCTGTTGCAGAAGGACGTTAATGCAGTCAAGTTAATCGGAGAAAACATCACCATGTATCTTCGTCAAGAGCATTTGTAATCATTCTATTGTATACAAAATCTAACACAATGTTTTGCAGTTAAGAAATGAATTGCCACCTAATTCTATAATCACTCAGACTTTGTTTGTTGTTACCTAACAATATAAAATAAACTGTTTGTCAGAGAGCACTGTGGCATTGTTTTTAATTCTAAACAATTCCCATATGTAATTTAACACAGTGTGGGCCTCTTTCAATAAGCACTGCAGCTATTGATCTCTCCTCCTTCTGCAGCACTCCTAAAGAGAAAGCAGAAAGTTGTGTGAATGTTCTATGCAAATGTTTAGTGTATTAGCATACACAGTTGTAATTAAAGCATAATTAGAGAGACAAATGGTGCTGTGAAGCTCTGCGCCTTGGCTCCGGAGTCTGTTTATCAGCAGCCCCTTGTTTAGTCGGCTAAAACAGGTTTATATGAAACAAGCGCCGCCGACTGCTGCATTAATTGTTATCATTGCCTTGGAAAGCAAATAGGTGCCATAGCGCTGCGGACTGTGAGAGGAGAGAGCCGGAGAGGGACCGGGACAAATTAGTGTGGAAAATGAGAGTGTCGAAATTGGAGAGGGATTAGCACAGGCGATAATGAAGCAATTAAAGAGTAAGCGCTCAGCACTCAGGTGCCTTTACTGAGCTGGTTCACTCCAGCTGCTTTCAGACGCTCCAATGCAAATATATCCCCAACGGTGAGGGGAGGTAACACTCTGTCCTAATACATCACTGATATAGACTGAGAGGAGAGAACACGACATGCTGCGGTGTAATGTAATGTGACAAAGTACAACACAATCTGACACAAGGTAGCACAACACAACATCACATGACAGAATACGATACAGCACAAGACAACATAACAAGACAACAAAACACATGGTGGTGCAGCGTGAAATCATGCATCACCGTGTTTCAGAGATAATACAACACAATACGACCCAACAATTTTCACAATGACAATAAAACACATCAGACCCAGAGCTTGGCATCAAATGTCAACTATTTTTGTTTGCATTGAATATCTGATCAGATTTATGATGTAGTTAATTTATTCTTTGATGAGATAGATCATGATTTAAGTAAAAAATTTAAGGAAAATTTTTTGTGGGCCTGCTGGTACATAGACCTTGTGTAGCGTTTGAGAACTTTGGATTTTTTGTCAAAAGCTAGAGTCGTACTATATTTTTCTAACTGTTAGCAAATGCAATGAAGAGACCAATACCAACAAAGGTGCCAGTAAACTCTTTCAGAACTGCTTGTCAGATGGTGGAATAGCTTCTGTAACTTCCTCCCTTCACACCTTTCCGATGTTGGATTAGAGGAGGCTGTGTCTGACAATTTATGTAACTTAACAAATTCAATGATACAACACTCACACCCCCCTTACACGGTGATCGACCAGCTGTGCAGAGACGTGAAAAGAAACCAGGGTTTTAACTTCTTTCTCTAGCTCTCTTGAATGAGCATACCATGTATGCCTTCCAGCAGAGACTGTCTGAGACTGAAAATGTGTGCTGTTATCCCCATATCTAAATGATATTACATGCACAAAAGATAAACACACCTACTATCATTACCAATGGAAAACTTTGAAAAGAAAGGAGCGTTTTGACGCAAAGAAGTAAAGTAAAGTAAAAAGTATGCACGTCTGCATGTAGACTACTTGTATTGTATTGTTTGTACCTGCTGTTTTTTAACTGCTGTTTTTTTAACATTTACCTACCCAGAGATCACTGATGTAAATTAACTATGTAGCTAACCCTGCCTCAACAGTTGTGTTAAACTAAACTAAACTAATTTAAATGGGAATTTTAGAGGAATATCCATTTCCAATGCCATGTAAACAATTTAGGAGGAATACTGTCTTTTTTGGAATAAGTAATAAATTATTTTGTGCATGTAAACATAGTCTGTGTTATTGTCTGAGTCTGGGAATGGCCCACTCAGCCCAGACCCCTCTAGCCATCATGTTTCTAGGTTGTTCCATAACAGGCATTCTTGGCAATCTTAGCGGCCTTCTGGCTCAGGCGGAAAACTGCATACATCATCCTGGTTGGCATTCTTGTACTTTCACCATCTCCCATGGTGATGTGATGAGGGGTTGGACTTCGGGAGACATTTTCAGGGACAAAAGCAATACAACACACTGAAGTTTGGGCTCAAAGCAGCAAAACGCATGAAAAGGTATAAGGAAGTTCATGAACATGCAACACAGAAAAAAATATCTTCATTCTAACAATCATCCAGAAGTTTTTGTTCATTAGGAGACACAATAAATTGAAAGACTAGAACATGGCTGACTTCTTGTAATACTTCCATTTTCTGAAGAAAACCGCATTACATTCCAAGGAGTACAACAAAATGCTGCAACATGGAGGAAGAAGATGGCTCACGTGGTTTAAGTCAAACTCACATTGTTCCATTATGAAGATCCAAGAGATGTTGAAGCTACGGTGATGCTTCAGCGCAGATTCTTACAGAGTCTTACTGCAGCAGATAACACCCTAATATTCAGTTAGTATTCAGACAGTCGACCCAACGCTGCTGAATGATGTAAGAAGAGGCAGCGGGAGCCAGAGGTAGGAGGAAGAGAAAAAACCAAGATGAGAGAGGAAGGGACGGGGGCTGTCTATAGCGATGCCAGACATCTATGGTTGGGGGTAATAAAGCCCCTCTCAAAGTCAACAGTTCAGAAACTCCTTTGTCCTCCTAAAAGAGCTTTTAATTTTTAACACAAACTTGCACTTAGGTATGCATGAACTTTGGTAAAACCCTGAGACATGTGTATAAAAGGGTTTAATAGATGATGGTCATGTGCTCTGCTGCCGGGTAATGATGTCAGCCCCTCGATCTCATTCCCTCTCTGCCTCTCTTTGGGCTTCTTTGATAGAGGAGGGCCTAATGTAAATTTAATTTGGAGTGATGTATGGCAGGGATGGGTGACTGAGTGAGAATGGGGTTCTGGGTTTTGGGCGGTGTGTGTAATGGGAAATTGGGGCTCGCGAGCGAAGGTGGAGAAGGCTGAGTCGATGGGGTGAGGGGGTGACGGGCGGGAAGACAGGAGGGTGTGTGTCAGATAGGGTGTCTGAAGTGTCTCTGTGGGGGGAGCAGCTGGATCGGGGCGCTGCCACTTTGCCAACACTGTCTTCTTTAAGCAGGATTGATGACGATGTACGCCCCGTACGCATCCGCGAGCGTGCAGGCCTCACACACATGCACACACTCCCACCGCCTCACACGCTCTCCCCGTGTCTGATTTACACAGACATGATAGGCCCCCGCCATGCCACATTTACCCTCAACAATACGAAGGGGAGGGTCGGTTGCTTTTGGTTTCCAACAAGAGGGCGACATCTGAATGGGAGGAGGCCAAACACTCCCCGATTTTGCCTCTTCAAAGACCCCCTCCCCTCCCCTCCCTGTGGCCCCCTTGTCTCTCTTCAAATGAAGTGGACAAATGCTAAATCAATGTTTTTAGTATTGCTCATCACCGTCTTTATCCCTTTCTCTCATTGTTTCCTGGCAGATTGAGAGGGTATTGATGGCCATGACTGTCACGACTGCTGCCATCAAGGTTTCCTCCTCTGCTCTGAAAGTCCTCTGGGTGTTTGTCTGCACTAATACCAGGAGACACATTTGAGCAATCTACACTGTAACAAATCATGCAGGAAGCTTTATTTATTCACCTCAGTAAATGTATGTATGTTGGAGCCTATTTAATATACAGTCAATGGTTGAAGCAAATTGTTTCCCCCCGTCCCCTTCTCCCCAGACTCATGGGAAGCTCAGGCTGCAGAAACACTGCAGGAGTGCAAAGATGAGTGCAACTTTGTAATTTGACTAGTGGCAACAAGTCCTCCACTGTAGGCTGATCAGCTGTTTATAACTGTCAGTTGTTTGTCGATGAAAAGTTCAGACTGTTACCCTGAAAACAAAAGCACACTGCTCTGAAAATACAGTTTGAGTTCGGTCACTGCCTGTCAGACTCTATTAACATATCAACTCATAAACACTCATTGGTAAACATTCAGCATTAATTTAAATTTTAATTAACATGAAAACAGTAAACGATAACACAAGTTATACGAGCCAGAATAGAAGTTTCAAAGGAGGACAGGATGGATGTAGTGATGCTGTTAGAGAAGCGAGTACTTCAACTTGACATGTTTCTGTAATCGATGACATATCGTGGTCATTTTGTGATTTATTACAGTAAATATACTGCAGATTTCACCTTTAAGTTTCTAAAGAAACATGACCAGCACATTAGCAGACTTCCCAGCGTACATTGTGCTTTGTTTTTATAGTTTCAAGAAAACATATATCATGACAACTTGCTATATGTCTCTGATACACATTAAGATTAGTCACGGTTGCTTTTTTTCCACAATAATGAAAAAAATACAAACCATGGCGAAAGTAAGTATTGAATTTTCCACTTTAAATATTTGTAAATCCACTGGGAGCAGTTTCACATATTGTCTTTGTGCCAATGCTGGAACAAAGTAGCTCCAACAGGAGCAGCTGCAGCTGTGAGTTCTTTGTGTGAAATGAAGAAATGAGTCTTCAAGCTGAGATTTGTTTGTTTGTCTGTGTGACTGAACATTTGTGGGCTCAACTTAATATCTTAAGCTTATTGCACATGTTTTCTCAAGTACATCTGAATTAATACTATGTTTATTTGACCAGAAACATTTATTTGTATTTCATGATTACAAAATTATCCCAACTTGTCTTTTAAATTTCAGCCAATTTAAAAAATGAAGGCAGCTTGTGTTAACTTTTTTTGAGCTAACACATTTTTTTTACAGTGTATGATGGTGTTGGTAGTGTAGAAATCTTTCTCTCCTCCATCTATTTTGCATTAATGCTGCAGGATTTTCCCAAACAATTTCCTCATGCGCAGTCATCATGGAGAGGGAGATGAAATCCAGATCCTATCTGTGGACTTAATGAGTTTCTGCAAACGATTGCACTGTAAATTGTCATGGGGTTATTAAACAAAACATGGAAAGTGCAATAATCACATGTAGGATGCAGGTATTGTTTCAGCAATAAAATCCTTGTTCATTAAGTTAAAATTAGTTTGGCAATGCTCAGAGTGCAAAGACCCCTGAATCCAGCCTCCGTGCCACTTTTATTGATCCACCTGTGATTTGATTTTAGCGTCTTTCTGGTGACTGACAGCGCAACTTTCATTTTTAACATACTTTTCGTTTAACCAAACACTAAATGAACACAGAGATAATCTCCCTCTATTGACAGCATCATCATCACCATCATCATCATCTCCAGCTCCACAGCCTGCTGTAATGGATGCAGGCTAGAGGAGGATGAGCAGGGGTCGAATGAATAGTGAGTGGTATTCATCAGACCAGGGGGAAGCGGCAGCCAAGATCCAATTATATATATTCATTAAGTGATAATGATATCATGGTCTTTTAACTGAGAAGAAAAGGGAGCGTAATTGAATAATAACAGTTGTACAATCCCAAAGGATTGGACCCCCCCTACCTCCCCACATTCCCACCACCACCACCACCACACAGACACACACCCCGACATGGTGACCCCCCGAGGGGTGGGGAGCAGGAGGGAGGGCAGGGAGACTGAGGAGCGAGGATTGATGGAATTCTATTACTCCCTGATAGATTTATTATGAAGGCCTGAGTGGACTCTCTGCTCCACTTTGTCACTCACACTAATCAGCGGAGGGGAGGGAGGGAGGGCAACTCATGCCCCCCTTTGTGTGTCCCCACCCTAAACCCCCCCTTCCTCTCCTGCCCTCCTGCCCATCACCAAAGACAAGGTTAGCAGCCGTCTGACAGGCAGACGCGGCGGGTGGCCATTTTGGATCCCCGTGAGCCGAGAGATCGCTGTGGCAAATGGGCCAGCTGAGCTCCGCTGACCTCCAGGGTGAGCCCTTCATTTGTTTATTAATGGAGGGCCATGTGCAACACCATAAGGGCGGCGTGTCATGCAGAGATCAACAGCCTTCGCGTGGCAGCCCATCCTGACCGCTCGCTACCTCCCAGCAACCCCCAACAACAAGAGGACCAAAACAATTTGTAAACACTTAGCATGGTGATGAGGCACGAGCTCACGCCCCCTTCAGTTTAGACTCGTATGTAAGATGACAGGAGGCAAGTGAAGGGTGGTGGATGATCATTGATGCTCTGTGTGTTTACATGCTCTGAGGCACCATGTTAAGCTGAATTATTAAAGGTCCAGTGTGTAAGATTTGCGGGATTTATTGGCATAACATGTCAGAAACGGAATATGATATCCAGAAGTATGTTTTCATTATCGTTTAGTCACCTGAAAATCAGAATTGTTGTGTTTACGTTACCTTAGAAGGGGCCGTTTATATCCACTGTAGTTTCTCCTACATGCTAGGAAGGGAAGCGTGAGGTGATGTATTGCAATCTGCAAGCTCACTGCTAGATATCACTAAATCCTACACACTGGTCCTTTAAAGAAAAATTATGTTTATTATCCTAAATATGACACCGTAGTGGTAGATCTTTAATCACTTGAAACTTCAGAATCCAGCTCAAAGACAATTGTATGTAAAATTTTAGTTTTTCCACACTCTCTACAAAAGAGGTGGCAGTGGCTGAAAAAAACAGAATTTCTTTTTTACATCATGCAAAACCACAAGTCCCATAATGGGGAATAGCATGGCCAGATTTCTGCTAGAATTGTGTGACTGAAAACACCAAAGTCACACACTAATACAAACAAATAGACAAGCAATCCCCATGTTCTGCAAGGTAAAATGATTGTTTTTGTCAAAGGAGTCTGGTTGGTTTTTAGGGAGAGCAGTATTTGGCTTATATAATCCCATCAGAAGAGACTCTTTGATGGTAAATTGATTTATTTAGGTTTTTGAGGTGGTTAAACTATGTTTTCCTGCTGACCCTGTCCAAAACAGTACATGGCTTAGCTTCTACCATACACTGCTGCTCTCCAACTGGGGGTCACGCATCTACTGACTATTTATAAGTACCTCATACAAGTTCAAAGTTCATAGAAATCTGAACTAAACCTTTTAAAACAAGAAGCAATTGTTTCAAAATAAGGCTGGAGACATCTGCATCATGTTAATGCAATCACCACTACAGTGCATGTGAGCACATTGTCCGATTTCCCACATAACCTGGTTTCATGTGTGTAAACGACTGACTCCCATGAGATGTACTATAGCCAAACTTCCCTTCAGGTGAAGTCAATTATATTTACAGAAGCCAAAATCACAAATCATTACTTTGCCTCAAACGGTTTTACAAAATTTACAGCATATGCCAGCCTCTCTCCGTAAACCTTCTGTATCTGTTGTTTTAAGGTCAATTCTGTAGCTACTCTCTTGTGGAAATCATTACTTGGACATGATTTCCAGTATACTGCCACTGTTTGTACATTTCTGCTAAAACAAATGCATTCACATATGTTATCAGTGCGGTCATTTTTCTGTGAAGGTTTGATCCCTGGGATTATTGGAGAAAGACTGAGAGAAAATCACTCTCATTACACTCTTAACTGCTACTGTTTACTCTGCTCATCTTACACCGCTCACTTCAACACTGAAAGATAAACCAGTCCGGCAGCAGCCCATGTTTGTATTCCCAGGGGCATCATAATCCTTCAGACCTGAGAGAGCAGGAGTGTCTTTATATGTGTGTATAGTTGTATGGTGTGTGTGTGGGCATGTCAACAAGGTGAAAGTGAAGCTGAGGGATGTTCAAAAGCTGTTCAAAAATGCAGATGTATGCAGGTTCTGGTTATACATCTATACTTCTCTCACAAGGACCCTCTCGTCATCTCTGCTCTGTTCTTACACTGCTTAGTTTCAATTTTAGGTAATTTAATCTTTACTTGGTAAAAGGTGCATCTCTGAGACTCAGAGAGAGAAATTCAGTCACAGTTTTCTGCACCAAGTGTTTATTAGTTTTACACAACATCTGTTATTTGTTAATGTGGTTAAATCCTCTCTCTGGGGTTTCGGCTAAACTGAAATGTAACTTCTGCTTCCCAACATTGTTGAATGCTCACTTGAAAGGTTTTATTTTGTAGGATTGGAAAAAGAACATTTCAAGCACAAATTAGCTTTTCACCTGGTACAGAGGACACATACATGATCTCATGTTATAAAATAAATGTCTAATGTTGTAAGATACATTTTTGGGAAGCACCTGGACAGGGAGGATGTCTGTGTGTTCTGCATACTTTTTAATTTTATTTTTTCACTAAAACAAATACATAATACTTTTAATGTTTCAGTTATACAATTGTACAATCTGCTGAATTATGTTCTATGACTGGTGCAAGTGTTAGATCTATTGATAAATAATAATAATAATACTCTGTGAAAATGCTCCCACTTCCGTTCACTCTAAGCAATATACATTCAGACAAAGTTCAATGTCAGGAGGTAGTGTGACTTTTATATTATCATGACATAAAAGTCTTATAAATGTCTACCTATTTATATTTTTTCCAGAGGTGTGGACTCGCCAATCTGATTACTTTAATCTTGACTTGACAAAGTGAAAAAAAACTTTCAACTCGACTTGGACTTTAACACCAATGACTCGTGACTTCACTTGGACTCGAGTCTTTTGACTCAAAAATGCTTGATAGTTTCCCCAAAGCCCAAAGATTAAAAAGTATGTTAATTAATTGATTGATTAATTCCACAAATCAATTTATTTCATTCATGCTATGCATTCTCAGAAACACAACACCAAATTCTCCAGATCCACTTTGTTTGAACCAGTCACACAGCATCCAATCAAGTTGCAGCAGAGAACCACGAAGAACTAATGTTAAGTTAATGAGCTCCAGTTTGAAAAAAATAATAAAGATTTCACTTTAATTTGTGTACAAAAACAATGCAGTGATCAACCAAAAAAAAAAAAAAAAAAGTACAGACAGAAAAGCAACAACTTCCAACTTTGACATTTTGAAGTTTTAGAGAAAGGTAAATTGAGCCTCTCTTCTTAAAATGATATTACATTTGGAGAAGAGCACTTTGTGACTTGTTTAGGATTTGAAACTCAAAGTTATTACTTGGGACTTGACTTGGAACTGGAGTGCAAAGACTTGAGACTTGCCGAGTAATAATTTGGTCCCACCTCTGTTTCTTACACAGCAAACAGTTTGTCCCAGACCAAACCAAGTGATTTTATCTGCCCGACTTAATGAATATCGTAATCATATATTAGTAACCAGGTTACTGATGCTGAACTGGCTTTAATAATGAATGCATATTTTGCTGAAACAATCAATATATCAATATAAAAACCTCCTGATACGAAGAGAAAAACGTTTGTTTGGCTGAAAATACATTTTGAATCAATTCTGAGCTGAATGTTACTGTTTGAGCGGCATGCAAACAATTTGATTTGTGTGTTTGTGTGTGTTCCCTAACTGGATATTTACACTGCATTATTACTGTTTACATAGTTGATCCACATGGCATCTCATCTATCTTCTGGCGTTAACGTGGCCACATGTGTCCTCGACCACCCCGCTCATGTTTTGAGTGACCATATCATGTTTACACGTTGTGAATTTATGTTTTTGTGTTATTTAATCATAACACAATCACTCAGCTGTAATATGAGCATTAGACCAGGATCTCTGTTTTGCTTTTGCCTCTGTGTGTGATGTCAGTGCCAGAGAGTGCGCATGGGCCTGTGAGGCACTGGGTAATGCGTTCTCTGTTTGATGTGCGTTTTCCAATCAATGATGGGCTTTTCCCGAACTTCTCTCACAAAACGTCACCACCTTCCTCGGGTGGTCGCGCAATGTCTTTCCACTCTGCTGTTTACACCCGTGCGCCTTTGATACAAATGTCTATTTGTTTTCCGAGGCCTCGGCCTCGTATACCATGAGGCAAGATAAATATTTTGAAGCTTCATAGCCATAAATAATTGATTTATGCCACACAGCAAAGCACGACATCCCCACTTCACACAGCCTCAGCAGTGCTTTGTTTTGGGCTGGAGTGGAACTGAGAGGACAATAATGTTTACCCTGGTGGTATCGCAATTAACAGAAGAAAACAGCTGCATACATGCATCCGAGGCTGCATCAAATTAAAGAGCGATTGAGAACAAGTACAACTCTGGCTTTTGTTTATGTGTGGCAAGGGAGAGCAGTAAACAGAACTGGGTGAGGCCAGTGAGTGATACGGGCCCTCTGATGGGACAGCTGCAAATTGATTCACACATATGCCAAGATGTTTCAGATAGGCCGTCTCTCTGTCTGTCATTTGTCTGTCTGTTGTGTCCCTCTGTCTAGTGTTGTTGTACTTGAGATTGGTGTTAGTTTCAAGGCTGGTGCTGAAACCACTTTTTGAAGCTTTTGGTCTTATCCTGGAATTGACTGCATTTTACTCTGTCTCATCTTGAAAAATCAAGCTTCCACCACAGGAACTTTCCCCAGGAACTAGGAACCTTGGGGGAGTTTCCACCACAGGGACCAGGGTCGAAATTAAGTTAAGGGCACATTATTTTTCCCCCAACAAGTCCCTGCTCACGGGGTAGTGCTTTCCAGAAGTACATTAACTTTGGAGGTTGGGCTTGCAGCACTGAAAATTTTATTCATTGGTCAAGTAAGTAGTAGCATTTTATTTCAGCCACCATTTTTAAAAATCTGCAGCTGCAAACCAGTTTATTTTTGTTCAACAGTTGTTCGACAGTTGTTCAACAGTTGTTGCCTTTTCATGAAAAAGAGTGCACTCTTTAGCTTTTAGGTTAGGGTTGCAAACTGTACGCACCTTCCGTAATGTATGATTGGTAGCATTAATGATCAATTGGTCAATTAATCATTATTAGAAAAACCTAAAAGAAATTGCTTACATCAAAAAATTCTCCTCAATCAAAGCTTTATTTGCGCTGCATATTCTCAGACATTACATTACATTACATAGCCAATAAAACATATAAAGACGTAAAATCTTTAAAAAGTTTAACCACACTTGCGACCTCTTTCAGCTCGCCACTGCTCTGACTCTGTGACTTGAACAAGCTGCTGTTTGCTCTAACGTTGCTCTCTCTTTCTCTTTGAGCCAGAACTTGGCACATATAGATTTAATGTGAATCGGTTCTCGGTAGTACCAAACTAATTTGGATGTTACACTTAAGAGATGAGAAAGATACCCAACCCTAGTCTCAACCCCTCAATTTCTAAATTTCTTGTGATGCTCTGGTCTTGGTCTTGACTTGGTCTCATCCCCTCAAAGTCCTAGTCTTGTCTCAGTCTTGATATGCTCTAGTTTTGGTCTTGACTTGGTCTCACTTTAGGTGGTCTTGAACACTGTCTCTGTCTCTGTTTCTGTGCATCATTATCTTTTTCAAAGATTTTAAATTTGTTCTGTCCTCTCAGCTTCTCTTTGTCTGTCCTGTCTTTCCCTCTGTCTACTTCTCTCTTTCACTGATTCAATCTCTCTCTCTCTCTCACACACACACACACACATACTCACACACACTTGCACAGAAATTCTCATTACCTCATTAGCAGAGGCAGCTCTCATTTAGCTCTTTAATGACGGTTCTAGATGAATGGGCCTGGTGCTGATCCCAGTGCTGTGACTGGATTAGTGATAATGACTGATCTATGGGAAGTGTGACAGCCTCATCTCAACTCTCCCCAGGTCTCATCCTCTAGCCCGGGGCCAACCAAAGTGAGGGCCACAGGCCAAGTCTGGCCCTCCACACAGTGAAGGACTTCATGAGATCAACCCCACTGGTTCAGAGTTTGAACAGATTAGTTTGTGGTGAGAATATTACAATGTGCTTTTTGTATATAAAAGGTGTGATTTTCAGAAGGGAAGTTGCTCTTCTCCATCTGTATTTTTGATCATCCAGCTTTAATCTGTATTAAGTTATTAAATTATGTTGCCATGAATAGTCTATGTTTTATGGTAACTTTGTTGTATCACTGATTGTATGTACTGTATTGTCTTTCTGAGTTTTATGTATTTAAAATGCTTATCTATGGACAGGCATTGCAAATTACTTTAAGCTATACATGCTGTAGTATGTAGTATGGTTAGTGCTATATACTTGTCCTCATAAACATTAAATATATAAAACAATCGGGACCTTTGTTGCCTTGTTTTCTGCTTGTCTGTCACTCGACTGTTGTTGTAGTTTGAAGGGTTGCAGATTACAGAGTTTTGGTAAAATAAGTGTCTGACTTTAGAGAAACCTTGCAGGCATGTAGGTTAGAAAACATAAATATGTGGTATATTTTGTTGGATTGTAAAGAGGAAAAAGTGTTTGTGATGCTGTGGAGCTCCAATGAAAAGTAAAATACTTCAGCAGGGCACCTGATGATCAAGTGACTAAAATGGTTTTTGGGGCATTTTTACCTTTATTAGATAAGACAGCTGAAGACTTGAGAGAAAAGTGGGGAGAGATTGGACGGATGACACACAGCAAAGTGCAGCAGGGTGGAATCGAGTTGGGGCCGCTGTAGAGGACTGATAGCCTCAGTCTATGGGCCGCATGCCCTACCAACTGTGTTATTCGGGGCACCCCCAAAATGTTTTTATGTGTCTGATAATTTATTAAAATAGTTAATTATTTAAAAGTCTGGTGACCATCTATTAACTGTCAATCTTAACTTTGAAGTTTGGACGAGAAAGTTTTAAAGTGCTTTGCTTTACAAAAAAAAAAAAAGGAAAATTCAAACATCTGCATTTCCATGACAACTGGGCAAACATGTGTATGTGTGTTACAATTAAATTGACAGCCCCAGAACTGCTACATATTGTGATGAGACCATTTTTCTCAATTACTGTTTCCAAGGTCAAAAATCTACATGAGGACCCGACCTGTCCTCCTTCCAGGTCTCCATGATTGAGAGGAGGTTATGTGGTTCAGGTCCGGTCTACATTTTGTTGCACGTCTATCTGTCCTGGAAGAGGGACCCATCCTTTGTTGCTCTTCCTGAGGTTTTTCCCCATTAAAAGGGTTTTTTTAAGGACTTTTTAAAATCCAAATTGAGGTCTGAGGACAGAAGGTGTCGCATGCTGAGACATTAAAAAAAAAAAGGTCTGGGGGTACAAAATCTTTGGGACTCTCGGGTAATTGACAGACCAGGATGCTACAATCTTAGAAAGTCACTAACCTCAGCGATCACATGCTGACACAGTCCCTCTCCTCCTCATCTTGTCTGTTTGTTACTTGACACGTGTTGATGTGACATGCTGCTATGTGTGGGCAGATATACAACTCCATCTTACCTGAGTCTTTTTGCATGGTTTTATTGTCAGTCCCTCCATCATGGCACACATTTAACCCTGAGGCCCCAGTTTGATCCCCTGCAGTCAGCCCTCAGCTGATCCATCAGAGGTGCCGGTCGGCCCCCAGCCTCTGCAGACCCAGGGCCCCCAGTCTAAGACCGCAGGGGACTGGGATCTCTGTCTGGAACACCCAGCAAGACCACTGAGACCCACTGAGGGCCAGGCAGGCTGAATTAGTTCAGGATATTAAGGTGCTTGAGGTGTGCACTAAGACCTTATTGAGTCTGAGTGGTTAGGTAGCACATTCTGCACAGACTGCTGATAATGCCCTTACTGTTTCACTGTTTGTGTTGTTTTTCATTCACCTTGTTTCCTATATAAAATCAATTCTTTTAATCAATATTCATAATACTTTTAAAGTCAGAAATATTCATAAACGGTTTTTGTTCCGCTGCATTAAAGTACTGCACAGGTGAAGTATGGCCTTACTGTATCAGAGTGTCTACATCTGTGTGGTGTGAAGTCTAAGAGGGCTAGATAATGTAATACCCCCTCCCCTCCTCCTCCCCTGCACGTTACCCCACGGTGTGTGTGCCCAAGGCAGTGGGCGCCCTGGCTCCTGTGACTAGTGGGTTTGCTCCCTTCAGCAGCACCACTCATCTCCCTCTTTAATGTCATTTAGCTGCGGGTGGCCAGCGCCTCACTCGCCCATTAATCCCATTCCAAATGCCATAACATTTCCCAAAAAGCCCCTGCTTCTTAAAGCCGATAATTAGAATGTCTATTTAAAGTTCACCGCTCTCCCTTGCCGTTATCAATTAAAAGCCGTTTAAAGGAGATCGGCGGCAATCGTCAACAAATTAAATCTCTCCCTCGCTCTTTGACGTTAAGTCTAGAATGCATAATAGGGGTCACAAAAGGCCCTCTGAAAGGAGAGCAAAATTTGAAATTTCCAAATAGTTCTGCTGAGTAGCAGAGCCGCAATAATTCACTGTTGCTGCCAGGAGATGAAGCGTGTAGTGAGATTTTTAGAATGGCTGTATTGTCATGTGATATAATTTAATAAAAGCAAAGATGCAGTAAAGAGGCCAAGTGAGGTTCTGATTAACTTATCTAAACTTGGGCCAAAAGAAGTCTGAGGGCAACTAACCAATAACGCATCAAACACACAGAACAACATAGATTTTAATATAATAAAAGCTAATAGACATCATAATCAAAAGCCTCGCATTGTATTCTCCCTGATAATTTTATTTGTACAGAGAAAATTAATGTTTTGGTAAAGGACACATGGTATACAAAGATACTGTGTCTTGAGGGTTTTCTTGGAAACAAAGTCAGGAATTCAGTTTGTGATATAACCGTCATAAATGAGCATAATTTTTTCATCACATTTCCTGTCATTTTTTAAAAGGACAGCTCACCTGATAATCAAAAATACATATTTTTCCTCCTACCTTTAGTGCTATTTATCCATCTGGTTTCTTGGTGTGCGTTGTTGAGTTTTGGAGATGTTGGCCATAAAAATGCCTTCTCTCCAAAATTATGGGACGAAATTGCATTTGGCTCGTGGTGCTCAAAGCACCAAAATATACCTGCAAAAAAAATTCAACACCAGTGCCTCTTTCTAAATATCATGACCATGTCTCTCATGATAATCCACAGACCTTGTTGTGAACAATATTATGTAGAAACTACTTTCTAGTAGAAAAGAAAGTAGTTCCTGGTAGATTCTACTACGGAAAGAAAGTAGTTCTGCTAAATTGTACCTAGGTCCTACATGAAACTCCTCGCAAGGTCTGTGGATTATCTTGAGTAAACAGGCCACGATGAGAGTGAGAGTCATGAGATAAATAGCACTTATATAGGAAAAAATATGCATTTTAGGGTGGACTATCCCTTTAAAAAAATCACCAAGTGCAAGCGGTTTGTCACATGATTCAGGCCAGCAAAGGTAAAACATTTGCTTTTAATTCAAACAAAAATAAAGAAATACTGGAGTTTGGAAAGATAATGTATTTTTTTGAGATTTTCATTTGGGGGCGTCGTCTCATTACTGGCTGACGATGATACATTAGTGTCGCACACAGGAAAAGGATCATTTTCCAATGGAAGCCCAAACCTTATTGTTGGGAATGTACCATCTGGATCTCAAAGGGCTCCACTCCCACATTTATCTTCCCTGGGATAACACAGGAGTCGGCACGCAGAGGCAAGACTGATTGGTGATGAATTATGTATACTTTTAGAAAATTTGATATTTGTCTGGCAACGTGATGCTGCATATGACATACCCAAATCATCAGCGTGAGCATGTGGCAATTATCATTTTCTCATTAGATAGACACTGTTGGGTTTTTGAAGTGGGGTTGTATGAGGTACTTAATTAATAGTAACTGTATTACCTGCAGTAGATACTGATCCCAGTTTGGAGATGCAGAGGAATATCAGCATGGAAACTAAGCAATGTACGGCTGTGGACAGGGTCAGCAACAAAATGTATCTTAGCAACTTAAAAAACAAAACAAAACATCAGTTCAAGTGCAGCGATATAATATATATAATTTAAATTTCAATAACAATGCATTATCAATACAGTATTTTTAAAAAAATGATACTTGATACCTCTTTGAGACAAAAAGAAAGGAAAGTTCTGGCCACAAAAAGTAGGATCTTTTTTTTTTCTTTGGCACACAGCGACCATCAGCACACAGCGCTTTCTGTCTGGTTTTGTTATGCTCCAAGCCAAAGTTCAGGCAGGGTAATAACAACTGAACTGAACTGAGGTCTTGAATGAGCGCTTAGATATTTTTTTTTTTCATAGCTTCAGTATTGTCAATACTGGTATTAACCAATATTGTATCATTTTAAACACATGGTATTGAAACAGTATAGATAATTCAATACTTTTGACAACCTTACCTTACTGTTAGACATCCTTTTCCAACGGGAAAATGTTTTATATAAATCAAAAATTCCTCTTTCTTCTCAACAGACCACTTTGGCGAAATCAGTAATTTTACCTTGCAGAACATGGGAGTTGCTAGTTCTGCTAGTTACTTTGTGCGATTGTGTGACTTTGGTTCATTGAATGTCACATTACTGATTTTGCCAATGCAGTCTGGTTGGTCTGGAGAAAGCAACATTTGGCTTAAATTTTCTGTCGGAAAAGACTTTCTGATGGCAAGAAAAATATCTAAATATAGCATACACTTGAATTTATATTATTTTTTTAAGTGGACCTTTTTTAGGTGGCTAAAATACATTTTGCTGCTGACCCCGTACACAGCAGTACATTGCTTGGCTTCCTGCACTGGTATTCCTGCTGCTTCCCCAAACTGAGGGCGTGCCAAATACCATCTACTGTGGGTAATTCACTGACTATGGATAAGTACCTCATACAACCCCACTTCAAATAATCTGAACTATTCCTTAACTGATATTTGTTAAAGCTGCTCTTTTGTAGTGTAGAATAGGAGTCCAGGAGCAAAGTTGTAAAAAAAAAAAAAGTCAACATATTATACATTTTGATGAATAACTTTTTGTTGGCTGTGTGCATGCATGCAAAGCCCATTATGTTTGATGTCGCTCTCAGGGGCACACAGTGTCCCCTTGTTCCTCCTCCTACCTCTGACAGTGACAGGGTGAGCCTGAGGAGGTGTGCCCTCTAATAAAACATTTATATCCGGGGAAACAGCGTGTCCAGCTCCAGCCACAACACTGGCTTTGACACCAGGGGCTCTTTTGAAGTTAGCCACCAAGATTTAGAGGCTTTTCTAAGGGGGGCCCATTGTTCCAGACTCTCCTCCTTTCACGTTCCCTCCCCCTGCATCAAGACGCTTGGTGCTAAAGTCTCACAGTAGTCTGCAGCCACTTCAAAAGATGCCCCACATGAAAGGACTCGGTTTGACCTCTGCCCAGTAAGTAGCGTCTAAATTGGTAGATCGAAAAGCGGGGTAATTTGTATCAACTCACTAAGTTGCTATGCAGCTAAACAGGAAGGTCATGCCGTAATGCCGTGGCCTTAGCCCCAGCCCCATAGCAACAAGACATCAATGTAACATCAGTTCCCCAAAACACCGGCTTGCACTCTCTCAAAATGATGCGTGTAAACAAGGCCCGATTGTGGCGAGACAATCAGCCTCCAATTGTGGTGCATCGGCGTGCAAAAGGAAGCAAAGCGAGGACAGGAAGTGTGTGTGTTGTAATTTTTTTTCCAACACTGGCATGGGATAACTGTCCCGCTCAGCCTGGGAGATAATGTCTGATAATGGTAGGCTAATGGTGCTCGGGCTGATTGAATTAGGCCAGAGGTCCAGCGGGTCAGAGCCCTGGAGCCTACGAGTGACTCACCTTCCCCCCGCGGCTTCGCACACACCCTCCTGGGAAAGGCAAAGATCGGTGTTTCCCCCCCGGTCGCAGTTTTTACAGCTCAACCAAAATTCTCATGGCGCTAAAATCAATGTTGCCATTGTTGGGGCCAAACGGCACGTCCTGACCATGGCCAATGCAAAGAATTCCAAGTGGCAAGGCCTGCTGGCCTGTTGGGATCTACAGATTTGATTATGAGGAGGGCCAACGTTGTTTTTCAAGCTTGTCACATAAAGGGGGTCTTGTTCAACATCAGGACAATGGGACCTCTAAGTGGCATGTGAAACTGACCCGACTATGTGCAATAATTCAAGCCTTTGATTTGACAAATGTTTTTGTGCCTTCCTCCACATCTGCAAATACCTCCACTTTTCCGCATCCCCTCTTCTTCTGCCTTCCTCTCTTCTCGTGCCAGATACTGTTCCAGCAAGAACTGGCTTACACAAGATTTACCTCGCCCAATGAAAATAGGAGGGGAGCAAATGAAAGAAGAAGAAGAAAAGAACTCATCGTGTTGGAGGTAAAATGTTGGGCACGCAGATAAGTTTGGCTGTTTGGCTTTTGTTGTTTGAATTAAAATAAAGGTTTCCTTCTCTGCTGTCACATTACATTAGCGGCAGCTGCGATGGCTGCTATCAGCCCTGCTCCTGGCCGCGGCTCTGTGTGGAGCGAAGCTGACGGTGTGTGGAAACTAACACAGGCACTGTGCTGTGACCGCGTCACCTGCAATCAGGCCCAGCAGCCAGCCAGATTAATCATGACAGTAGGCAATATTTCCAACATTATTAGAAGAGAAACCTAATATTTTGGGACATCAGGGATCTCGGTGCCGGTGTCCATCAAAGTGAGAGCCTTCATTTAATGCTCCTTGGATGGGTAACCCTGGCACTTAACCCCTTTTAGATATTCCATCTCTCTCCTCTCCTCCTCTCCTCTCCTCTCCACACACAACACACACACACACAGCACACAGGCACACACACAAACACGTATACAGGCTGATGGCTTATGATGAGGCATCCCTCCCAAACAGAGGTGATGCATTTATTCCCAACACAATTTCTCACTGCCATTACGCCATGTTTTCACAAAGCCAAACAAGAAATTGTATACCTATATCTGCCCTGGAACATCAGTCCTATTTGCTGGGGATTGTGCAAAGGGCTGTGGGGGTTAGTGAAAACAAAATGGACCTGCCACACCTGTGTACATGTGTGATTGTGTGTGGGAGCAAGTATTTTCATGTATTGTGTGTACGGTATCAGTAACCACTTTGTGTCCTCACAGGTGTGTGTTGTGAGCCTTACATCTGTTAGTGGGGAGTCTGAAGTGGTGGGGGGGTCATATTGTACTTCTCTGTGCACCCCTATAACATGGCTTACACTTTCTGTTTTGTTTATGTGTGTGTGAGTTTGATTGGATGTGATTGTGTCTGGCATGTAGTGTGTGCAGGTGCTGTGAATCGTAGAGATCCCAATCGTGACTCATCCCCGCTCCTCTCCTCTGCTCCCAGGACGTTTCACCCCTCAGAAGGTCTGTCGATAGGACAATGTGTTTGCATATGGATTAACAAATGCTCAGACACACATGTGCACATGTGTGCAGCTCTGAGTGTAGACACACACAAACACTCTCAATCATGTGAGCAACAAAGAGAAAAAAATAATGCATGTGTACTTGTGCCACTTGGATATTCCTAATCAGGCCTTATTCTGAATGTGGCATTTTCCAATTAAGACATGTAGGATATGTCAATATTATTCTGGTTTTAGGAGCATTCTTTGGACATGTATACAGCACATTCAGAAGATTTGTTCGTGTACAGTCAGTTCTTTCTGTTGCAATCTAACGAGGTGACGGTTTGCCAGGCTGGGGTGGAGATGCTTGTAGAAAAGAAAAGTCCACATTTCTGGTTGAAAGGAGAAACACACCGACCTTTAACACACCACCTTTAAATATTATGAAAATTGTTGTATTTTGGATATGTGCAAATATCAAAACACTGACTTTTTCAAGAACGAATGAAAGAGGGAGGCTGTGTTCATTTTTTGTTGTCGTCATTTCTGTGTTTGTTTTGTCATTTTGATAATCGGTATATGTTCGGTTGTATATAATCAGGAATATACGCATGTGGAGTATTCATCTTTATTAGGCATGTAAACAGCTTAGTAGGATTATTGTCTTCCTTGGAATAAGGGTTAAAACCTAAATGCTTTGTGCATGTAACCGTAGTCAATGTTGATCACATAAAGAATCAACATCAGGGAAATAAAGAGTTAGTAGAAAAGCTTTATTTACACAGCAGCTTTTGAGAATACATATCTACAATGGCAAAATTTGACTGATGAGAATAAATAAAGCTGTTGGAAAAATAATGTTACCACAAGGCCGAATGAGGAGCTTTTGATCATATCACACAATCGTCCTCAGCAATTTTTTTAAAGATTATTTTTTGGGCTTTTTTGCCTCTATTTGATAGGGACAGAAAGGGGGTAGAGAGAGAGGGGGTGACACACAGCAAATGGGCTGCAGACGGGAGTCAAACCAGCGGCCGCTGCAGAGGACTTATAGCCTCAGTACACGGGGTGCATGTTCTACCAACTGAGCTACAGGGGTGCCCCAGCAAATGGATTAGTGAACTTGTCTATGTTAAAAAATAATCTGAGTACTTCAAGACATCATGTCCATTTATTGGCTGTTTTAGAAGCTTTTGATCATGTCACATGATCTTCATCAGGGAAAGGAGAAGTACTCAGAACTTTTACTTAAGTAAACGTACCAATACCATGCTGTGCAAGTACAGCATTATAACTAAAAGTCATTAATTTAAAATCAAAAAGAAAAGAAAAGTAAATGTACAGAGGTATTATAAGCAAAATATACAAGTATCAAAAGTTCTACAAATTATATATAAATATATTGTTACATTACATTATACATTATTAGGTATTAATGAATCAATGCACCAGTAGCTGCCAGTGGAGCCAGTTTTAACTACCTCATACAGTGAAGTTCTGTAGTTTAGTCTAGTGGTTCCCAACCTAGGGGCTGGGGATCTCCAAAGGTCACCAGATAAATCTGAGGGCTGTGAGATTATTGATGAGTGAAGAAAGAACAAAAAACAAAAAACTGCTATGAATGATATATAATTAAAAAAAATAATATTTCTGACTTTTCCCTAATATTTGATTTTTAGTTAAATATTTATAATTTGATCTGGGATTTAAACCGTCACTTCAATGAAACCATCTAAAAAATTTAGAGGGGAAAAGTCCCATCAGCAGCTCACAGACATCTGAGATATAACAAAATTTAATTTTATAAAATGATCATATATTTTTTTGTTTAACATAAAAAATTAAAAAGCTGCCAAATAAATGTAGTTGAGTAAAAAGTACAATATGTCCCTCTGAATTGTAGTGGAGTAGAAGTATAAAATAGCACATAATGGAAATACTCAAGTAAGCACAAGTACCTCAAAAGTTACAATACTTAAGAAAGTTACTATTTGATAAATATCATTTTACATTTATACAAAACAATAAATATAACATTTTAGTGTTTAGGGATTAAAATCTTAGTTTTCTTTCAGCTTTATAAACCTAATACACTATGCAAACTCTTCAGCACTATCACATATTTGATCCAAAATATCTTTTCTGTGGTTTCATTTCATTGACCAAAAAACTGAGTTACAGTTGGTTGCACCCAGAACCGAACTACCGCTGGATTAGTTTAAAAATATAAATACAACACAAGTTCCACAAGCACATTACAGGATGATGCCAGTATAAGATGAAGCTGAACACCAGTGAGCGACTTGACTTTGCGAGCAATACTCACTCATTGACATCCATTCTTTGACCTTCTGTGCTCTTACAGTCTGTATACATACACTACAACAAGATGCTGCATCAAAGACCAAATGACATATCAATCATATTGATCCCCAGAATCGGTGCTGTTTATTTGCTTGTCAAAGGACTCAATTGGCAATCAATGCACGGTTAGTTAAATTTTGCTCATTGACTGACTGTAGTGTGTGAGCATTAGTGTGTGTGTGTGTATGTGTGTGTGTGTGGCAGTGTCCCCCTCATTCTCTGAGCCTTGTTTAGGGGAGGAGAGGAGAGCGAGACAATGTTGTCCTGCTGGCATGTGCCTCGGCTGTGTTCATCAGGGGGTTTGGGGTGCCTAATACACCATGGCGGTCCCCCATTTGTTTAATTTGTAAGGCTCTGACATCAATTGTTGAGCTTCATTTGGCCCATCGAAACGTCACATGTCATCACTAATGGGCCAAGCTGTGCATGTGCGACGTACGCCTGTGATGTGTGCGTCTGCGTTGTGTTGTGTGTGTGTGTGTGTGTGTATGAGGTGGAGAGGGGGTGATTTGGAAATATATTCAGTTTTAATCAAGGCTGCCAATTCTCCTATGAATTTTATTCATATACTTTAACAGAGAATATGTTAACTGAGCGTGAGGAGCAAGTACATAATAGTGAATATAGTTATTCTGTATGTCTAAACAGTTTAAAGTGTAAAATTTAACAGGCCTAGATTTGTACAGAAGCAAACAAATTATACCAGCAACAGACTGAAGTGAAGACCGAAGCAGTTTGATCTTTGAAATCTTTGCACTGAACTAAATAAAATGATTAAAAAATTCATAAAGAGATTTGTTCTTTTTCACTTCTGAAATGTGGGGGGAAAAAAACCTTTTTGAGCATTCAGTTCCAGTGTTTTTGGTTTTATTGTTTGTTTTTTTCAAGATCTATTCTTACAGTACACACACAGGCAACTAAGATATGTCTAAGCTTATGGTTAAGAAGCCTAGTTAAGTTTTGGGAACAATCATGGTTATAGTTAGAAAAAGCTAAACAGTAACTGTTGGTCTGAGATGCATCAATCACAGCAACTTGGTCTGTGCTAAGTATGCTTCCAAATATGATGCTGTAGGTACCCCTCTGAGGTCACTTCTTGAGGTGTTAGTCGGGTGAGGTAGTGTAAAGAGTGGGAAACATAGAGGAGGTGGGGTGGATGGATGGGTCAAACAACCACAGGACTTTCACATGTGACATTGTGTGTGTGTGCTGTGTGAAACCAAAAGTCAACATTAACGTAACGTAACGTAACGTAACGTAACGTAACGTAACGTAACGTAACGTAACGTAAACGCTGGGAAATGCAGACTCCTGTAAAGATTACTGTTGATTGGGGCAAGCAGTGCAAGCCTGATGCAACAGAAATGATCTCGAACCTTTGTCTTTGAGTCTGATAGAAAGTTAACACAGAAAGTAGTCCCTTTGAAATCCATGTACTTGCTGTCGTGTAGCAAAATGCATGCCATATCTGTAAGAGGCTTGTGCTCCTTGCTCCAATCAGTGACGCTCTTGCTGAATTCCATATTGCCAAAATCTCTACAATCGAGCGGGCAATTAAAATGTTACCATGACCAATGGTCATAATGGACAAAAACTTGAGAATAACACCCAGGTTGACAAGAAATGGAATTTTCTCTTTAAGTATTCCATTCAATTGTTTTCAGTGGCCCTACATGTCAAATTATGATGTTGGAGGTACCTCTCCAGTGTCAGTTTTGCACATGCAGACTTTCAAAATAAAAGCACAAAAACTTCCTGGTTAGGTTTAGAAATAGATCATGGTTGGTGGCCTGGTAGTTCAGTTGGTGTGTTGTGTGCAATGTTTGTCCAAAGTTCTGAGACTGTGAGTTTTCTGCAGCGGCCATGGGTCAGTCAACCTACATAACGTAGCATTATGTCACATTCAGTAGGACAAGGAGCACAAGGCTCTTACACATGCAGTTTGCTAGACAGCTGCAGCTACATGAATTTCCAAGGGACTACTTTCTGTATTAACTTGCTGCCAGACTCTAAGACAAATGTTTGAGATCATTTCTGCTGCATTACAGTTTTTTGGAAAGCTGTAGGAGGCTTGCACCGCTTGCCCCAATCAAGAGTATTCTTTACAGGAGTCTCCATTCCCCAAATCTCTACAGCAGAGGTGGTGAGTAAATTGTTGGACTAAACCATGATAATAATGCTTCGGTTGACAAATACTGGAATTTCCCTTTAAACTGTGTAAATCTACATGAATCATGCACTGCACATTCATTTACTATGACTGTAATTCCAAGGGATTCTGGGCCGTGTTGGACAAAAGAACAGATCATTAGGTCCTGCTGGCTGTTCTGAACGAATTAATTGTGTTTAGAACTCAATGGACCTTCATGAGAACTCACATTTGCACAGATGCTGCATGTGCGTGATAATGACCAGTGGTCTGCTCGCAGTTGGAAACGATGACTTCAGAGAGGTCTGCCTCAGTGTGAGTAGTCGTCTGCTGCTGCGGTCCAATCCTTTCCCCAGACTGCAGTGACACACAGATGCACACACTATACGGCCACACATGAGCATATGCATGACAGTATCCACTCCCACGCATACATATACACGCTCACGCACAGGCACACACACACATAAATCTATTAGTCAGACAGTGAAAAGCAAAGTGCAGAGATGGACAAACAGAGGGACTGACGGCCCACGCACCACAGCGATAACCCCGCCGCATGACTCAATTCAGGGAACATGCCCAGTCACATCAAAACATGCTCTTTGTCACCAGGCCCCGAAAAACATGTTTGTCATGTTGCCCTCTGAGGGTTATGTGTTCCCCAACTCGCAGGTCCAAGTATAATTATTCAGCATCTCAATGGTCACCATTCATCTTCTCTTATGGCAAATCATCGCCCGGAAGTGATCTAAACATGACCGCGGGAACCTATCACAGAATATTTGAAAGCAAAGCGGGGGAGTCCAGGGGCATAATGCTGTTGTGAGGGGCTAATGCATTCACACCCACACAGATTGACTCACCCCGACAAAAGAGGCTGTGTTGTCTATTCTAGGCAGCTGGGCAGGATGGCGAAACTTGGAATCCTTTGTTGGCCGGAAGAAAAGTCAGCCTTTGTCAGATTTTTACTGAGTATATTTTACCATACGCCTTTGCACGGCCGGTCAGGCATTCAACGTTGCAACAAGGCTAAAGAAAGTTTGCATAGATTAGCAGTGTTATTGCAAATGTTGAGCCCACTTATGTGTTAATCAAGTCTTTTTGAAATGCAAGCCTTGTCTGTTTGGGAATTTTTCTGCACCAGTCGTCTGCCACTGAAGTTGTGTATCTTTGCAAACTGCACACAGGGCAAACTGTGAATGAATGAGGCCTATTTGTGATAGAGTGAAGATAAAAGAATTATCAGACTGCCTTAAGGTAGGTTGGTGAAAGAACATTTGTGTTCCTCCTTGTCATGTGTTTTAAGAGGCATTCAGAGCTATATGAACCAGCCAGTGAAAGCATATTATATGCTATAATATTTTCCTCTGGAGATTTCTCATCTCTCCTGAATAAGAAAAGACAATGTTGAGTGAAGAGAGAGAGGGAAAAGAAGCAATGTTACTGCTGCAGTGAGTCAAAACTGCAGTATAGCATGTAAACCTTCTGTTTTATCCACGTCCTCCATATGTGACTGCTTGATCTCATCTTCTTCTGTGAAGGCTTTCCGCCAGATTTTGAAACCTGGCTGCAGGGATTTGCTCCCATTCAGCCACAGTGGTATTAGTGAGGTTGACCACTGATGTTGGCCGATAACGCCCGGCTCACAGTTGGCTTTCCATTTCATCCCAAAGGTGTTGGATGAGGTTGAGGTTGAGGTCAGGTCTCTGTGCAGGCCTGTCAAGTACTTTCACACCGTACTGGGCAAACCATTTCTTTATGGACCTGCTTTGTCCACTGTCACACTGAAAGTAGAAAGGGCCTTCCCCAAAGTTTTACCACAAAGTTTGAAGCACATTTATAGTATTGGAGGCTCTAGCATTAAAGGGACAGTTCACCCCTGATCAAAAATACATATTTCCCTCTTACCTGTAGTGCTATTTAGCCATCTAGAGGATTTTGTTTTATTTGTTGCTTGAAGTGCCAATAAAAAATAAAATAAAAAATAAAATAAAAAAATGATGACCCAGTTACTCAAGATAATCCACAGACCTTGTTGTGATTGGTTCATGTAGGAACTATTTTCTTTTTAACAAACTCCCAAAATCAAACAATTAGCACAATGTTCTGGGAATTCCAGGAAAGTGTTTTAAAGTATATCTTCAGCTACAGTAAAAATGCACTAGTCATACTTTGTATTTCAAGCAAGATTAAATGCAACACGGAGATATATGGGTTCCCAACATGACTGTTTTAGTGTGTTATTTGGTGGTAATTATTAATAATTAAATGACATGAGGCCGTTTATGTTGCACAAGCAGCTTGAACTTCACTATCGCTTCGAGGATGCCAAGTTCATTGCCTGTGATCTGACACTGTCTGCCTTGAAAAAGACTCATGGAAGTAGTATTTTGCAATTCTTCCTTTTTGTAGACAAACAGAATTCATTAGTGTTATTCTGTTAGTGTTCAGAGGCAACTGGTGCGACTCGTTCAATCACTCAAAGCTCAAAAACAGAGGTCTCAAAAAGGTCTCACTCACCTGGTCTTCAGGAGATTATGCCTGTCTTTCTTCAGTGCAGCTCCGATAGGCACATTTCTTTGCGCCTACTGTTCAGTATAAGTATTTCACCCAGGAAAGGGTTTTGGATAAAGTATGAATCCGGTTTTCTTGCACGCTTTGGGCTTTAAATCGGAATTTTGTCTGAGGTGCACACACACAGCTGTTGCATATGTTTTAAAAAAGTAAACTTGGCATAGATATTTTCAGCAGATGTGATAATAAACTTGTACCTGAAAAACACCTACATGATCTCGGAATTTAAGGTTTGTTCATAGCAGCTGGGACGTGAGAAGTTTCTGACCTGAGAGGAGGTCAAGGTCGTGGGAGCCAGAAGTGCAGCTCAGCTTCCTGTACAACTACTCTTTACAACACTGTCTCCTCTGTGTTGATACTTATTGCTTGTAGGTCAGAAACTTTCCATTTCCCGCTTGTCTTGAATGCACTAATAGATAGGGAGTACCCTTGCTGCCAATCAAAATGAGCCTCTTGCCCTCGGCTGGGTGGAGATTGTTGTAGTAGCACTGAAGCATCCTGTTTAGTTATTCAATTACCATAAAGGCCCGTTACCTCAAAACAAGTTTATTGAGTTATAAAAAAAAATCTATTTTGTACAAAGAACGCAGAGATATGTCAAATTTGAAAGCCTGCCGAGTCTGTGACCTTTGGAATATTTTGACGGTCGAGTTTTTGATATTAAATTTGCAGCGAGTCAACTTGCTCTTGTACACAGGAAAGCAGTTTGGGGTTGTTTGAGAATGCAGACAAGCAAAGAAAGACTGAAAAAAAGAAAGAAAGGCAGTGAGTAAAAGCTGAAACTGCTAATATGTCTCCGTAATAGATATGTTTTCCCATGATGTTCTGCAACAATTTTTCCTCAAATTCGATTAGCTTAATCTAATATTACTCTGAACACCTAACATTTTTCATTGTCTTCTCAGTAATTTCTCCAAAGACAGAGAGAAAGAGAGCAGAACAGGAGTGTGGGTCTGTCTGCACAGGTGTGTGTGCGTGCACCACAGGTGTCTATGCACATGTGTCACTGCATACAGCATGTGTGTGCGTGTCTCTGTTTTCCTCTGTGTGCACTGTGTTCTGTAAGAAACAAAACACACTACTGGCTGTCACAATGCATTTAGCGCTCTCATCCTCTGTGAAATGTTTAGTTACTCTGTCAAACCTCTCTGGCACACGGCCCAAGTTGCAAATTAATGTATAGCTCCTATGCACCTTGGTGATTCGTTATCCAAAGGACTGTTTAAATAAGGCATTTAGGCAGCGGTGTTAATCTACCAACAAAGGCTCAGCTGTTTTTAGCAGATACAATGACTGTCAAGAGTCTCGGCTGGAAGTGCAGCTATTCATGCACAGCTGAGTCGCATCAGTCCACACACACACACACACGCAGACACACACTTGGCAAAAAAACACACACTCAGAGTTTGGCTGTGGTACTTTGGCTGTTGAAACATGATAATTATGATGACATGAGACTTAATGTGAGTTTGGATTTGAACTAACACACTCAGTGTAGAGCTGAATTCTGCCTCGAGTGTGAAAGAAGGTGTGTGTGGTCTGGTGGATACCCATTGTGACGTGTATCTCTAGAGGAAGATGAGTTTACACCAGCTATTTCTCTTAGCAGCTGTGTGTGTGTGTGTGTGTGTGTGTTGTGTGTGTGTTGGAGTTTAAACCCGCAAAATATATACACTGACTTCATTTTATAATTATTTCTCTGCTGTCAGAAAGCTTACAGATGAGAAGCACGTGGCTTTTATCGGATGTCCTCAGATACTTCTTCCTCCATTTCAGCTGACTTATTATTAAGTTAGACTATATGATTTACTGTTCTTTCGAAAAATGTTTTGGATGAAGTCCAATGCATTGCTGCTCTTGATGTATATCTATGTTGACAGAGCGTGCTGCTGTTGCTGCTGCTGCTGGGTGTCTTTGAAAACATACCTTTTCATGAATGAAGTCAGTAACCTAATATCTGAATCAATGAAACAAGAAAGTAAATCTTGAAATAGTGACCCCAAATATGTCTATGTAATTGCTGACTTCATGTAAAACACAGTTTAAATGTGATATTAAAAAAAAGGAAAGACAAAAGTTGCAGCAGGTTGTGCAGTTTAGGAATCTATTTCAGTTGTGTGGATGATTCAGTGACTTTTCACTTCTCAAGATCAATCTAGGTGACCCTGCATTTCCTGAACTTTCAGTTATCTGAGGTGAGTCTTGCTTAGTCTGGCTGAACTGAACCCTGGAGTGTTTACCCCCTTGGTGCAGCTTGTTTTGGCTGGTGTGAATGCTGGACCACTCTCTTGTCCACCTCGAAGGTGAAGTCTCAGACCACTGTCAAGTGCACTGGTAGACTCAGAGTCCACCCTTCCCCTGCTCTGGTAGTACTATGTTTGAAAAAACGCTTGGTTGCCCCCCTTTCAGAGGAAAAAATAAGTTATGTGACTGTAAGTGAAATAAAAGCTTCCCAACAAGAATAATTGATGTAATCTATCTTCAAGTAAAACCAAAAATAAACATATGTTAACCCCAAACCAGTCAAGCCAAAGCTATAGCCAGCTTCTTCCCCTTGAACAAGCATGTGTAGCAAGACTCAACTCAGAAGACCAGAGAAAGATATTTTTAAAAGTCTGTTCAGCTCTCAGTGCTTCTGTAGCTTCCAACTGAATCTCTGTGGTCTGACGTTTAGTTTCTCTCCTGCGTTCCTGTTTGTACTTTCAAAAATGTGCCTTATTTAACCGGTCCATGTTCACTTTCAGCTGTATAGTGGCCCTTTTCCAAACACAGAACTGGCCTGGCTCAATTTGGTTTAACTCAGCACATCAGCACAGCACGGCAGAGGTTTGCATTTACATTACATTACATTAAAGGGCTACACACTTGAAGGTGTTTTTTTAACCTGAAGATGAGCTCAAGGAAGCTCAAGTCGAGCGGCTGTAAACCGTCTCTGGGACAAACGCAACAATAAAAGTTGCATGTTGTTTCATTATTTAAATGCTTTTATTATGAAGCAACACAAACGAAATGTTTTCATTCCGGTGGGGTGGGTGGGGGAGGTAATCAGCAGTAGCTTAACATGACTCTGAGACGGTAAAATGATGCAGATACGTGAAAGTACAAACTGCGACACAGGAGAGAAACAACATTTCAAAACATAAAGATTCTGCTCCTATTCCGTTCTGTCCATAGACTGTGTTTATCTAATTTAGAAAACAGAAGCACCCCGCCTGTAGTTTTTGTTTACCCCTGTGGTCCTTCAATAAATTCAAAATCTTAATTGCTGTGTTATATAAAGCGAAGAATTGTCCATTTAAAGTTTCGTTGAAAGGATGTGGCAGCTTGCAACAACAGTTGCTTTTGATAATAATTTTGAATGCAACCTTTTTGTATGATGTAGCGCTTATTTCCAATGAGCTTATTTTGAAATCAACATGTTTGATGTTAAACCTCCAGTGGCAGGAGCTGCTTTTTTCTTCCTCAAGTGACTGGTAACATAGAGAAGCAGCCTGTAAGCAGAAACAATGGCTCCTCTTCAGCTGAATTTGGCCTACATATTGCTGCAAGCCTCCTACAGCCTGCTGCTCATTGAAGTAGTGGCAATTACAGATGTGATTTCACTTTGAACAGACTTATTTCTTGAGAAAATACCAAATATATTGAATTTGAACTCGTGTTAAATTCAACCACATGGGCTGAACAGTTTCATAATGATGATCTATTGGATTAGTGTTTAGCCTTGTCTTTGCAGCTGACAGAAATGTAGGCCTGATTTAAGGTGATGTATGTATCCCTTGTTGTCACATGTTCCACAAAGTATAGAACTCAACTTAAATAATCTAATAAGTTTAAAATTAAATTAGTGTGCAGAAATCAGAGAGAGAAAAGCCTCAATTGTGACACTAAATTTCAGGCCTGATATGCTCAGTGTGGTGATAGAGCCACAAAGGCTAATTTAAATGCTTGGAGCCTTTCATATTTTATATCGTAAAAGTTTATAATAAGTTTCACTATGCCACTCTCGTTTGACCAAGCAAACTGTTGTTGGCATACAGCACATTGTCACTGATCAATCGGGTAAGTTGGTCTCAAATACAATATTTACTCAATGTCATGATGTGCAGCATTGTTATTGTCCAAAAATGCAATCAAATGGCACCTGATCCAATCCAGAGGTCAATGCATTCTGCCTGCATTTACACCTTGCATCAACATGCATTTGTCCTTAAACTGATCACACATTAATGCCAGGAGTAAATGGGGTAACAAATTATTAGATAATTTTAGTAGAGGCTTATTAGCCCTTATTTGTTAGGACAGAATAAGAGTAAAATTCAAGCTCTTTCAAGGTACCTAAACCAAAAACTTTATCAACAAATCTAAATTGTGACACTGGACGTCATGTAAAAAAACAGAAAAATGCCGGTACTGAAAAACACCCCAATTTCATTACCCCTTTCTCTCTCGTGTGCTGCGTCTGGTGTGGGACGTCAGGAGACGAGCATACATGAGGAAAGAATCATTTCATGTCAAATTTTAAAAGATTTTTGGTAAATCTGTGATTGTTCAGATGAAATATCAGCTAAGTATATTCAAAGTGAAGCATACAGTTAAAATTAAGCATTTTCCAAGCTTTCACCCTGTATGAACCCCATACATATAGTAACAAAGACCAAGCAAACTGATATTGCCCTGGGCAGACTATCCAGATGATTTTCCTGATAATTACATAGAAGACTTCTTTTTACCAACTGAGATGTAGACCAAATAAATATCAAGATAAAGATTTCTCCAAGGTTTGGTCACATTTTTAGTTCTTAAATAGTGTGACTTGAACTTTGGTTCTAGTACGGGAAATGCATACCAACCTGGCGCACCAGGTATTTCAAAACCAAAGTGGGAAATACCAAGTCAGTGAATATATGAGAGGGTGAAAGATGAGAAAAAAGTTAACAAAGAGAGAGTGGGGTTTACTCAAAAAGTGGCTCATCTATTCTCTTGACAGTTTTGTCCATTGACCCTCTGTGTCAGACCCGACCCATCCAGCTGTGTGGCCAAAGTTCAGAAAAAGGCCCTGAGGTGTTTTCTGATTGATCCAGCCCACAAACAATGACGGCTGTGTGTCTTGTGTGCCGTTGCCATCTTGGTGTGGGTCAAAGAGCTTGCCATCTTTGCTGCCTCTCCTGCAAACAGTTGACACATCATGATGAGTGAAAGGTGGCAGAGAGCGAGGGAGCAGGAGCGGCATGGTGGGAGTAATGATACGTGACAGAGAGGTGGAGAGAGAGCTTTGTTTGGGTCTGAGTATGTTGCAGCGCTGCCTAATTGAAGGATGTTTTAATGCTGTCGGAGGATGGCAGGTTGGAATAATCATAGCTATTTGTTTACGCAGCAGACACCCCGATTGACTTTTAATGGCTGCAGCCTGTGTAGTGCTTCCAAGCACCCAGGCGAATTTGACTTTCATTACCGTGTGGAAAACATTCGCTCATCTCTTCTGCTTTCCTCTCTTGGTTTACATGAAGACGTTGGATTCTGCATAATTGATGAGGCAGTAGGGTGGCTTGTTATTTGGTAAGTTTTTCTGTGACTTTAGTCCTATTTTCACAGGACTAGAATTACCTGGGGACCTCTAGAGATTTGTAATGATTGCAGAAGTCGTCTGTGATCCTTTGTGAATCTGCCATATCTGCAATTTTGTAAGGTAAAAATTCCACCACACGTTACCTACCGTATTTCACCAAACACAGAGGTCATGTGATAATATAAGTCCTGTGCAAATCTGCATCTCTTTGATTTGGGGTTATGTTTTGATTTCTTTGCAAAGTTTTTTGTTTTCTCTGTGATTTTTTTCTGACTTTTTTTTTTCCAGTCAGGAATTGTGGAGGCTGTGTGAGCAATTATGAATGAAAGTTTTGGCAGCATTCTGTGGGCAGCAATTGCTCTTGTTGGTCAGGGATAATGTCAATAAATTCAACTAAAATACAGATGCATGAAACACAGATGTGTGAGGTTTTTTCTTCGTAACTAACAGAATTTTCCAAGGCTTTCCATGTCTCTATATAACTCAGAGACAGTTTACTTGCTCCATCTCCCTGTTTTCCATATGAACCATATCCTTTTTCAGGATATCCCAATAAAAAGGGTGCTGTGGATCATATAAGATGTTCCACTTCTCAAGCTTGTAATAAATGAGCTATCATCATCCCTATTGATTGCTGACTGGAGGGGAAACAGAAACATCAGTGACATCACAGCTGATTTTAACCAACGAAAATATAATATATGAAAGAAGTGTGCGAAACTGCGCAAAAATAGAACCAGAGCAAGCAATTTTTAAGACAAGCGACATGTAGCTTTGCGTGTTAGCTGACGCACAGAGCCAGTCATCACCTCAACACTTGTGTCTTCCCCTGTTGTTGTAGGGATAAGACCCATGTTGTAATAGAGCTGAATTATCCTCCAAAATTAAGTCCTAATATATGTGTCTGAAAACTCCCTTTTTTTTAAATAATCACCGCTGCTGTTTCATGTTAATTAAAAATCAACACGTGTACCACTTTGGCGTGGGCTGTAGGCAATCATTAACGTGCTGACTTTTAAAGGGGCACCAGTTTATTCATTGAGAGATAAGTTTTGTCTGACCTTTTCTGAGGCTGGGTCAGGGGTCACATCACCAAAGGGGATTTAAAGGTGGCTGCCACCGCTGCTGCTGCTGCTGGTGTCCGTCTTCACGTTAGCTTCCAGGGCAGAAACTTCCTGTTTGCCAAATTAACAACAAAAGCAGCCTTGTTATCATGCGTTATTACTACCAAGCACATCTTAGGGAGTCATGAAGTCGGGGTGAGTTGCGGGGGTGAGGGGCAGGTCCTGTAATCTACATCTGCAGTGGGGGGTCAATTTAGTTGGAATGGAGCCTTTTTTTTTTTTCTTTTTTTTTTTTACTCACCAGCCCCCTCTCAGTTCCTAATGGGGCATTGATCAGTTGGTGGTGGGGGGAGGAGGATGTGAGGGGGTGAGAGGCGGAGAACAGCACTGTTATCTCCTTAAAGATTTTATACAGGGGTAGTTTTCTGAGGTTGTGAATGTGGGAAATATTGCCTGGTGTGTGGATGGGAATTGGGAAATAGCAAAGAGACAAGACAAGACAAGACAACGTAAGACAACATAAGATAAGATATTGCTCATGATATTGAATATTGAACATGATAGTGAAGGTGATATTGCATGTTATATTGAACATAATATATCACATGATATTGCACATAATATTATATTGTACATAATATTGCACATTATTGAAAAATAATGTTGCTCATGATAAGGATAGTAATATTGCACATTATTAAAAAAGAAATACTGCACATAAAATTGATATTACTGATTTCTTAGCTGTCCCTCCAGCAGAAGGGGGAGAGGTTATATACTTTAATGTGTACAACCCAGCCGTTTTACCAGGATCCAATGAAGAATACTTTATTCAAAGCTCTGAAAAATGTATTTGGTCTTTGATCCATTGTAAACAAAAGAAAAACAACAACAATGACAAAAATCATCATTTGTATCGATTAAATCAAATGCTACCATCACCACACAACTTCACCAGCACACTCTGATGCAAACACACACTGTACTGGTGTTTAATTACATTAATATGCAATATCAGTCGTTGGTAGCTCTTTAATTATGAATGAAGATGTAATGACACTACCATTAATATTTAATTAAAGGGCAATAAAGTGTTATTTGGCAGCATTACAAAACTAGACACTAATAAAGGAATGTCTTTAGCTAGTAATCATTAGAGACAGAAGAGCCTGTGCCTCTTAAAATTTGACTATCTGAAAAGGTAAATACAGAGGACACACAGAGGTCAGAAGTGTGTATACGTTTGTGTTCACACTGTTAGAACAGCCAACAGCACTAACGTTACGAATGAATTTTATCAAGCTGCAGTGAATGTGTCGTACATGGCTCTAATCTGCTCAATGCAAAGCACAACATGACAGCAACCTAACAGATACAAAAAAGAGGAAGAAAGGAAGTGAATGGGGCACTATGGTGATGGTAAAATCCCTCTGGTCTTCTCTGAATATCCTTCCATGTGGTAGCCTTCAGTCAGGTAAACAACTCACTGGGTCGACACAGTCAGCTGCTCTGGGCGCCGAGAGTTCAATACACTTTGCCGTGGTTTATTTCCGCTCGGTTTCCTTGATGAATAACACCTGAGGAAGTTTTATGTGACATCATTTTTCCTCTGACTTTTACTATCTTTTGATTTAAACTGTCACAATTTATCTATTAATCCTCAGAAGAAGCTGAGAGGCCCAGCAGTAGGCAGGATTGTGTCCAAAGTTTGCCCAGGCAGGAATGCATGATGCCAACAGGCACAAAGCATTGCTTAGCACCAGACACCCATGCGGTGACATTGAGATGCTAAAGCTGCAGCTTGTTTACACAAGTTTCCCCCTTTTCTCCTCTCTGAAGCCACCATTTAGTCAGACAAAAGGCACAATGTGGCCCTCATCTGTGAGTGGGCCGGGCTGACAAGGCGAGCAGTCAGCTGGGGCACTCTGGTTTGCTCTGGAGTGGATGTTTACATCAGTGGGAGGAAGCATTGTTTTAACTTAGAAGGCCATGACACACACAACTTTGTGAGGCGATTAAAATGGTAAATACTGTTTGTGATCATAATGAAAATGTTTTCTCTCTGTGGTCTTTTAATCATTAATAATTTTATCTGATTTTCAATGTCTCTCGAGAACTCAAAGCAATTCCGCCAATCCTCCACAATGGGAATTTCACTTTCTCCTCTCTAATTACAATCTTCACTTTGGATGATTATTTAAAAAAACAATCATAGTAATACCTGTGCATGGCAACTACAGTATGGTCAAGGTTATTGAGTGATAATGGTGATGATTAATAATCTATGGGTAAGGTATGTTCAAGGTTAGGAAACTAAAAGACTTATTTAAGGTTAGGAAAATATGGTTGATGGATTAATAAAAAAGCAAATGTTAATTCAGGGTTCATACAAAGTCTTGAAACTCTGGAATATGCTTAATTTTACTGTTAAGTTTTGAAGGTTGTATGCTTTAATTTGAATATACTGCTTAAAAATGCTTGATTTTCAACAAAAGTGGTGTTTCATCCACAGAATCACTCATGTAAACCTACTGCCTGTAATAGCTGAGATGAAACAATCCCACCGTCAGGTGTTTGTTGTCTCCTGGCGTCTCACGCCAAATGTGGAGCAGAGCTACGTTGACTGACATGGGTGCCTAAATGAAAAGGGGACATTTTTCCATTCCTGCATTTTTCCATTGCATTTAGCGAGTTCAGAAGTGATGATAAAGACTAAAGAGTCAAGAAAGTTTTGAATTTTACTCTGCTATATGAAGCCAGTTGACTGACCCTTCCTAAGTCCCGCCTCTTTTTGCTCTGTGCTCCAGTAACAGTTGAGCAAGCTTGGTACCTTGGTTAACTTTGTCTTTTCCTGTTTCCTGTACTTATGATATGTGCTAAGCTGGGCTTGGTTGAAAACAAAACCAGGTTTTGAAGATGGTTAAAAGACATTGCTCTAAAACTGACGTATATTCTCATCATAAGTTAGTTAATGTTTGCTAAACTAATTAGCTAGGTAATCTACATTAATCTTTAGCTAACCAGTTAGCTAGCATTTTGCTAACATTATTCAATTTAGGATCAGACCGTATGTTACTTTTAAAGAAAAGCTGACTGAGGTACTAAGCTTGCCCAACTGTTATTGGGCCACAGAGCAATACAGCGTGGGATTTACATTCAGTTGCAGGTTTGTAACAGGATGCAAACCTTGGTCCCCTGCATGAAAGTCAGCTGTACTATACATCCATCTACCACACCTGACCTAACTTTAGTATTGGATGTAAATTGAGGTGCTAAAGTGTCCACTGTCAACATTATTTCAGAGGATACTGAGCTGGCAAATTTGTCAGCATTTTAAACAGTATATCCCTCTCTTCACCTTGATTTGAAACAAAAAATAAAGATTAAAAAAATGTACAAGGAGAGACAGGAAACTATCTCAAATAAGCTGTATGCACACTATCATTCCATTACTCTCTTCCTCGCCATTGCACAAGCAAGAGTTGTATCCTGAATGTCTCCATCTCCAAGCCAACTTCTTACAGAGTGCAGGACTGACACGCAGGCCTCAGAGCTCCCTCTGCGTATATTAAGTCCAGCTAATGAGCTGGTCAATGTGACGAGAGGCGGCTGTGATCGATGTCCCCTCTGAATTGATGTGCTCTGCAACGAAGGACACTGACCCACCGAGAAATGTTGATGAAGTAGCCGCCTGGAAACTCGCACTTCCCACACAGTCTGAGAGGAGTCTGTGAACGGGGTCATATCAGTGGACATTTATACGTTATCAGAATCAATGTATATTAAAGATAAACACTGTGAATTACGAGTATATCCAGAGGTGGAAGAAGTATTCAGATGTTGTACTTAAGTAAAAGTAGCAATACCACAGTGAAGAAATAATCTTTTACAAGTACAAGTCATGGATTCAAAATATTACTTAAGTAATGGTACAAAAGTGTTGGGATCGAAGTATACTTAAAGAACCAAAAGTACTCATTATGCAGTTCCATTTCAGAATAATCAATCTTGCACAATGTGATTATAACTATTATGCATTAATTTGTATTGTTGAAAGTGGTAAAAGTGAAGCATGTGATTTTGTTGATATCTTGTATTATTAATCTGAAAATGCAAAGTCACGTGTATCTAAAGCTATCAGGTAAATAAACATACAATATTTTACACTGAAATTTAATGGAGTATAAGTTCAAAGTAGAGGAAAATGGAAATGTAACTGAATGGAAGAACAAGTACCTCCAAATTATACTAAAGTATAGACCCTTTTACAATTTGTGAACAATAAGCAAACTGTGTGTGCAATTTGGCAACAGACATACGGTGGACCACAACAGCTTGTTAATGGGAGCTGCAAAGCAGTTGTGATCGAGTCCCAAGTCCAGTCAACACGTTTGCAGCCATGCAGACGCTGCTGAATGCTCTGAAACTCGTGATCCTGTAGGAATTCTGAGCAACTTAAGTCGACCAGTGGAATATCAATTCAGATGTATCGCAGATGCAGCAACCAGATATTTGGTGATTTTGGTGCTGATAAAATATCTAATTTCAACATTTGCAGCTAGATACCTTGTCTGGATGACTGTGGGAGATTGCTACTTCTTTTTCCAATATGTGGGCCCAGCTTTTAGACAAAGTTGGCTGTAAAGGGTCTATAGTACTAGAGTAAATGTATTTAGTTACTTGCCACCACTGTAAATATCTACAAGTAGACAGTGCATCTACTCTACTGTGACTGTGTTCATAGAATATGTCATAGTTAACTGTACTGCCCTACAAAGCCAAAATGCAGCACCTATATATATAGTCAAAATTTTGTTAAGACAAAAATTTGACATGTTGACATAGAAGTACATAATACGAATAAAAGTAGCATGTTAAATGTGCAGTTAAAACAAAACACAGCTAGAAACCAAACCAAACTGTCAACTACCCAGCTAGCTAAAGCAAAAAAAGAGCCAAATCCTGCTAAAGCTAGCTAGAGTTAGTCACAGACAGCTAACCATGACTGAAGCCCCCAAACTGAAATAGACAAATATACCAGTTTGAGTGTATCAGCATCTTAAGGCAGAAGCTTAATCCAGTCATAGAGAATAAAAACAGCCCAAGTCCTGCTAAAAAGCTAACTAGCCTACCATTAGCTTAGCAGAGTATAAGTAACCAGATGAATTAAATTGTTGTCGTCAAGGCTGTGGTCAAGCTGCTTTTAACTCACTTACTTAAACATATTAAAGTATCAATAATGTTAATTAATTTACTATATTAAATTAAAGGTGATTATTATTATTATTTTAAAAAAGTAGATAGAAAGCTGAAAGAACAAACTTTGTTTCCCCATCAATCATATTTCCTTACATTTTTCCAAAGGCTTACATCGATTATTCTTTTGTGGCAAAATTACAGCACAAAAAGACATAATTGAAGGAAATACAACTTATCCATATGTTTCAGTTTATCCAGTCAGTTTGAAAACTTTCAACCCCCTTTTGTCAACTTGAACTTTTCTGGAGTTCCTGTCTTTGTAGTGCACTATAAAGTTTGTAATAGAATTAAAGGTGGCACATATTGATGGTGCAGAAGATCATTTTGTTTCTTGCAAAAGATACATTTAGCTTCTAAATACAATAAACTTGAGCGCAGTAGCATCAAAACAATTACTTGAGAATTTTATTTAAAAACTGTGCAGAATGAAATTAAACATTACTGTGTGTGTTGCATCCAGTTCCAAATGCCTAAATTGCACTTTAGCTTTGCTCTTCTAAACTGTGATGTAAGTAGTGTAGAGCTTGAAATAAGTTTGTTGTACATAGTAAATATTGTTTATATAAAAATCAGTAATCTTGATGGAATCTGAAAATTTCAGGCTCACTACAGAGCAGATATATAGTTATCCTTTGAAAGAAATTATGGGCAGTAGTATAACTGAAACTATGTTTTCTTAATGATGTAAAACTTGATATGCAGTTCAGCTCCCTTCATCTTTGTCTAATCATGAACAATGTATGGATTTCTCCGTTTTTGCTCATTTCAGGCCCAGTGGAAGAGACTGGGCTGAATCTGCATATAGTAATCATCAGAAAATTCCCCAGCAGAATATATTTGCATAAGATTATTACTCATTGGCAGTGACCCCGAATAAGGATGAGCCACATTACTAATAGGCTTCTCTTAATGCTAATATATAAATCCTGGGATATATATCCGCTTTGACATTAATGACTAAATGTTACTTCTCAGCCTTGTCGCAGCGATGATCAAAAGTACTTCACTTCGCTTTTTTTCCTCCTTCTCTTTAAAATTTCAGTTCTGTCTTCCTTTTCCGACTAATATTGTGGATAAAAGATTTCTGAGTGTCAGGCTTAAAGAGGCAACATTATTCAGTGGCTCTGGCAGAGAAAGTTTTGGAGGCACGGCTCTGAAGTTGTGGGGGGACTTTGAACTAATTGTAATGTATCAAATAGTTTGGAGGAAAGTGAAGAGCTTTCTCCTCCTTAGATTCAAAATATTGAAGATAAAAATAACACTGATGTTGCAGCTTTTTACTATTTGTCTGAAAATTTGGTGACTGATAAATTTGAGAGATAAATATACTGGGAAGTCTGCCTTTCTCTCCGTCTCTTTGCCTCCCCTCCTTCCATTTGGCCTTTCTCTGTCTCCACTGCACATTAACCAATAAAGATGAAATGTCTTCAAAAAACGTCATTGTCCCACCCGACTCGTCCGCCATCCTCAGGTCCTGTTCAGTATGCAGCGCGGGCAACAACTCAATTAACCAGAAGCCCCTAGCCATCACACCAGCAGGCTGCCTCATAATATTTCCCATAATGTTTCATCCAATTTGGAGAGTTTGACGTTTACCCCCTGCAGGACTGCAGCGATAGACAATGACTGAAGGCAAGGGGGCACTGAGGTGGTAGTGGTGGTGGTGGTGTGTGTGATGGTGTGTGTGTGTGTATGGTGATGAGAACTGGAAGTCATCGCCAAGGCCTGCAGGTGAGCATGCATCATCACTTTTTTTTTTTTTTTTTTTTTACCAACTCTTCCAAAACTTTGCAAGCGCAGGTATATATTTTTCAAATTCTTGTACATAAACTGAACACTCTACAAAAAAAAGTAGAAAGGCTGTGTAATATATATGTATGTGTGGGTGAGACAGAGAGTGTGTAAAAATTATTTTGTGAAATATTGCACACACTGCAGAGGTAATAGACTGCTGAGATGGAGGGTGTTTATAGCACAGTACCATTGGATAAAGATAATGTTTTAGGAGAGTTTCACAGGACTACCAGCCGTAAGATTCTCCGCTTTAAAGCAAGACTTATAAGGAGGCTGGAAGCCATTTTAAAGGGTTAGTTGGGATATTGAATGTGTGCTTGTATGATAGTCAGTGTATCACCTGCATGACCCCAGTTTCTAGAGGCAGAGGAGATTACCAGCACAGAAAATCAGCAATGTGCTGCTGTGGACAGGATGAAAAAACATTTTAGCTGCTTAAAAAAGTTCCATCAGAATAAAAAATCAATATCAGTTCAAGTGTATGCTATATTTAGAATATTTTGACTACTTTGCCTTGCTGTCAGGCAGCCTTTTCCAATGGAAAACTGCCGTTATGTAAGCCAAGTATTGCTCTCTCTCACAAACTCCATGGGTTTTACTTTGCAGAACACAGGAGTTGCTTGTTTACTATGGCCTTGATCAGTTTGTTTGTTTGTGTTGTTGTGCAACTTCTGTTAATCTAAACTAGCCTTTTAAAACACTGAAGTCACACAGCAACACAAACAAACTGATCAAGGCAGTGGTAAACCAGCAAGATAAAATGACTGATTTCACCCATGGAATCTGGCATGTTTAGAAAGATCAATATCTGACTTATATAAAGGCAGTTACCCATCAGAAAAGGCTGTCTGATGACAAAGAAAAGGGATGAAAATATTCTTAATATAGTGTAGACTTACACTGATATTGATTTTTTTATTAAGTATACCTTTTGCAGCTGACCTCGTGCACAGCAGTACACTGCTTAGCTTCCGTGCACGCCTCTCTGCTTCTCCAAACTGGGGGCATGCCGGCCACCATCTACTGTAGGTAATACACTGATTATGGATAGGTACCTCACACAACCCCACATTAACTGATACGAACTCTCCCTTTAAGGCCTCCTGTCATTGGCATGACCCTCTTTTTACCTCTCTACCCTCCCTCAACCCTCCCCTCTTTCTCCCCATCTCCCCCGTTTTCTCGGACAGAAGAGGACTCTGCAGCTCCTAAGTGACGGTGGAGGAGTCACCCCGGTGGAACTGATGCCCCCGATCAGCGATGGGCTGGAAAAGCATAAAGACGAGAACAGGAAGGGGTGGAGGGCGGGGAGAAAGAGGAGAACGCTGAGACAGCACTTTCCCCCAACCCACAGAGGGAGAGGGAGAGGGCAGTGGGGAAGAGTGAGGGAGGTAGATATAGAGAGGTAAAGAGGGGGAGGAAGAAGAGGGAGGGGTCTCATTTATGATTAAAAGATAGGCCAGATAACCCTGCGAGCCTGGCCCATCACTCTCCTTTAAAATGAGGTTCTAATGGCATCAGGGGAGGAAGGGGAGGCTTGGGCATCATTAACCAGAATCTCTGAATCCTTAACCCAGGCTCGGGTACCTCTCGCCTGGGGAAAGAGACCACCTAAGCTGCCTTGGAGGGGTGGATAATGGTGAGGAGTGTGCACTGTGTGAGAAATCTATGGCCACTGCATGCATATTGTTAAGTTTTCTAACTGTTCGTCTGCTCAGGACCAGGAAATCAGCAAAATGCCTCGGAGCCACAGAGATTAGAGGGTGTTATGTGTGTGTATGTCACTGTATAGTTGTGTATGTGGGCATCAGTGTGTGTGCGTGTGCCACTGCGTGTCCACCATCGCTGAGTCTCTCTTCAACATGTCGTCCTAATGAGTAGGTGATTAACGATAATGTATCTCATTAGTTAAAACAGGTTTCATAATGACACAGAGTGCTACTACACTAGAAACACCACTCCACAGCTCTCTTCAAATATGGCTTCTCACAGCTGGCTCCTCTCTCGATCAAGCTTGATTTACAATTTTCACACACGTTTACAGGACAGAGGATAAAAGTTAGACTGATGCCATGATCTGTCTCTGTCTAGTCACAAATTTCACTGAACTCCTTATTTTTTTCCTTTGTCTTTTTCCTTGTTTTTCTTTTCTTTTTTAAAATACTTTCGTTACTGTAATTAAGTAACATTTTCAGCTATCTGTACTTTTTGCTGTCATCTCTTACACAAATATCTGTACTTTTACTGCTTTTATTTGAAAAACAGGGTCGTTACTTTAGTTTAGTACATTTGAGGGGAATTATTTGGTTATTTTTATTTTCTGTCATTGCACACCATCAGTGCCTATCACACGTTATAGATGTTAAAATTATGTGAAAGAAGCAACAGGACAAAACAGACGAGAAAGGGTGACTCAATCACGGAGAAAAGGTGAGCTTCAGTAAGTTTTGCACAGCATCCGCAGTAGAAATGTCTTTCAGAGGGCTACTTTTTACATTTACACGTACGAGTACAATTTTAGAACCTGTACTTTCTCACATTTACTCGAGTAAAAAAGTTGAAAAAGAGCATTTACTAGTTGTTGTTTTTTTTTTACACAAGCATCTGTACTTCTAGAGTAAAAAAATGTTGTATTTTTGCCACCTCTTGCTTATTTAGTTCACCCAAAAATGGGCCATTAGTATTTGGACGTAATCACCTAAACTTCTATATTTCTGTTTGAGTTCAAATTAACATTAGCCATAGAAGAGGTGCAGATTTTGCAATCAATACTGGGCCACAGACAATAAGATGAGACAACTACATAATTATGCATTTTAAATGAACTATTCCTTGTTTCTTAATCCTTCTGTCATAAATATTGGAGAACTAGTATATGGACCAGTAGTTTTTTTCTTTTGTAAACTGTCCCTTGACCAGAGTATACCACCATTCTAAAATAACATTAGAATATATCATTATTCGTCAAGTTTGCCAATATTCTCAGTCCTACACAGGCCTGATGCATTGATATAAAATATGTTCAAGCTGAGGCAAACATGGTGTTTCAGTCAGAGATTAGTTTATTTATCAGGCCTACTCCGCCTCAGATTTTTTCTTTTTTCACCCGATATCTTTACCTGAACCCTCACCAGTTATCACTGCTCATCCCTAAACCAGCCCAACCAACAAAGGCAACATATTAGCCAATCAGAGGCAGAGGAGTAGGGTTGGTCATGCCTTTTCCGTCCAAGGAAAAAAGATTTGGCTTGCAGCATAGTACTGAATGATTCACATTAGAATTAATTTAAAGTAGTGCTGATTACTCAATGCCAACTAAGAAAAAGTGCAGGCTGCTCCAACCTGCTGTACACCACTGTTTTAAAACAGTTTTTACCCAGATTTTACCTCCCCTGACCCAAATGTCTCCTGCTACAAGAACACATGCTGATCACTTTACTCTACAGTAAACAAGGTCTTCTTTGTCTTTGTTTACAGCTCATACAATTCTTTTAGTCATAAAAAGTGAAGAGAAAAATGGGGCACAAATACTAATGGCCTGATGGTTATGCCCTGAAGTAAGAGGAGGCAACTAAGTACCCACTAGACAACTGAAAAAAGCAGCAAATGGAAAAAGTTTCACTGCAACACTGTAGGTTGTTTTTTATTTTTCTAATAAACACAAAAAAAATCCAAAAAGAATAACAGGAATAAAAAAAAAGAAAATTAATTCTAATCGTTATCTACTTTTGATATAATTTCATAGACAATTTGGATCATCAGACTTCACGTGTGGTTCACAAATGGCACAAGCTAATGCATTTTTCCCCTTAATTCCCATTTTCTCTTAGCCTGCACATCCTCTCTCCTCCACTCTTTATCCATCTTACATCACTGTTCTCTCACTTCTTCTGTCGTTCTCCACCCTGACCTTCTTCACACTGGTCCCTCTCCTGTCTCTGCAAAGGGCAATGAACTGCAGCCATCTCCCAGCCCGTCCTACAGCCTCGATCCAGAGGAATGCTAATAGTTTGCAACCTGACCCAGTGTCTCTCCAGTGCTACCCAAACAGGGCAGTCCAACCATCCTGAAACCAACACCATGAATGTTTCCATCACTCATATTGAGATATCAGTATCCTTATAGTTAGAAATCATCCATATTTTACCACCCCTTCTCCAGCTGCCCCCATAACTCTTGCTTGCTTTGGTCTCAAGCAACTTATCCGTCTTATTTTGGGACCCATATCTACACAGTGTTTCGGTGTGAAAGAAGATACAGACACAGCGGAGGTGCACATCAATCATGATGTACAACACTTTCCATTTTTGACAACATTTCAACAGCTTGGGAACTTACTGCTGAGGAACAAACCACTTTTAGCTTTATTATCCATTTTAAATTGTATGATTATGTTGTTGTTTTATCTACTGTAAGGATTTCTTATCTTATATTTTACCTGTCTATGGTTTTGCTCACTTAATGCTGATGTTTTACTCAGTGCCTTATTATACATTCTTTCTCTGTGTTCCAGTTGTGATTATTTCTTCTTATTTCTTATTATTTATTTGTTTTTGTGTGTGTGTGTTTTTTTTTGTTTGGCTGTGAATTTCTTTTTAAGGCTATGGTGAATTGTATATAGTTTGTGTTAATCAGTTTGTTGGTATGAAAACCCTTGTTTTTCATACCTTGTGTACCATTTTCATGTGACAAATTCAATAAAAAGTTGATCACAAAAAAAAATATGTTGCCTTTGTGATTTGGGTGAACTGACCCTTTAAACACCCTGCGGTTATACCCGCACTGTTAAGTTACACGACAAGTCAGAATGCAAAATGTCTATTATGTTTTTGGTATTTAATAGTTATGCTGGCCAGGTGAGCTAGCAAGTTTCAATAGAGTGTGTGTTAATTTTGTAGACAATTTGTCTGCTCTGGCAGGTTAACGGCAGAAACGTTTGTAACGGTCGACTGAAATCTCTGGACTTGGACTTCATCAACTGTAACTTAAGTCGTCGCCAGTAAACTGGATCAGAGTCTTCGGATTTGACAACAGCAGTACTGGTGACTAATGTCACATTTGGTAAACTTTGGAAATATAATGTGTAGAACAGCATGAAGTGCATAAACATGTCGGAAAGCAGCATTCAGGTCATTTTCCTTACGGTAACGGACGTGTTTATGTTGCTAACATTAACGCTAGCTTAAAAGCTATCTGGCTACATGTTAGCTAACTGTTCCACATTACAAACAATAGGTGCACTATATTTTTTCTGATACCAATAATCACCTGCTTCTCTCGGTCCAATACCAATAAGATAACTGCACATTAACATTTTTAAGAAGAAATTCATATAACCTGTAGTTTATACACATCTGAGGATAAGAATGGCTAAGATTTAACAAAGATGGATGATTTAATATTTCATAGCTTTGCCTAATCAAATTTAACTGTTTTATTTATTAGTGGTTATCAAATAACAAAAAAGACTAAAGTTAATTGCTATGTTTAATCCAAAGCTGCAAAGTCTATAAAATAATGAAAAATGTCCATCCTAGTTTCTCAAAGTCCAAGGTGATGTCTTTAAAAGTCTTGTTTTGTTAGACCCAAACCCAAAGATATTAAGTGTAAGGTAATAATAAATGTCGAAAAACCGGAAATATCCATATCTAAGAGGCAAAAAACTGCATTTATTGATTAACTGATTAGCAAAATAGTTTCATTCCTTTCTGCTGCTCGCCCAGTCGTGCAAGTAAGTTGCTAGATTTACTAGTCTGAGGTGGCATTTTACTTCCCCTGGGAAAGTGGTCAGTCCTTATTGTTGAGCCCAGATTGTGATCATGGTAAGCTGTATTAAGAGCTCCATTAATCAGTGCAACCATTTATATATCTGATATGTCAATAACATACCGGTATTTTGTGATCTATACAAAATGAATTAACACCTGGAAAGTTGAAGGCAACATTTATTTTAAAGTCCAGTTTTAACCATCTGACTGGTGATTATTATCCATTCTAGGGAGCATTTTCAAAGTAACTCTAGATATAAGCTTCCAGTTTAGATCAGAGGCCAAATGCAGACACAATGCATTTTTGGAATCTGTATTAGTGTGGACAGGCAGGAAACAGTTGCTGACTGCTGAGAACTATTTGTTTTTCAGTGTGTGTGTCCAGTAAGCCACACTGGACAGGCTGTTTGTGTGTCTGCTGGGGGGGTGTTGACAGTGGGGGAAAACCCTTTTAGCACGTTCATAAAAGCGGCATTTAGCATTGTCACAACAACTGCTTAGGAAAAGCCAAGCCTCCATTAAACAAGGGCAATGATGCACTACAAAGTCACAACCCCTCAGCACAGCGGCCTGCCATCCAGCCAGCAGACCCCTCTGCATAACTTACTGCCTGTGTTGTATACAGTTCCTGGTACACAGCAGCATGTGAGAGTTTTTCTGAGTGATTTCCAGTGTGAAGTTATGGTGTTGATTAGCGCAGTGACAGGTGCCATGATTAAAATGGCCGATAGTAATAGTGCAGCATTCATGCATTGACAACTTTGCTCTGCATGGCTTTGTGAGGGGTGATGTATGACACCATTAGGGTAACCTCAGGGCCCTGGAGGACACTTATCTCCCTCGTCACGTCCTTCACACTTCCCATTCTCCCTCCAACAAAAGGACGCCTGCTCCCCAGTCTGCATGCTTATGAATTGTGTGTGTGTGTGTGTGTATATGTGTGTGTGTGTGTGTGTGTGGTGTTGTGGTGTGTATGATATGTATGTGTTCACTGTCCATCTCTGGTAGTGAACATGAAAACTGGTTTATGTGTAGCATGTTTCATTATGTTTGTGTATGTTTCGGTTCGTACATCTGTGTCAGGTTTGGGTCTTTTTATATTACAATGGAGGCGATAATGCTGTACTGTTAAAAGGCAGAGTGATATAGTTTATAAATAATATTATGATATTTTTAATCTATACTGTAATATATGCTATCTAGATATACACATTTTCTCTCAAATAACCTACTGTAAATTCTTAAATAGTGCAAACACATGATGATTTTATAGATGATGTATTGCTGTAGATTAAACAACCAGACAAGGGATTGCACGATAAAGATTTGTTCAGCTTTCTCCTCATGGCCGATATTGATAAGATAACTGATAATATCACATTTTTTGTACTTTAAAAAGAAGTTCATATAATCTGCAGTTTATGCACACCAGAGGGTAAGAAAGGCAAAGAGATAGTGAACAAAGATAGATGATTTAATATTCAGCAGCCCTGACCTAACTGAATCTAACTGACATCTCTATTACAAGTAAAAAAGAAGAGCAGTTTTGACTCTCCAAATGTTTAATAATTTAGTTTTTCTAGTAAAGTACATCAAAAAACTTATATAGAGCATTTTGCTTAAGAATTCAAATTAAATACCTTGACAATGTGTCAAATCAGATACTAGTATAGCTGATATTTATCAGCTGATATACATGATACAGCCCGATATAGTTTAAATAGGACTATATCGGTTGTAGTGGTTTAACGGTACATCAGTCTGGTTTGATATATTGATAAAATGTTCAATGATCCAATATTATCGATTCAAAGTGAAAAGATCTATCTATATTGTCATCTTTAAGATATACCTTTATTTTAAAGTCCCCATGACATGTCTGCGTCACAAATGTCTGGAAAAGTTCAGTCATGAAATGATCAAATCGTCGTAGTTCAGTTTCTTTTTGTGAGTTAACATAAATGTAACTGAATGTGTTAAATGGACATATGAATTGTCTGATATCAATTACAGACCCCTGAATTGAATTGAAATCATATTGTGCCAGACTTTGTGATATCGTCAAGTATCATATTGTTGTCCAAAGAATCGAGATAATATCGTTTTGTGATGAAACTTGTGACTTACACTCCTAGTCGGCCAATAATTTATTGGTCCCAGCATTTATTGTGCATCCCTAAACCAAACAGTGTAAAGTAGTTCAAATAAGCTCAAACTTAAACATCTATGGCACTAAAATGCAACATTCACATTAATGCAACACTGACATTAATCCAAGAACATATATATAATATAAAACCTATGAAACTGACCATTTTACTGCATGCTGAGTAAATTTGCGAAAAACGCTTACAATATACGTATATATCAGAATGGTTAGGAATAATTAACTTTTACTCGTAATGGAGTGTTTTAGGATAGGTATTAGTACTTTTGCTAAATTGGGTTCTCTGGCTAACACACCCCAGGCTAACTGTGCCTGTGTGTTTGTGTGTGTTACTGGTATGTTATTGGCCAAGCATTTCCATTTATGGAAGGTTACCTTCTGGGTAACGTGTGTGTGTGTGTGTCAAAAGTCAAAAATCTCATTCCAGCTTCTTAAATATTAATATTTATGGTGTCTTTACTCCTCAATGACACTAAACTGAATACTGAATGCCTAGACATTTGAGGACGTCATCTTGGCCTTTGGGAAACACTGATTGACATTTTTCACCATTTTCTGACATTTTGTAGACCAAACAACTATTTGATTAATCAACAGTGAAAATAATTGTTAGTTGCCACCCTAGTCACTTTTGCATCCATCATTCCCTAATGAGACACATACAACAACAAAATAGTATTGGATCTTTATGCAGTTAATAAAAGATTATACTTTTTTTTTTTTTAACATGTTCAGTCCACATATTTTAAGACATACCTATTATATGTGCTTGAGACAATGAAGGTAATGTATGGGAAGTCCTTTGCATAACTACCTTGTGATTGTTGTGGCAGATGATAAAATGATGTGATAACTTTGACAGCTTCTCGAGTTTAAAAGCCTGTCTCCATACTGTTATAAACTTCTTTCTGGGATTGTGTTTCATCATCTCACTGGTGCCTGAAAGAACTTGTCTGTGTGTTTTTTCAGTCGAAATGGCTGGCAAGAGACAACAGACAGGTTGCTGTTCTAAAGAGCCCAGGTTGAGTCCTATGAAGAGTCAAACCTGAGTACTGTATTAGTTGGAATCGTTGTTATAATTAATATACTGCCTCACTGTGCATCATGTGTAGTGCTTGTGGTGACGTACAAAGCACTAGATAACTGTAAACATCTCTTCATGCCCATGGGGCCTGTCTGTCGCACTGCACTGGGCAAATGTTTGTGAGAACACCTCCGTAAACATGCATCCTCGGGGGAGTCAGCCAAGGGGTGGCTGACACCTAACGCACCCCCCAACCACCACTGATACTGCAGTCATGTCAACGGAAGTGTAAGGCAATACCCAGTTTTCCTAACAAGTTGAACCCAGCCGGAGGCATCCTGGCATCCCGAGACTCCAAACACTTGTCCCCTCCCCACTTCAAAAATACACACCCTTATTTTTGGCGGCATGCAACCCCTTAATTATTTCAGTGGGCTGAATTTGAGACGATTGGGTTCTTAAGGTTTTGCGGAGGGCATGGAGTCAAGATACTGACGAACAGCAAGAAAGAAACACCGAAGGCGACAGGATATTTAAGGGAGGGCGGGGGGGTCGAGTTTGAGAGGATAGACACGTACACTCGCACTCACATAAGAGCACACATATGAACAAACTGCTGTCCCCATCTCTCTTGACTCCTTCTCTCCTGTCCTCGAGCCGCTAGCCCACCACTGCTGATGAGAAAAACAGACACAAGTGCTAAGCTCTCTCTTTGCCTAGGATTGATAACATTTGTAATTGAGGTGCTTACTATGGAGTGCCAGCTTCCTCAGTCTTGGACGGTGGTTTCCAGGTTGTCTCAGTGCAGAGACGGGAGGCGAGGGGGCAATGGGGGGAATTCGAATGTGTTAAGAGTGTGTGCTGTCCACATGGCCATTAGCAAACAAACCGGGGTGGAGAAAGCTTAGATCAAATTCAGTGCCCTCTAAAGGCCACTTAAGTGATTTATGCCAGCACTTTTTATTTGTGAAAATCTAAACATAGCAGAGAGAAAAAGGTTCATCACAGTAATGACCAACACAAATAATGTAGATTTTATCAAATTATTATATTTATACATAGACAGAGCTGTTAAGTGTTTTGACATGTGGGTGAACATTTTCAAAGTCAGCACTGTCTGCTGACATATGAATCCAATGTGAGCCAGATTATACCTAATTTTCATAAAATATTTTTTCAGATGACTTTTGTTTTCAGATGCTGTTGTCTCTTAATGTTACATGCTCTTTCCTCAATGTTGCAGTCACAGGCTGGGGTTTGAATGACCATTTACATTTAACGAAACATATTTTAAAAAGCCATGGTTTAACAACGATTGTACAAAATAAAAAAAATAATGTAAAATCTTACATAAGGAGTAAGATAAACCCTTGTAAAATATACTGTAGCTTGTAAATTACAGGCTAAATCTTTAGGTTTTTATTATATTGAAATAGCTATAATCAAAAATAGGACCAGAATGGTCTGTGTTTATTATTGATGTCACACATATTATTTGATTACAAACACCTGTTGTCAGCCTATGAAGATATTTGTGGTGAATGACGTAATGGAAGAGCGCAGTGAAATATAATTTGAGTAATGATGCACTGACATGTAGTTTGGTGCCACAATGCGGGCAACAAAGGTGAATTATGCTCAGAGTCTCAGGCTTGTATTATACATTTCTATTACAACATTTTGTCCAAATTTAGTTGCAGTCAGGTTGTCAAGTGTGTTGAAGATTTTTTACACGTTCCAATGAATAATCATGTAATTTAAGTTATCTGAATACAAGAAACAATGATGAACAATGATTTAACAATTTATTGTTTTTATGGAGACATTTGTTGACATCTAACAATCCCCATGGGACAGATTAAAAGCCATATAATATCATTATGTGAATATCACACTGAACCATCAAGAGACCTAAAAGGGTTTTCTTTTGTTAAATGATCATTCTTATCAAATAAAACGGGCATTATGTCTCAACAGGCCCCTCTCAGTCTAATAAACATTTTGCAGATCTTATCATTGCTAGAACTGCAGATCAATATAGACTGAATGAGAGTAATAGCTTTCACCTTAAAATACACATATTCCAATTAAACCCAGTTTTCAAACAGACACTTGACATTTTGAGAGCAACTGTTGGGTGCATCGGTGTTTAAATATAAACATCCAAACTGAATCACTCATTATGTGAAACAATTTTGGGAGTGAAACAAGTAAGGGCATCAAATGAAATGAAAAAAAGAAAGAACAGATAAATTATATCCTGCTTTTTTTTTGTCTTTGGAAAGGCCAAGTTTCCTTCTTACCACATTTGTGCTTTGTGTAGTATTAAGTTTAAAAGTTAGTTGTACAAATGACCTACAGAGATTGTGGCTCCCAAATGGCAAGTCTAAAAGGAACAACTCCGATAAATCATGGAGCGAAACTTGAGTCCGGGGCTGTTGTCGGAGATTTATCGGCAGCTGTATTTTTCTAGTGTCAACTGATGTTCCATAAGACTTAGCCAGCATCTTACGTTGCTTCCACCCATGCTCACTCCCCACACAGACATACCCAAACACACATACTCGCACTGCCGTGCACCAATCACACACAGACAGACACACACACTATACTTCTGCACTCCATCAACAGCCGTCCAGCATTTAAATTTGAGAGCTATTCCTCAGAGACTGTTAAACACGACAGATTGAGATGAGTGGCAAACCTCTAGTGCTAGCATTAGCCCACTTATCTTATTAGTGGGGCAGCTCTAACACATTTGATACCCCCAGGCTACTGCTGCTGTTGGCCTCAGGGATCCCGCGATGGCTTCAAAGACCAGATCTGGCGTCCTGGTGGCTCAGCATGCTGAGATGCATACCACAACGATGTCGGTTTGAATTCAGGCCGTGGCAGTTGCTGCATATTTTTCTGTCACTCTATCTTTCCAATGAGCAGTCAATGTAAACTATTTGATGAGCAACAAGTTCCCAAATAGTTTTGATAGATTAGAGAGAATAAAAAATGTAAGTACTTTAAATCCTAGATATGATTCCCATCATCAGAGTTATTTCATATGACATTTAATGTGACCTCTATTTGGGTGGCAGGGAGTGCTTCCTGATTTAAAATATAACCTGTAAATAAACCTTAAGAGGATGCCTTGCCTGTTTGAATCTTGATCATGCTAGACATGCTAAACGTGATAAGAATGCAGATTTATTAATTATGTAACAAAAATATCTTGATTATTTCTTAGCTGGAAAATTAGTATTACTACTTGCAACAGTAATTTCTTAACTCTGTACAATGGCTATATGCCAGTTCATTAGTTCATCATTATTTGATGAACAACAAGTTCCCAGATAGTGTTGATGGATTAGAGAGAATAAAACATACAAGTACTTTACATACTAGATATGATTAATATCATCAGATTTTTTTCATATGACATTTGATGTGACCTCTATTTGGGTGGCAGCGGGTGCACACTTCTTGATTTAAACTATAACCTGAAAATAGATCTTAACAGGATACTTTCCTATTTGAATCTCAATCATGATTGAAATGCTAACAGTGATAAGAGTGCAGTTTTTATTAATATGTAACAAACATTTCGTGATTATTTCTTAGCTGGAAATTGAGGATTAATACTTGAAACAGAAATTTATTAACTCTTTACAATTGCTATATTCCAGTTCATTAGCTTGTACACTGCCCAAATAAATACATATTAGTATTGCATTAGTGGTTAATCAATACAGAGCTTAGGCAATGCACTACAAAAAGCAAATTATCTATGGTTGAGCACTACAGTGAAAGACTTGCAGTGTATTCATGTTACAGTAATTTAAGAATAATCCTATAATATGTTTCACGTCATTGAGAACACACAGGACTGCAGAAGCAGCCACTTATATCACAGTGAAGACTCCTGCTACATGAATGAGAGCTAAAAAGGGCTTAAACTCATTGACAGTCAGCATTTCTTAAACTATGGCTGGTGACCCCAGGATGGGTCACAGGTCTATTTCTGGTCCAAACACATAACATGACTACAAGTTGTTTTTAACAAGTGCGGGTTGCAGGGTTAGAGCTCATTTCTTCAAGTTGGGTGGTAAAATATTTACAACTTCATTTAACCAGAAGAGATTCAAAACCTTTCCTACAGGACTCATCCTGGCCAAGCAACTTTATGTAGAACATAAAACATATATATTAGAGATATACTGGAGCTTAAACTTTACGGCTGCAACTAACATTATTTTCATTGTAGATTATAATGTTGGTTTTGACCAATTAAAAGTCCAAAGCCCCAAAATATTTCAAAGACTACCATGTAAGACAAAAAAACACCTGCAAATTCTCATGTTTGAGAATGTCAACAAAATGGACAAGAAGGATGATGTGAAATTTATGTATTTATTTTTTAAAAGTAAAAAAATTAAAGAGGAAAAAAATCTTTGCTGTCTTGGGTTCTGAAAAAAAATGAGGCACATGCTTGAATCAGCACGAGCTTTGTTCTTTACAAATATTAGATAAAATGCTTTCAAAATATTTAGAGCTGCTGCGATTAATTGATTAATAAATCCTTAATCAACTATTACATTAATTGGCAACTATTGTGATGATTGATCATTTTGAGTCATTTTGTAAGTCCAAATTCTCTGATTTCAGCTCAAATGTTAATGTTTTCAGTTTTCGTTTTTTCTAACTTCTCTATGACAGAAAACTGAAAATGTGGATAAAGCAAGACTTTTGAGGACATCATCTTGGGCTTTGGGAAACAGTAATCAACATTTTTCACCAATTTCTGATATTTTATGGACCAAACAATTTATCAGTTAATTTAGAAAATAATCAACAGAGTATTTGATAATGAAAAAATCGTTAGCTGCAGCCCTAAAATATTTTTGCTTATTACAAAAATATGTAGAACCTACCTATATTAAATATATTTAGGTGCTGGTTTCAAACTCTTTTCTATTGCACTTCAGGAACAACTTTTTCAAATGGTGCGTGTGTGTGTGTGTGTGTGTGTGTGTGTCTCTTTTTGAAATGACCCACTTCACTGGATTGGCGTGATTGACAAGTGAGTTCTGTAGTGGTAATGATATGGTGTAAAGGAGTCTCGGTGTGTTACTGTAAGTAGCAACACATAAGTCTAACCTTTAGCTGCTCACTGAAAACTGAGCTGAGGAGAGCTGCTTTGATGATTTGAACCCCGTGCTTATGCATCAAGAATACACACAGCACACACACACACACACACACACACACACACACACACAACACACACAGCTGCAGCCCCGGCAGAGCCACACACAAAGCCAGGCAAATACTTATTTTGCAACCTGGTGTAAAGTATACTGCACCTTGACTGCTGTCGTCCGTGCTAAGCCTCATGGGTAGCAGGAAACAGTGTATGATCTTTCTCAGATCCCTTCCTGTTGGGTGACAGGTGAAGGATAGTCGATCGTCTTTGCCTTTCTTCAGTTCGGTTTCTCTAACTCTCTCTCTCACCTCACCACACACACACACACACAGAGTTACACAATCCTCTCCATCAGCACCCCTGGTGTAGAAACCGCTTACCAAGACTGTTTGCTATTCTTAAAGGAGGCGTGTGAACATGTTGGGTGGGCAGACAGGCACTTCACTGCTCACCTGCCTTTCTTTAGCACACTCTTCACTCTTTCTTTCTCACACTTTCTTCTGCCCCTGGTCACCCTCTCAGCTACAACACACACACACACACACACACACACACACATCACACACTTGTCACCATAAAACAGGTTGTGTTGTCAAGTTGCCTGTCACCATGCTTGTTCCTCTGTGCCATATATGAGCTCTCTCAGCTGTTCCTCGCAGTTGAACCACAATTAACCCCACACACATGCACACTTATACACACACACACAGTTTGCACTTTCCTGTCTCACACTTTCTCACTGCTGGCCTTTCACTATCAGCTCACGGACTGCAACCCAATCCGTGCAGCAGGAGCCATTCACTCTCTCTGTCAGTGTGTGAGTGTCACTAAGTGAGTTTACTACATTTCTGTGTGTTGTTATAATGCACGCATGCAAATAACCGCACACTCTCAGTCATTATCTTATAATATTTACATTTTTTAATAGTGAGCAGTGATTAACAAAATAAATATAATTTTTTATTAGTTTCTAGATCAGATAGCACAATCCTTAGTTTAAATGCCAAACTCATAAACCAAGAATAAACTAAAGGAGAGGTCTGTCTGTCGCCATAAATCAAAATATGGGTTAACAGACTGAAGCTGGTGGTATCCAAGTAATTTGACATCTAAATGAGAGTGTCACGATTCTCCAAATTCACGAACAGATCATTGGTTTTATGCCCTGTAAACTGTCATTTACATTTTCAAATTCTTTGAAGTCTTGTTTTTTTCTTTGGACAACTACCGAATGCTGCAAGTAGGCGGAGGTGGAGAGGTCAGTCAATTTTCTGATTCTGTCTTTGAGTTTGATAATTTAAACTGAAAGCTCTTTTCGGTTTCTTCTCGGTTTAATATTGAAATTGTGACAACCTTTTAAAGGAGTAAAACTGTTTCAGGCAAAGGAAACAATATTGTAATTTTGTTGGACATAATTATAATATCTTTGCCTCTTGAAGTCAAACTCAGTGTAAAAAATAGATTTAAGCACTTTTAAGATCTAAGTGATCTAATTAATTGAAATACAGCACTATTCCTCTTAATTAGTCCCCTAAGATTTATATGGACATCTCTTGTCATCATTTTGTGGCCTCAGTAATAACACATTTCCTAAAAATCCCCAAATTATCTGGTAATGGACATAAAAAACAGAACACACTGAAAACAGAAAGACAAAGAAGGTAATGAAAAACTTTGCTGTAAAACCTTTGTATGGCAGTAAAGAAAACTGTCTGGCCTGGTCTCTGTCAGGAGTTGCACTTGTTCTCTCAGACACAACTGATGACTTTTTAGTTTTTACTAGATGAAGAGTTTTGTCATAAATCAGGGATGTCAAATACCGATATTTGATTGAAGACCTCTGGCAGTGGTTGAATTTGAGCGCTGGGTGCAGCAGCTGACTGATGCAGTGACAGATGTAAATCATATCATTAGAGAAGGTGTTAATGGTTGAAATGGTGACGATCTCATTTAGAATAAATCTTGTCAGCATTAATGTAGACCCTGTAAACATTACACGTCCAGGTCAAATCATTCTCAAATTCTGTCAAATCTTTTTGTGTCACTGGCTCATGCGTGTACACTCAAAAATGCATCACTATATTTTTTTACCCAAATGTGTGTGAGGGCATTGTGGGCTCTGAATGGCCCATTTAGGTAACTTGCAACTTAAATTCAAAATCTGAAAATACATGCATGTGTTTTAAATGAACAATGCTATTGCCAATCTGTGACACTGTGAGTTGAGTGTAATGGCACCTTGTGTATTCACTTGAAGTAAATGATGTTGGTACACAAGTTGCTGGTGCCAGTGAAAGCTTTATGCAGTTAAATGGGCAGTGATGAGCGTATTTGTCAACACATGCGGTCTCCTACCGCTGCGAACAGCAACACTTCATGGCACAGCTAGAGTTCCGTCTAACTAAGCACAATACAGTCGTGGAAAGCATTAAAATCCCCCCAACTCACTCCATCACCATTTCCAAAGTGATCTGATGGAGATATTACCTAAATGGCTGGCAAGCTGTGGGCTGCTAACTAAATGCTAATATGTGTCAGAGCCAGGGTGAGGATTTATGGCTCACCATCTGCTCACCAGCATACAGTACAATGTTAGCTTACAATGTTAGCTTTGATCAAGACCTCCCTGCTCATTCCTCCCAATCACTCATCTGACTGGGAATTAGCACCAAGTTCTTTCTCCTTTAACCTAATCATGTTCTCTGCTGCACACTGCTCATTTGAATAGTAATTAATTTGCATGCTGGAGCCTGAATATTTGTTTTTTAAAGCATGCGTGATAGTGCAATTAAAAACAATGTTGATTTCTGATTCATAACATGATTAGGGGGCTTGCAAATGAATAGTCATTAAAACAGCAAAGCCTTACTTTCATTAAGTGAATTGAAACAGCTTCTGTGTTATTTCCCCATGTATTCAGCTACTTTTCAGCACTTTCAGTAAACACTGAGATCAACTTATTCAAAATGTATCTGACAGCACACTTTATCTTTGAAAACATTGTGGAAAATGTCATTTAGGGTGAGGTTGTCTCTGTACTTATTGCTCAAACACTGTGTGACATTTAATAGAAGCCACATAATGAACTAACCATTTGCTAGTGATCTATATGGATCTTTGAGGGAAAATAGTGAACTTTGTGAAGAATTCCATCCAATCCATCTGTCCAAACAAGTTTATTCTAGCATTTGTCTTCCCAGAGAAACCTCCAGGCCCAGAGCGTGCCTAATGCCATTTGATGAAACAGTAAAGATTCTCCATATCTTTTCCACAGTAAAAGGCTAATTGCTGTGCTGTAGTCAGATTTACGTCCTCCCCATTCTCCTTTATGCGTCAGGCATCTGTAAGCCCTCACGCTGCCAGTCTCCGAAGGGGTGTATGTTATGATCCCGTGTCAGCGAAATCAATCCTTATCAATTTTAAAGTTCAGGTTTTTATTTCATGGCTTTCAAGGGAGCGCCTCTCAAGCGAAAATGACTATTCCAGCTCTTTTTTTTTCCCTCTGCCCCCACCTCTCTAACCATCTGCGTCCATATTGATTGTCTGTGTGTGCGGCTCCCCTGCGATTTTTGCCCCATGGCGTCTCCTGGACTGTTGTCAGCAAGTGCCTGAAGACATAGCTGAGTTAAATAATGCTAACTAGAGCCAGTGATCTGTCTCAATGCAGCTTCCCGGCATTAACAAGCTCTGGCAATTGTCATGTCTCCACAGTGTCTGGGAAGAGACAAACAAAGGTCAGATGAGATACTACACACGATCAACCCTTGCTTCGTAAAGGACAAATGAATGTATTCAATTTTAAATTTATATTTATTGCAAATGTATATTCCAAACACTTCTTTGTCAGGCACAGATTTAAGAACTATTCTGTGACTAAATAATTAGACGTTACCTCTAAACATATGTGCATAGTTGTGTCTGATTGTGTGTGAACCAAACTGTGTTTACTGTATGTGAGACAAAAAACGCTGTGGTGGTAGTGATGTGACTAAAGAGTCTGATTTGAAACAGCCAGTGAAAAGGTTGGAAAGTCTGTCACGCACTGAGCTCATCATTTGTGATTCATGTTGAATCACATTGTTATGCAACCAAACACGCAATATACACTAATGAAGGCACTGCGTACTAGGGCTGAGTGATATTAATTAAAAATTATCTCATTATTTTTAAGCTATGCCACAATGTACAGTATATATCTCAATATACACATTTTCTGGTTATTGTTATATAATTGTTATATAATATGATGCATTGCTGTAGGTTTTTGACCATGTACCTTGATACTATTGTTGCTCTTATAAAATGTTAGCCTTACACAATGAGATTTTTGATAAATATCATCAATAATGTGGATATAATGACTAAGTGGGTAAAGGCAAATAGAACACCCTGGTAAGTTCAGAAAATTACATCACTTTAATGCAGCCCTTAAAACCAGGAAAGGCACCACGTATGCTTATCAGACTTATCACAATCTAATGATACCAAAATCTAAAATGATGTCTAGTCTTATATCACATATTCATATAATAACAACATATTGCCCAGCCCCACCATGTCCATGCAATGTAACGTCAGCTGACACGTTCCTCAGATCCCAGTGTAAATCCCAGCTAATTTTTGTCTATTTTTAGTGGGACTGAATAACAAATCTTTTAGAGAAAATATAAAATTAAGCTACATTTACTTTGCCCATATTGTCTTGACCTGCTTTCAGTACAACAACAGAGAAATAGTTCCTGATAGTGCCAAGTCTAAGCATTTACTGGCAGCCAACAAAGTTTACCCCCTCGGTTTCTTTGACTCTTTTCCTTTTACAACTTGTGTCAGGTAAACATTGAAGTGCTGAAGATTAGGCGGAGGGGCTGTTGTCCACATTGTGTGTGAGTATGGTTGTGTATGTGCGCATATGTGTGTGTACTGTGCAAGGGATAGCTGTGAGGCCTCCAAACAGTAAACTAATGGTTCAGCGCTAAATGCCCACTAAGTGGGTGGGACAAGGATGGCCTGACCCCACTGGCCTTCCCACCAGTCCCCTCTAACAGCTTGGCCTCGGGGTCAGCTCAATTTCCCCACTGCTGAGTGGTCATTACGGAGCACGGCTTTGATAAATGCTCACGGCTGCTGCTGCTCCTACTGGCTAGAAGCACTGCACGTCTCCCAGGCGCAGAAATCTCCACTGTGCAGTCAAACAGACAGAGAGGAGGGAAAAGAAATGGGGTAAAAGAAAGGACAAAGGAAGAGAAAAAAGAAGGCAGAGGATCAGGAAGACAGGAGGAAGGTAGAGGACCAGCAGGAAGGAGATATGAAGAAGAACCAAAATGAGACCCAAAAACCCAACGTTACGTGCCTGCACACTGCCAACGTTGCCTAGCAACCTGATGATCTGAGTCTGCTCACATTTTCACTCAGACAGAAAAGGTACAATGAGAAAGATGGAGGAGGCAGTGAGGAGGAAAAACAAATCAGATGAAGATTGTTACAGACCCCAGCGAACGCCCCAATCTCTCTCTGTGTGGCGCTCTCTGTCTTACTTCCACTGAGACAATGTTGATAAAAACCTCTGAATGCAATCATCTCACATTCTCCAAATGCACTGAATGCTCCAAGGTGCTAGTTTGACAGGCAGGGCGCTCAGGCAGATTCGCTCTGCTGATCTTCATGGCCTTTGTCCCACGTTCTCTGTATGGCTTCATCTCTAAACTTTTTCTGCCAAGATGACAACAGCAGCAATTCAGAACCATATACAGTGCTATAAAGTGTTGTAAACTGTCCCAAAAAGAGTAAAGCCTTTGTAAGACTATTTTTAATGCAACCCTTGGTGAACCGTTTCTTCGTGAAAGGGTTCTTCAAAAGCAAATGGTTCTGGGTAGAGCCTCGGCCCCCCAAGAAGAACCCTTTCAGAGCCCTTATTTCTAACATGAATATTAACCAAAATGCTTTTCAAAGTACAGCACTTCATAGAAAATAAGGTAACTTAAATGACTCTGTGGCCCAGTGGCTATCCCCAAATTGTAAGCAAAAAAGAAAGTTGAGAGGCTGAGGAAAGCACTGTGGCCACTGCATTTTAAGTAGAAGGGGCCATGCTCACTCACCCAACCTTAACTTGCTCCACAGGCCCTTAATAGTCTAATTAGACATCAGGACAAGCCAAAAAGCAGCCTAGTGACAGTATCGACTGTTTCACTGCTGTGCAAGCAGAAAACTACTTCTTTTATTCCTGTGTTATCAATATTCTGACCTCGTATTAGAAATTTGCCTTCAAGTAAGGTTCTGAAAATGTAATTGACAGCTTACCTACAGAGAAAGTAATCAGAACATATTCAGAGTAAAGCCAGATGTTTGACTATATAATATTTACTATTACAAGAGATTATTTTGGAAGAAAAAAAACCCTTTCTTTCTCTTTTCTCTCTCAGGAAACTTGAGGGGACGCCACGTTCCAGTCTGACTCAAACTCCAGGAGGTTAATTTGTGCCACCCTTATGAAAGACTGCGTCATGCCCACTGGAAACATAAACTGTAGCGATCCAAGGAAGGGTGAGTGTTTATGGTATTCTCTCTGTTTGTGTTTGCTAACCACACAATAAGGTAGAGTTGATTACACACTCTGACAGAAACACACACGCAACCAATACAATCAAGAGGATCCCTTGAAGGCCCCATAGTGTACCACGATGACAGTAAAGCAACCTAAAAAGACAAACCGAAGATTACACATAAACAAATGATGGAAGATGGTTCAGACCAAAACAGACACCTTCTCACCTCTTCTTTTTGCATGCTGCAGGCAGTCCCATTACTTTCTTCAAAGTCTGAGTTTCCATCTCTTGATTCTCATAGACTTGTTTTGTCTTGTTCAGTCAAATTATTGATTTTCATCTTTATCCAGTTCCTGCTTATCAAAATCCATGCTGGTGGTGGTCTTGAAAATTTTCCCCTCTGAACACTTACAGTTCTACACTATCTATAAGTAGATGTGATGTGTAAAAAGTAGTGATACTGATGAGTGACCTGAGCTACACTGTTTAGATTTAGTTTATGGTATGGGCCTTAAAGTCAATCAGTTTCAATCAGTTTATTTATTTGTAATTTTTTTTTAAAATAACTTTTTAACAGCAATGTTCCTAGCAACTAATTTCCCTGTTGATTAAACAGAAATGTAAATTTAGACTAGCTGACTAGTTTAAAAGTAAGAAAATAATCAGGAAGTGAACTGAGTTCGGTAAACGTTAGCAGTGCTAGTACCAAAAGCCTGCTCTCCCAGCAGGTTAACATCCACATGAATGTGGATAGGCATTGCTCTACTCGCACTGTTGTGACCCAGTTTATTCTAACATAACCCTCATACAACCTCATTTTAATTTTCTAGATCAAAATAGTGTCAAACAGCTCTGGTGTAGGTGTAATGTTTGACCTAATTTGGTTTTGTATTTTGGCATTAGTACCCACACAGTGGCGGGTGACTGTAACAGATGCAACAGTTAACTTATGTTGTACAATGAGGAAATAAGAAAATATTAATAGTTAGTTTAACGGACTGGTATTTCTGGTGCTGACCGATGATGGTAGCAATGTTTAATCAACTAGACACTCACCAGGCATGCCCCTACATTTTAAATATAATTATTTCTGAGAAACGGATATCTAGGCATTACAAATAAGGCGTTATGGTATGAGGAGGATCCAGATCCAGTTGCACAGAAAGTGACATTAAATAAGGTGCAAATACTTTCCTGTACATACCCACAAAGACACATAACACTGTGGCAACTGTTACACTAGTGTGCCAGGGTGTGTCATTATCAGCACCATAGTACAGTGTTTGTGCATTGGCCATTATCATGGTTATTTATACCATTGCCAGTATCATTCTACTATTTATGTATCATGGCCACTATGATGGTAAAACGTAAACCATTATCCATTACATTATAATAACATAGTACCATTTATAGAACATGACAGGTGAATGTATGAGTGCAAGTGTGATACATGTATGTGCTCGTGTATGAATGTGTGAATGTCTTAGAGCCTCTAAGAGATTGATGTGGTGCAGCGAGCTAAAGTAGTCTCACACCTCCCCAGCTGCTCTGTCTGAGACGGAGGCCTGCTGGTTCACTTACTGTCTGAAACTGAGCACAGCCATACATAAGGTTTGGCTTTTAAAAAATATTAAAGCTATAAGCCTCCCTCATGGCTGTTGGTGTATGAAACTATTGCTTCCTTAATAGATTTTCTATCAGTTGTTGAACAAAGAGGTAATGTGCTGCCGTTCTCCAACATGCTGGACATAATATAACTATTAGCTTGATGACTCTGGAACCATGCCACTGCTGCACTGCACAACTCCTCTGGCATTTACACGTCTTATTTAGCCCAATTACTGTTTCAAATGGTAGCAGCAGATTTATACTAGATGAAAGATTTAAGATCACCTCTGATTTTTCACTTCTTATATGTCCAAGATCACTACATTTTTCAAGTTCTCATGAAAATAAGCATTCTTTTTGCTAAATAGTATATAAAGTCTACAGACCATTACTTCCACAGTGGCATTTTTATATCCTGTGATCCTTGAGAAAACATAGCACAAAATGAATCTCTTTCTCACACGTTGGATAATGACTGCACATAAACTAAAACTGTAAATAAATCAATGACAGTTTTCATATAGATATCTGCATTTATAATCTATTGTACATCTTTCCCTCACCTTTTTTTGAGTGGTTTTGAATGGATTTGACAGAAATGTGCTGGAGGAACTGATAGGATCTTGTACATAAACTGTTTCTACATCCCTAGCCCAAATTCCATCATCTGGGCCATATGAGTAAATACAGCCCAGATGTTGGATGTTGTTAACACACTTTTTTGTACTGTATTTGCAATTGTGTGTAAATTTACAGATTCACTCAAACACAAATTAACAACTGCCCAGACTCTGAAAACAAACACTCTCAGACATGAAAACTAAACCAAATGTACCTAATGTCTAGATCATCATCTTTGAACTCGGAGAGTTAAAAGACTGTGTGGCTTTGGAGTGGTATGTTTAGTACACATGTGACATCTGTTTGTTTTGTCAGAAATGAATGGGATGCCTTATGAGCACGTAGCCGTCATTTTGACACCTTTTTTTTGCATGTTCACCAGCCCCTCAAATGTGGGTTTTCACCTCCCTTCCCTGGCTTTTCTCCTGTCTTTCTTAATCGAGCACATTCTCAGTATGACCACTTAACCCTGGGAGGGAGCTGAAGTGGCTCACTTAGCTGCAAAGCTGGCTAAATTAGCTTGGGAGATACTGTCTCAAATTTAAATGTTTATAGTCTCATTTGTATGGAATGTGGACTACTTTGAATCACATACGTGAAAACAATGTAGAATATTGAATAATGGGTTAGCATGCATTGCATTGTCCCTTGTGAGAATCTGCATGTGGAGTCCCCAAAGTGAGTTTGGAGTTTAAATTTTACACATGTTGGTTTTAAATGTACACTGTGTAGCCAAAATATGTAGACACCTGAACCATATGTGATTGCTGAACATTTCTTTTCAAAACCATGGGTGTTAATAATCCCATGTAAAGGCTTTCCACAAGATTTCAGAATCTAGCTGTAGGGATTTACTGATGTTTGGGGATAAGACCTGGTTTGTGGTTATTCTTATTCATTTCAAGGCGCTGAATGGGGTTGTGGACATGGTTCTGGGCATTTCAGTCAAGTTATTCCACATTTAGTCTCATATAGCCAGATCTCCACACTTTGTTTTAACGTTGTGCCAGTGCTGGTGAAAGGTATGGCTGAACACATTATCATTCTGGTACAGGGGAAAAAGTCCCTGGCTTATTTGTATTTGTTAACCAGTCACAGTTGTATTGGGCAGCGCTAAGCCCAGGATGCCGCGATGGTACTCTTGCAAAATAGTTTTGGAGGGGGAAGCAGAAGGGGTGGGGATGGTGACCAAAATAGTCGGCCAATGGTGCGCTTGTATCAGCGGCCTACTACCTGTGAGTTAGACTATTCGACACTGAATGTTTTTATGGACCTCACTCTGACATTGTCATATTTAAACGGGAAGTCCCTAAACTGTTGCCACCATTGACTGTAAATAAAGATGGATGGCATGTCTCCACTTCCTCCCACTGTAAAAAAAAAAAAAATATCCTGGATACAATCTTGAGCTTGTGACATACTTTGGAGCCAGAGTCTGTGGGTAGTGGTTAGGGTTGGAGTAGCGGTATTGAGCTCCCGCCCAAACACCCAGCCGACTCAATCTCTCAGTGTCAGTCACGACATGAAACCTTTTATACCATCAAATACTTAATAATTAAACAAAACTTATAAGAAAAATGAACACTTCATTAGCGTGAAAACAACTACCTAAAATGTCAAAGCCATCTTTTGCACAAGTTTATTTGTCTATATAGCTGTCATATCATCCCTCTTTATATAAGTCAGTGGCCCAAACCATGAAAAACATACCAAAAATAAAATTGTGTGTAAAAGGGTCACAGTTAATACATTCCAATACTTTGGTTACCTCCAGGCAGAGAAGAAAACATTTTGTTTTAGTAACATAAGCTTTAACAGTATAGGATTAAACCAGTACATTGTCTGGAAAGTAAACTATGATGGCTGCATAAACTACAACAAAAGACATTTTTCTGTTGTGTTACAGCTTGTATATATTAGCCTGTCAGAGAATGTCAGTATATCTGTGTCTGTTTGTGTGTTTGTCTGCAGGGAGAAGTGTGTTTGCATGTGTAGTTACAGTGTCTTAAATGAGAGAAACGGAGAGTGGGAGGGAGGGGGAAGGAGGCGGGACTGTGAAGGTAACAGATTGGCTGTGAAATATTGTGGAGTCTGCCAGTTGCACCATGATGTATTGGGAATCACTCGCTCGCTAATTACCTTAAATTAACAGTAGAGTTGGGTGTGACAGTTCACGTAACTGTTTTTTTCTGCTGCTACAGATGAATGGGCTGGGGGAGTTTATGCCGGGGCGCTGTTGACAATCGAATTCTCCTTCAAACTCCTTCCAATCAATTTCTCTGTCTCTCTCTACATATGAGCAAGGAAGAGATCTAGATGGGCCAGTGAACATGTGATGAGGTTCACAGATTTCTGTGTCACTGATTCAGCTTGGAGATGAGTAGTTTGATGATATCTTTGTTTATAAATTATCATCTTCATTGCTGTCATAAATGGCTCTGTAATCATGTGATGCACCATCCAATAACATTTTGGCAACACAAATAGGCTGTATGAGCCTGGCTCTTAGTGTTGCTGTGGACACCTGCTTTGTGTTTTACAGCTTCAGCATTAGGGCTGTCACAATTTGATTATTACGTTTAAATGGCAGAATATGCGATTCTCCAGGATTTTTTTTTTCTCTCCGCCACAACCTACTTGCAGTGTCAAAGAAAAAACCAGCACAGCATAGCTTACCAACTGTTACACTGTATCACGCTTGATCCCATATAAAATATAAGAATTTGAAAGCATAAATGACAGTTTGGCATAAAACCAAAGATCTTTACTGATCAAGACTCTGTAGTCTAAGGTCGCTTTCACACCAGAGCTGTTTGGTCCGCTTTAAACGGACCAGAGTTCGTTTCCTCGGATAGTCCGCTTCGTTTGGGCAGGTGTGAAAGCTCATCCGAACTCTGGTGCGGACCAAACAAGCGAAACTCTGGTCCGCCTGAAAACGTGGGTCTCGGTTCGCTTGCAAGTGAACCCTGGTTCGGTTCGTATGCAGTGTGAAGCTCACCGGACCAAACACCGGACCAAATATACGTAGTGACGCTATATGCAGTACGTACGAATAAATTCAATGGTAAATTATGCGAATTAAACAAATTATTTTCTATAGGTTTACTAAAATCATGTATTCTGTGCTAAAATACAACGTATCTCATCTGTATTTATAATATAGCTTGATTCTGCATCTCTATTTACAGCTCATTAGTCCTTACGTGAATGTTTACTCTTGCTATGGCAACAAGTGACCGCTGACATTAGCAGTTGCTAGCTAGCTTAGCTCAATTGTCTGAACAGCAATAACCCATAAATTCACAATTTGGCATATTTAAACAAAATCAAATCACAACTACCAACAGTCACAGTCCTTAAACTTGAGCTCATGTGTTGTCACATGTTAGATCGTCAAAGTTGGAAAAAATAACAGAATCAATCCCTGACAAGCTACGATAGCATTATAGGAACAGTTGCGTTCACTAACGTTGTAGCATTCCCTAAAATAATGTGACGAAGCATGAGGGATTTCCCCTCCTACTTTGTCCAATCGACGAGCGCCCCTTTCAACCACGTGATGCTGCTCAGAAAGTTCGGTGCGCTTCAGAAATAACAGTGTGAAAGCAGAACCGAAACAAGTGATAAATGCAACAGTGTTGCGACTTTCAGCTCCACAATCGAACCGAGTCCGCTTGGTCAGGTGTGAAAACGACCTAACAATGGCATAGCTGTCAGTGCTAAAAAAAATGTGATGACAACCCTGTTCAGCAGTGTGCCCCTTTGTGAAGTTGTTTGCTCCCACTAGGGATGCGCCCGAATCAGAATACATTATTCAGGAAAGCACAAATAATGCGATGGAAACGGATATTTCTTCCATCTGAAGTTGCTTACCCCATCCGTGATTGGGTAACGATTTCCACATGCTCTGCCACACTCTTTCCCTCACCTGGTCGGTTTGCTGCTGCAGTCTGTGTGACAGTCACACTCTGCTCCGCACAGTAAGACACACACACAGGGAGAGAGTCTCCTGTTCAATGTATGTCTAGCTTATGCAGTTGTTTTGTAAAAGCTTCTAAGAGCATCTGGTTGGTGTCGACCATACAGTGCCACGTTGGTTTCAATCATTTCAGTAGGCTCCATCATTAGCAATAGGCCTCCTCCTTGCAGCTCAGCTGCTGCTGTAAAAACGGAATAAGTGGTGAAAAAATCCCCCCAAAAAAGTTGTTTTTGGGTGACTTTATAAAGCAGAAGAACAAAGAGCAGATAAAGAGCAGATTTGTGCGTGCAGTGAGAATAACCAGAGGTGTAGGTGTGTGAGTAAGGAAAAGAGAAGAGAAAAGGAGAAAAGCAAGGTGAGCAGTTTTAAGTAGTTTGTTACTACACAGTAAAATAAAGGGGAGAAGTAAAATAAAAATGGTGAAATAAGAAAAAATCTACTAGAAATGGGCTAATTATAAAATAATGTTATATTTATTATATTATTTATAAAACCCAACACAGTGAATATCAAGGATTTAACTTGGCTCCTGCTACAAACCACACCCACCTCAGTTGAATACAGATACAAAAGCAGATCATTTTGTTGGTTGAACCAGTTACAGATACAAATACAAATAATGACATCTCTGTTGGACTGGCTATGAAGTTTGATACCTTAATGGCACTGACTGAATTGCTTCAATACTATAGAGTATCAAAAAATACAGTGTCATTCGATTTTTCCAAATATCATTACTCAAGGAGCATTGAAGCTCTAATAATGCTGGCTGTCAAATGTTACTCATTGTAGAGACATGCAGGAAAAACACTGTTATGCTTGGAGACAGGGATAATTGTTTTGTTGTTTTACCACCAGGTCTTTGAACAGTGTCTTCCTTTGAAGTGAATAATTGTTTATTGTTTATTTTTGTTAAAATGGATTTGGCATAGAAAAAAAAGGTATTGTTCAGGAACCAGTATTGAAGCCAAGGTATCAGTAATGGTACTGGTATTGGTATCGAAAATGTTTGAATGATTACCTCTAACTCTTACATACGCATTTCATGGATTTACTTTTATGTTGATGTGTTGATGTCCATTCAAATCGCTGTCTATGAGCCAGAAGTCTGCATACATGTTTGCAAACACACACAAAACACACACTCACACAGTACATTATCTCCAGCCCTGCCTAAAGAGAGCACTGGGAGGATTTGTGGGTCTGTGGAAAGGACCAAGAAAAATGTTTTCTGATAAATTATTCACAATCCCACAATCCCTTTTGGGCAGAGTGTTGCATCGCGCTGCGTGACGCATTACACCTTCACTGTCTCCCTCTCTCCCCCTGTCTTGCCCTCCTCTTTCCTTTCCTCCATCATTCACTCACTCTTTCAATGTGCCCTTTTCCTCTCTGTGTCTCTGTTCTTTTCCTCTCTCTCTCACTTTTTTGTATTCTGCGACACCGGGCCTCACGCCCCCAGAGAAGGGCCTAGTTCTCGGGCAAGCTGTCGCTGATAATGGTGGCAATTAATAACATGTCATAATCCTGCAGAGAGAGAGAGTGTGTGTGTGTGTGTGTGTGTGTGTGTGTGTGTGTGTGTGTGTGTGTGTGTGTTGTGTGAATAGCCAACACCATAGACTGGGAGTGTGTGTTTTAGAGTGAACATACACTTATGTTTTGTGATAGGATGTGTAAGAGGTAGGAATATGTCTTTGCTGAGGCTTAAGTGTATACATTATGTACTGACATGTCCCATATGTGCTTATGTGTGTTTATATTTATGGTATAAGCCAATGTGTGTGTGTGTGTGTGAGTACATGTTGTGTGACATAGTGGGAGAGGAAGAGGAGAGGGAGATGGGTTTAGCAGCTGCAGGTCTTTAGTACATCTAATGCTTAGTGGACACAGGTGTTGTACACATCTGAGGTCACGGCTTCATACACTCACATACACACACAAATACACACAGACACACGCACACATATACACACAGGGCTTCAGAGTGTAGGTCCACTGCCAAGCCACAGGCCAAGTCACACTATACTGGTACATAGCTGAACATAGAGTTAGACTGAGCAGAAGGAGCACTTTCTTCTTTAACTTGACAGCTGCATCTTTACTGACCATGCATCATGTAAAACCGGCTTTGTGAACATCATAGGATGTATTTAATGTGTAATTAACTCCACAACCAATAATAAGAATATCAAACCAAAGGCAGGGCTCAACAATGTGGACTGCCTGCTTGCTCAGGGCAAGTAAAATTCTATGTTAAGTGGGCAAGTAGTAAAAGGTTTTTTGATAATAAATTGATCGTTAAAGTAATTTTTCATGCAAAATGGCAGCTTTTCTTTGTTTATTATCATATTAAACTGAATACCTTTGGGTTTTAGACTGACAAAACAAGACATTTTAAGACATCACATTGGACTGAGATGTTAATTTTTCACTATTTTATAGATATTGCCTTTTTTTGTATTTGGGTTTATAGGACCCCCTTCGAAAATGAGATGCTACATCTCAAAGGGCTATCCTTCACTAAATTCAAATTCAAAATGTTGCTCTAGATTAAACATGACAATTAACTTTAGTCTGTGTTGTTATTTAATAACCTTTAATAAAACAACAAGCAGGGGCAATTTATTAATTAGAGTGGTTTAATTGCAAAGGCATCTTTGCCGTCCAATTGTGAGCAGCACCAGTGGTGAAAATACCAGATTATAGCGATGTCCATGATACAGTATTTATCATGATATTAAAATAACAAAGAAAAATATCAACTTGAAAAATGTCCTTTATTAAATAATAAATCTGATGTCTGCAGCGTTTTTATTCACACAGCCTAAAATTCCCTTCATTTTAACTTAAAGTGCTTCTGCTTTCCCTTTTTAATAGAATATAATAAAATTAACTTGAATTGTCTTTGGCAATTAATGTTTGAATGCACAGTTGCAAAATAAAAACAATGCAGCAGTCAGTAGCAGTCCTTTTATAAAATAAAATAAAATAAATAAAATAAAATAAAATGAAAAATTAACTGTATAATATCACGTTAGATATCATAGTTCTTTATGGTATTGAGACATTTTTTGTTATGATATTGTGTTATTCAATATTTTGTTACATTTCTACCAGATTACAAAAAAAATTCTAAGTGTTCATATACAGGGCCATTAAATGGGTAAGCTTAGATGGTTCAAAGGTTGCATATGGTCAAAAATGACTGATAGAGCCTTTACAGATTAATTTAATATTGACAAATATGCTTCATTATTCATCAAGTGTTGAATGTTGCTGTATGTCAGTCTTCTCAAGCTAATGCAATGATACAAAGATTTTTAACTTTGCCGAAGTTACTTTAAAAAATAATGACCTGTGATCAATTAAAAAAAAATACAAAAAACAGCAGTGCAATATTGAGCGTTTTCTCTCTATGTGTTGTTGTTCTATGTTTATGCAGCCATCAGGTCCCTTTCTCCAGGTGCACAGGCGTGTATAGACACTGCATGCCTGTTGTGCCTCCCCTCGCCTCAGTGCAAACTGCAGCAGACAGGTGTGACTCTGAATACCTTTCTTTAGGCCATTATACAGATAGACACTTCTGTAGTCCTATGTATACACCTAAAATATAATTAGGTGCTTATACATGAGCACTGACACACATACTATACAACTTGTATCGCTACCTTTTCCATAATATACACTTCATTTTTTATGCACATTTTGTTTGCATACACTACTTCTGCTTATTCTACCTTTGTTTTCTTTTGTATCACTCAAACAGGATTGCACATCCTCACTCATATACTGTAAATATACTAACACAAAACAGCGTAGTGGCTTTGATGACCCCCTGTTACTGAGGTGCCTTTGCAGTCCGGGCATGTCTGTGTTCCCTGGTGTTGTAGTGTGATAAAATAACAGGTCTGAGGGAGGACAAACTGAGTGGTGTGGCAGGATCAGAGAGCAGGGTGTAACATTCCTTTCTCAGCCTCCACTTGTCTGTCTTACAACAGCGCAGCTTGCACAGATACCCATTAATTCCCCAATATCCAGGTCTGAGACTAATCACAACTTATGATGATCGCAGCTTTTGATAGCTGCCTCAAAATTATTCTGTCCTGAGAGGAAGTGATTTACAAACATTTATGCTGTCCAGTGTAAGAGGTTGAATTGAATATTTGTTCAACATTTGACATTAACTTTGTTCTATTAAGCTTTTTATTTGGTCTGTTTGACAGAATAAAACAATAACTTAGCAAAAGGGCTTCAATTTCCTGCATCCTCCATAGAAGACTGAGAATTAAATGTGTGGTGTGTGTACTGATTGAAATATCGACAGTACTTAAGCATTTGTAGATCTATCATGACAGAAATGATACTTTATTACTTACTGTTTGTGTATTTACACACAACAGCTTCTACAGAAAGTAGGTACATACAATTCATTTTGACTATCTGACTTTCATATTGTTCTTTTCTGCGTGTTGTATTGATTGTTTATGGCAAAGTATGGTATGCTTAAAGTTTTCCTCAACTACAGGTGCTTGGTCAAGGTTCAAGAAAGATCATGGTCATTAGGAATGTAAGGATACCAAAATCTCAAGGTATAATAATACCACAATAAGTCTAAAATATGATATTTATTATGATGTTAAAAAAGAAAAATGACGGCTTGAAAAAAGTGTCCTTCATTACATAATAAATCTGTGTATGGTATTTTTGTTTTTGTATAAAATGCTTCCACTTTCCTTCTTTAATGAAATAGATAGATAAGTAGATAGATAACAAGTTACAATGGGCTGAATATTTATTTGAATATGTGAATATATATATAACTGGTCTACTAAAGTAACAGCTATTATGAGCTATTAGGCCAGCAGTTTGAAAATGCAACATTAAGTAATGCTGAGGGTCAGATGTGACTAAAATTTTTAATTTAAGTACTAGTCCTGCCTATGCCTCGGAAAAGACTCAGCCAGTCAACTCAGGCTCTGTGTCAGGAGTGTGGATGCTGAGTCTTTGCCTCCTCCACCTCCCGTCTTTTCTGTTGCACCTCCAAGTACTCTAATCTTGTAGTGTTTAGTTGTCTTTGAACAAACTTTTAGCAAACAACCTTTCTATCCACACACATTTTCAGTCATATCTCCAAATTAAGCTCCTATTTTGTTCAACTATTTGTCGGATTAAACTGGTCTGGGTGTGCACTGTGGCGCGCTGTGTGTGCATGATGCGTGTGTTGTTTAAGCGCGCACAGACACAGACAGCAGTGGAGCCGCTGAACGTTGTTTACACAGACAGTTCTGCTCTTTGATGGAATAAAAATGGTGAAAGAGAGAGGAGAGAAGCTGATACTGATCTCTTCTTTGGTATCAATCCTATTGATGCCAGAATGGATCCTCAGAAACAAGGCATAGTATTGGAAGAAGTGATATTTTAGGATTGACACCCACCCCAGTATTCTTCACAATACTATCTACGGGCAAATAACTTACTTTTATTCTGTTGTATTGATTGTTCCTCAACATCTGTGCATGGAAAAAGTATGGTATGGTTTAGTTTTTCTTAGGCAGCTGCTCAAGGTTAGAGAAAGATAATGGTCATGCAACTGAAGGAAGTTTAATGTTGGGGAAAGGATGTAATGGAAGTGAAAATGATCAATTTTATGTGCTATAATTCTGGCTCCTCTTAATGATGAAGTCCATCTGAGGTATATTCTCAAAAAAGCCTTTACCTTTCAGTCTTCACCCTCCTTCCATCGTCTCTATTCTCTGTCTCAACCCCTTGTACCTGTCTTGTGGGTAAGGCCGATACTTATGGAAGGAACTCCCCTCCTCTTTGTTAGAATGAAGTCCAACCCCTTCGTGTTGGTGCACCACTGAAGTGTTGATTTAGTTACCTACCTATAACACCACTGCAAAGCTTCTTGCAAGCCCCGGCTGCCCCTGCCCTAAACAGGCAAAGTTTACAAACCTCTAGCAATTTGTACACTCCTGTTAGTGGCCATGGGAGGTGCATTAGTAACTGTCAATGCGCCCTGCCCGATGCACTGCTCTCATTTGACCCAATTCATTCCAGTGGGTGTGTCCCAGTGGCAGTGATATATACCCCCTGTGATTTTACTGATGTATAATCACTCAGCGCTCTCACAACCCACAGTTATCTTTACCTCAATAGGCTGAGGAAACAATGAGAGCGCCATACATAAGCTTTCCAAGAGGTTGGGGCAAGAGGGGGGTTGTTGGGGTGCGTGGGCGTGTTCGGTAGGGGATACTGTACTGTGGATAGCAACAACTTGAGTGCCTGTTCTTATAGCAGTCTAGCTGGTTGAGATCGAACATGATGGAACTTCCTTTGACTGCTGGGATATCAGCTGTCCAGTGGCTATTATTTCTGACGATGATGCCACTGTTGATGACTATGAAGTTTGATTCTTATATCTTGCTGCATTTGAGGTGTGACTAGGCCTGGGCAATAAAACAATAGTGATATGTATTTTCAGTAGACACTTCATCAATAACAATAAGAATATTGTCCAATGAAATGTTCAATAGTTTCCCTTAAATGCATTAGTCATGATGAATTTGCCCTGGTTCACAAACAACCTATCAAATCCTTTGATAATTGAGTGTGTTACCAGTGACAGCCAATCATTTATTTCAAGTGTTTTGTACAGTTGCACCATCGACATGTGACACGACAACAGAAAGCATGGAGTGAAAAAAATAGTGCACACGGTGAGTAAATTGTTAATAATAAAGGACAAGTCAGCTTGGCATTATGGGGGTTTACCTGACCTAAAAATAGTTCACTAAAAATGACTAAAAATAATCGATACTGACTGAAATGAAACCTTTTCTTGTGATACATTTTTCATCTGTAAGTCCCAGCCCTAATGTGAGTACTGGATCTAAACAGGCCTAAATAATATAGGTACAACAGGGTTATTGTCACTGTGCCCTGGCAATCAGACAGGAGAAAGGTTTTACTAATCTCAATCTATCTAAATATTCCAACTAACACATCCCTTGCTGTCATTCACTGTAGATGTGAAGAAGGACTGTGCACAGTCATCTGTACTTGTCACATCATCACTTTCTGGTGATTTAGGAAAAAAGTAGAAATCCTCAGCACAGAAGGCAAACACAGGCATAATATAACAATAAAAACTTAAGGGACTGATGAACTCCAAAACTAGATCCATTTGATTTTCTCACATTTATGTCAGAAAATACTCAAACAACACAGTAAGGTAGCAGGAACACCATTAATGCTAATCTAGTGTTAGTAATTAAATGGTCATAATATTTTTTAAATATTTTTTTTCTATCTATCCATCCATTTTTCCCACTGCTTATCAAAGTTGGGGTAACAGTGACAGCAAGCTTAACAAATCAGCCCAGACATTCCTCTCCTAAGCCTTGTCCTCTAGCTCTTCCTGGGGGATCCAGAGGCATCCTCAGGCCAAGTAGCATGTGAAATCCATCCAGCAGGTTCTGAGTCACCCCACTGAATAAGATGGAGCAGTGGGTTTACTTAATGACTTTTTAGATGTTGGATCATTGTATTTCATTTTTCCTAGTATTAGCTTTTTGTAGAGCTGTTTGTAGAGCTCTTAAGCTCGCACACCTTGTAACAACATGGATAGCTCACTTGATCTGACCTGAAAAGTTTATATATACAGGTGTCCTACGTTGAAAGACACTCTTTCTAGTCAGTGTCTGGGATCATTCGAAGAAAATGTTGAACTTGTGGGCAGTGTGGGACCATGCTTTGGAGTTATCTAATATGCTACTGCCACACCAAGAGTGTGGTAGATTTGCTGTTTAATGCTTTTGAGACAGTGGTGTCTTGAAGGCAGATAAGGCAAGTTTGATACAATCCACTTATTTTGACCTGAGAATGTTGCTGACTTTTGACCGGGTTGGAAGATATGATTTTATGGCCCAGAGCTGTTCACCATCCTTACCCTTACAAGTGTGCCAATAAGACACCGGAGATCAGAAGGGCCATAGTGTGGCCTTGCTTCACCACTTCACAAAAAACAAGAAGAAATGTTGTTTGCCTTTATGGAACTGTTTCCAGAAACAGACAAAACATTTCTCTAAATGATGTTGATGACTTTTCTGTTTTTCAATCTTGACAGCTCAATTTATTTGCTATGTTTTGCAGATCAATATGTTGATATGCTTCATCAGTAGGTATCCTCAATTTTTTAGTATCTCAGTGGTGATTTCATTATTGCTGCTTGGTTGACTTGGACAGACAAAACTTGAAAAACCTATAGTGTCTCTAATTTGACTCCTTTGAGCTCATTTTTATCATAGCTGGTGACCCCAAAAACATGTTCTTCACATGGTAGTGGAGCAGGGCTGGTTTAGGTTGGGTGAGTAGGAATGAGATGGAAGAGGCTGTCTGAACCAGAGCTGTCCCAGTGATTGTCCCAGGATGGAATTACTCTTCACCATAGATGTGGGAGCACTGGGATAAATGTTCACCACCGTGCATCTCCGATTGGCTCCACATTGTTGTCGCAAAAGTACATTCTGTTTTCCCCAGTGTGCCTGAAATGCTCGTCTCATTCCTTTTGCTGCGTGTTTGTTATTCTTATGGCATGGTGGACAGCTCCCAGCAAGAGAAATGCATGAGATTCATCCTCGCGCCCTTGCGACCCCAATGCAAAACCACAACCTCCGCCCCGCAGAGCTGTTTCATCCCAGACCCTTCATCTGTGCTGTCTCTCTATTGCTCTGCATAGCATAGCATAAATCAAACCATGCAGGACCTCGCTTCCTCTCTCGCTCAGCCCCCAGAGTCGTACCCCTTCTGCCTGCGTTACATTGTATTCACAGATTTAGTGGCATTGTAAATAGATAAACACAAGCAACATCTATCAATGCAACTCGAAGAGAGGGTCTGTAATCAGAGTGCGGGGCCCACGGCCGGCGAGGGCTATCTCCATTTACCTTGGGATAAATCCATCGGTGTGACCACCACAGGCATGCCGGAGGGGCCTGACAAATCACCCCAGTCAGGCCACCGGGCTGCTGGGCCTTATTGGCCTGGCCTCTAAGTGGTCTTCCCCTTCAGCGGAAAGGATGGGCCCTGTCAAGCATGGCCAGATTAAAAAGCATACTTTGAAAGAAATGATTTGTTATTAGAGAATGCTCCATTGTGAATCTTTAGGAGGGGAAACAAGTATGTATGACAGTGGTGGAAAGTGGGCTGTGCTTGAGGTGCTTGCATTCACCTGCTTGCTTATGTCCCCCCCGCCCACACACACACACACACACACTGTTTAGTCCTCTTTCTCTGTGTGCACAGCGTTTGTGTGAATGCATTTATGAAACAGGGATTTTGAGTGAAATGGGGCAGGCTATTTGGGTTATGGGGGTGGGCAGTAAGGGGGTCAGATGGGTTGGGAAATTCTATTACAGTGGTGAATAGGGCTGGGTGGGGTTAAGCACAAGCAGACATAATCATTTAGAGAGCAGCAGAATAGTTTGGTGTGTGTCCTCAGATTCTCAGTCATCAGTGTCTCAAAAACGCAGATACACGAATACAAACCTAAACATGAGTGCATTCATGTATACACAGTCCGTACAAACACCCAGACCCCGAGAAGCACAGAGAAAGCAATCTAATTAAGTGCATTTTGTGTCTTTTTTTCCCTTCTTTTTTTGACTCTTGCAGGGATGACGTATTTTGTAGGCGAGCCCACAAGTTAGCCCTGGTTCCCTCCACAAAAAAGCCAATGGGATAATGATTTTTGAAGCGTAAATGCAGTTGCCAGAAGTAAAAAGCTAACGTTAGGCTGTAAACGAACTATGCCATGGACACATGCCTTCACATCACCACCACCGAATGACTACTGTTTGCCTCAATGGCATTTAATGTCCCAGACAGCCTCTGTAGTTTCATTTAGCCACTTGTTAGCAGCTGGCTTTTTTTAACCACAGATCTTCTTCAGGCATTAACATTCAAAATGCCCATTGATTAACAATACATAACCTGCATGTCTTTGGACTGTGGACAAAAAAGTAAGTTGAGAATATCAATTTTAAAAAAACAATCAGAATTTATGCTATATATTTTTTTTTTTTGATAGACAATATGGCAGGTAATATTGCAGAATTCTGGCCACATAGAACAACCACCAGACGTGTGTTTTACATAATATATATGTTAATTTCGTTGTCCTTTCCTCACCCAGACACTTAAGAGATGTCATATATAACAAAACAAAAGGTTAAATGCTAATTTAACATGCCAGATCCCCCAACACCTTTTAGTAGTTTTCGGTACTGTTTTAGGGCCAATTGGCCAGAGGAATTTTTTTTTTTAAATTGCTATTTTTATTTGAGATATTTTAGGTCTATTTTGCATAGTATATTATATGACTATTTTCATCTGAGGGACAATTACACGATACCTTCAAAAACTTGATATATGTCAATATACATTTTTTCACATTAGAAGAATGACCTATGGATATATTATCAATTTGGTTAATAACACAGGGATATGCGGAGGTGTTGTAGCTTTGCTGTTTCTGTGCTTTAGGGACAGCTGAAGGTAAGCCCTGTTGTAGCTGTCAAGATGAAGCCAGCAGTGACAGAAGGGACATTGTAACAAAGCAGTTCTCAATAAAAATATGCATTATTTTTCCAAGTCACTGAAACTGAGGGAGATGAAAAAGCCGAGAAGGGACATGCTGATGTTTTGTACACATCGACATTAACCACTTTCGTCATGTTTTAGTGTGTTTTACTAAATTAATTCAGCTAATTGGACAGCTTATTGAGATGAACGACAGTGGTCAGAACTTGAAATACCTCACTTGTGTAAGGAAAAAGTTGTGTGTCATTGTTTCAAGACTTCCAAGTAATAAAGAATCAGCTGTAGTGTGTTCTCAGTCACTTTTCAAAGGCTACTTGTACAGATCATGGGGGAATTTATGAGATATACGAGCTCCTGGTGTACTGACAGCATGGTTAAGAACAGGGCCAGGGCTGAGAGAAAATAAACATTATTTCTCTGTGGTTTACCTGACGTTTGACTTTGAGGGCTGAGATTTAGTGACACTTTTGCGCCAAACACTCTGTAGACACACGGCAGTAAATTATTTGAAGGTTGGGGGTATGCACAATCTTGCTGACAGAAAATATTAGGTGCTTTTTTTTCTTGTGTATGTGTGTGTGCATGAGAGTGTGTGAGCGAGAGACGAAAAGACACAGAGAGCGGGAGACCATGTGAGTGTTATATTGCCTGTTGTAGCCATTTCACACCTCAACGGTGCCCTATTGAAACTCCTCCAATGGACAGGATGCCCATTAAATACATTTCATTTGTGTTTGCATCGTTTCATTGAGTTAATCCTAAATATTTATTAGATGTGAGCAGTAAAAAATCTGTTCACTGGAAAGCTAGCCAGCAAGTTTGACACCGGGGACGGAGAAGGAGCAAGCTGTTTTTTCCACAGAGGGTTACGCCATCTGTGCTCTATACTCGCATAAGAATCAACACAGAGAAGATACCAACTCCCCCTGCAAAGACAAAACTCTTAACACAAATGGAACTGCTCCCATTTCATTATGACAATAAAATACCCAGAGAGCAAATAGTTTTCAATGAGAGTTTTTCTATTTTTTTCCCAGAGGAAAGAGACCAAAAATGGAGAGATTGTCACAGTGAGGAATAAAACAGAGAAAGTAGAAACAACTGCGCAAACATTTACTTAAAAAATATTCAGGCTGAGCACCCGTTGAAAGCTGAGCAAACATTTGCCCATCACATCCAGCTGTTTGCAGATGAAATTCTCAGTTAGGATCGAGGGCCGTGATGAGCGGAAGAGAGAGGGAAACTATTTGTCATTGCTGGGTTACTCTGAGGGCTAGAGAGCAAGGCCTTTTATTGCTGTTTAAGACACACACATACATGCACTGTCTCCTCTCATTCCTGACACTCTCATCCTGACACATACCTTCACATACCTACACACACCGAGACAACACAGCTGGAGGAAAGGCCAAAGGTTACAGAATTCTACAGAAATACAAGTAAACTGAAAGTGTCTGACGCAGGGGCTCAAATTCTGACAAATATTTCGTGTTACTTTATTGATTTAAAAAAAAGATAAACATAGTGAATTTGTCCATAAAAGTAGATTTTCTTGAAAATTTTTTATGGTAATTTTTTGGCATCTAGATAGATGAATCAACATCCACTGATGATAGACATGACAAAAAGCTTAAATTGGTGACACGAGGTTCTGCAAGGATCATGGTGTCAGAGTCTCAACAGCTGTGTGGCTTAATTGGCACATTAATAAATCAGTTTCAAACAGCCTTTTCTGCTGATGTGCCATCGAGCCAGACACCAAGAGTCTGACAGCTCCATGTTTTTGTCCTGTTGCTGAGCCTAACCTCTGACCTACTTGAGAAAGGAGAGTGCGTATTTAGAGATATATCTGGAATTATGATCCTTCTCTTTTAAAGCAAAAAGTTCAGAAAATGAGGATGAAGGGAAGTAAAATTCCAACAGTTATGTATAATTAAGTTCATTGCCTCCAAAGAGTCTATGTAATCCAGGCACTAAAATATGGATTGGTGGTTGCCACTTTGTGTCTGGTATGTTGGATTTTTGGGTAAAATCATTTCTTAAGTTATTTACGGTATTGACTCATCATTAAACATTTAGCATCTTTTGTTTATATTCTGTGTAACTGAGCCTTTTCTTCTACAAATGTACATCGCATTATGCATCCACACTCTGGACATGAACGCAAACATCAGTGCTGCTGAGGGCCAACATTTCTTTCTAATAACGTAATCAAACAAAAATGCCTGTACAGACGTGGCCACATACAAGCAGAATATCCTTTAGTGTTTTCATCACTTTAATTTTACCAAAAAATCCCACCTGAAAGTATGACCTAGAAGAAGGCTTTCATATGCCTTCTTTTATTTGTGTTTTTCCCCAGTGTTGAAATCAGGTACATAAATGTCCGGAAACCCAGTTACTGGCCACATGTCAATGAAACACTGATCAAGTAAGGATAACTGTTGAGTCCAACTTTCCTTGATTTCAGCAAATAGTTGTTTGTTTCACTCCTGGTTCTGCAAGTACCCCTAAAGGCAGCCATGGTGCAAGATGTTTTGCCACTCCGCCAGACATGGGGGCGTCAGTGTATATCTGTTTTATCTTTTGATTTATGTTGATTTATGCAGAGGCTAAAACAATTTACATGCTTTTGGTGTTTTATGTATAAGTTTAGAAATATTAAGACCTATACTAAGTAAAAAACTTTACCCTGTTACTCAATTGACTGTATAAATAGAAAAAAATCCAGTCAGATAATTGTGCACTCACTGATTTAAGAAAAAATGTGGGCTAAAATATGATTTACTTACTCAAAACTGCCTTCATGAACTTTCTGTCTGAGCACCTCTCACTCACTGTTTCGATAACCTCAGGATCGACAAGTGTACCTACCCTCCATAGCAATGTAAAAAGGCCCATGGAGCGTGATTGAAATTTGCTTTATTGCCTTATATGCAATTCCCATTTTGTGGCCAATCCAGTTTATTTATTGTTTGGCTGAGCTGGGATACGCCTGCGTCAAGCTGTGGGGGAGATTACCTCTGCAAAAGTAGAAGAAAGAGAAATGGTTGAGAGGAAGGATGAGAGTGGCAGACAATCTTCAGGGACTATTACCCTAATACTCTTCTCCTCTCTCTCTTTCACTTGCTTTGTCCTTCTTCCCTCAACATTCATGCTTTAGTCCAGCTCCATTCAACCCCTACCTGATTATGTAGCCTAGAGTTCATCTGCTTTCCCAGTTAATCTCTCTGAATGGCCATTAAGTTAGGTTTATGTGATATTCTTTATTATTTAACACTTGCCATTGAAACATCATTTGGCATTACAGTGTTTTAAATCCACCCTAAAATGTTCAGAATATTTGTGTCTGCTTGTGTATTTTTCTGACTTTGCGAAATCAGTTTTTTTTTTAAATTCTGTGTGGTAGAGTTGCACAAATGGATTGATTTTTTATTTCCTTGTGTGTTAATATTTTCACCACGCCAGAGCGTCACCTGAGCCTTTTTGTGTTTTGGTGACTGTGCACCACTTTATGACAAGATGTCGTCATTCTAGACATTTTTAACCAGTACAGACATTTAGATTATCTGATTGTAGTAACAATGGTAGTATGGTATGGTAGATGCAGAAGACTATTGGTACAAGCCTAGCATTGAACGCCTGCATCAGGCGGTACACGCCATGTCTGCTATCTGCATTTTTTAAGTCAACAACCTCCAAGCTAGCAACCTACATACTGAAAATGGGAAAGTAGCATCTAGTTGTTCAAGGTATGAATGTAAACAAGCTAGATATGGTTACATTTTCTGTTGCGGTACTTTAGCTATTGTAATGCAGGGCAGTCCTCTTGAGTAGGGCTGCAACTAATGATTCTTTTCCTATAGTTGTGTACATCTATGCTTTCTTTGTTACATATCTGGCAAAAAGAAGCCTGACACAGTGTGTTATTACAGTAATTAAATGGTAGTGATCTGTGGCTTTAATGAACAATATCAATTTTACATAAAAATGGGACCTCTTTGGGATTTACCTTTTATCATTACAGGAGATGCATGATGAAAAGTGGTTCATTCAGATTGACACAATCCAAAAAGAAAAGTTTTAAAAAGATGGCAAACAGTCCAGTGGAAAATCCAAGTATTATAAAGCCTAGATAGACAAGAACAAACAGGTGCATTGAAGCACATAACCAGACACCACAGTGAAAAAAGAAAGACTGTGACATTTCCCACTTGTCCTGCCACACTTACCTTGGGCTTATTAGCCTATAAAATCATCATATTTGGTCCCTCTGTATTTGTTTGATTACATTTTCCTCCATGCCACTGAGAATATGTGAGATGTTATGTTACACCCTATTGATTACCGGTGTTAATTAAAATTTTAATTAAAGTTTTTTATGGTCTGCGTTTCACTTGTGATAATAGTACAGAGAGAGGAGACCCTCGCCTTCATAAATCTTATCTTTATTTGCGGCGGCTGGCCATCAACAAATACAACTGTGTACATAAAATTTTACTAACATTGATTTTGAAAATATTAATATTACTTTAAACATCGGAGATGCATTGTTCAATTTAGAACTGCAAAGCATAAAATCCTGGTGCTATAACTCAGTTAATGAACAGGAAAAGTCCATTACAAACCTATCAGTAGACGCATCATCTGATCCACATAAGCGCCTGTGATAGAAGCAGAATCATTTACTTTAAGCTGCACAGAAGGCTCCTTTAATAACGGCAGGCGATGTATTGTGAAACCAATATGAGCTCAGATGAATGGCTGGTTTTTCCTGTGTCTTACGAATACAGAGGACATTATGAAAACTATCCAAATTTCATTTCTGCTTCTTGTATCTATCATGCAGATCGCTGTGTATCATTTCATGGTTGTTATTCAACATGAAAAACAGCCAGTGTCAGTGGATGTAAGCTTGTGCGAAGGTTTAAGTGCATCAGAAAAATCAATGTGCCTCTCTTTCCTTAAACTCGCCTTTGGTACTGTAATGGAGTTAATTCTGTCGCAGTGTAATTGGTTGATATAATAAATGAATAAACATTTACCACATCCAATTTGTTGGACAAACTGTTTCTTCAGATTCTGATGCAGCCATGTTTCCTTCCACTCTTTAATAGCTTTCACAAGACCAAAAAACGTGTGTCTGGAGTCTAATTGTGTTTATCGAATGTCCTTGGAAAAATAGCACAAAAGTATGTGTACTTTTTTTGTTACTTTTATTCTGAGAAGCACACAAAACAGGAAGTGAAATGATAAGAGAGAAGGAAAGAGTGAAGAGCAAACTAAATGTGATGACAGAGACACATAATTGAGTGAGTAGTAAAAGCAAGGGACAGACAGACAAGGCTCTGTACTGGCTCATCTGTACCCAGCAGTGTGTGTTAATTAGAGGAATGTGAGTTTTAAATGAAGTGCTGAGTAGCGTGGAGCAGTAATGAACAGAGATTGGCCTGGCACTGGGTAATATGCTGGAGGCTTTATGGTATTTATGACCCAGGGGGCCTCTGCTTTATCCCTGTCCTCCTGAATTTCACCCAACCCCAAAACATTACTCTCTTTCTTTACATCTTTTTCAATCTCTAATTCTAACTTCCTCTTTATCCTCCTCAAAAAAGTGAACACAAAGGAGAAAGTTCAATTTGACCAAGATGTCCAAATGTGACTTTGTCAGTCTATGATCTGGCATGCAAGCCCAACCGGTAACCAATAAACCTTAAATGTGAAATATGTAACATAGCTGCATTAAAATGTCAGTACCTTTGTTATATATGTTGTTGAGTTGTGTTCTTACATTATTACAAATGTTTCCAACAATGTTCAAACCCAGAGAAATCTGCAATTTTATTCAAGTTGACGGTGTGTTTTCATTTGGTTGCCTGTCAGTGTAGTCATATTTTACCCACTTTATCCCCTCTCATTGCTATAACTTTTGGGGACGCACCAGATGATACGTCAGAGAGTGAGGAAGAAAGTTGATGAATGTGACTAAATATAATGTGAATAAAACTTTAATACATTACCTCATCCGTAAACATGATTTCTTCCAATGGTTGAACAATACTAACAACAACTCCCATGATCCAGCACTTCTTCACATCAAAATATCAGCTACATTAATAATGCAAACATTCTTCTCTACTCATCTCTCCTTCTCCTATTGCTGCATTGCCAAACAAATACCACCAATAGAAGGATTTATTACACAAGGTCTTTGGGTTAATTTTGGGGATATTTTTAAATTTAGGAACTCAAACAATTATATGACTTATTTTTGAGAAACCAGAGATGGAGCTGTGCGGTGTGATTATTTTGCTGAGTTGTATGTCATCAAAACAAGACATTTAATAAAAATTTTGTACTTGCTTCCCATGCAAATCTGCTGGTTTCCAGAATTTTCTCAAACCAAAAGTTCATGAATACCTTACCTAATGGATTTGTTCTAAGATGAGAAGATTCTGGCTGCCAGTGCAGTGTTAAAGAAGTTATTAAGACAGATGATTTTGCAGTTTAGCCCCCTCAGTGTTACCCCCCACACCTTCACCATGCTGTTCTCTTCCAGGTCAGGCTGTGAAAAGAGCCGTCCCGTTGGGAACGTCTTCTCAACGGAACAGCACCACGGGGGCGTCATTGTTCCCCTGCCACCCTCCCTCCCACACAGGCCTGACTGATGTGTCCCTGCATTGTTTTCCAGGATGATCATTGGGATCATTGAGTGGCATGTTGTTTTAAGGGCTAAGCTCTAACCGAATGGCTCTATTGTGTGAGCCATTCTGCCCTCGGCTGCTAACAGCCCAGGGGCAGTGCTAAACAAGACGGACTCATTTACAGGCTTTATGACGAGCTCAGTGGTGCTGGGTCTGAAACGAGGCTTTGAATGATTTGGGTTACTCAATTACAGAAGATCATCAGTTTAAAATTCCTCTCTTAAATCTGGTGTAAGAGCCCTAGGCCTATTTTAAAAGTAATGGCTTCTTCCTCCTTTCAAGTGATATTATTCTTAAAATGATTTTATTGTTTGTTTACTTTAGTGAAAGTTGGTGTAACTTTCCACTAATCTTGTAACAACAGTGTTGCCTGTAATTTTGAAGTCCCTTAACCAGACACACCCCACCCCAGAACAGCCCTTGTGGCTAACATTAGCTAGCATACAACTGTTTACTGATAATAAAACTGACTCATCTCACCACTCAGTTTTGCATGATCACAGCAAGTTGTTTCATCAGGTCAGTCTCCACTTTTGTTTTTTTTTTTGCCTATGTGCATTAGATCACATGGGCTGGTGCATTTTTCTTCTCTGGCACAATTATCTTAATAATATTCGGTACTGTGTGATGTGCCATTATTTGTAAATCCTGTAGTGTGTTCATGTCTGAGATTAGAGAGAACATCTGTGAAAGTGATCCTTGTGTTTCTGATGAAACCTGTTTTCATAATCAGTTAGTATTTTAAAACTCCCTTTGTCTGAGCCCAGCTTTAGATACCAGCAGACAATTCTTATCCTCCTTGGTGATGTTCTGCTTGAACTGCACCCATCTTCACCCTCTGTCTCTTTCTGAGGAGACATGCACTGCTGCATTGTCCTAAAATTGCTGTACTGACTGTTCACCCAATATGAACAGCCTAAAACACACTGAAAGCTTAAAGTCAGCACTTTGAACTTATACATATGTAGACATATTTTTCAAGACTAAATTAGAAAACATTTTCATTGAGGTGAACCAAATGCTTCGAAGCTTCAAAGCTTGTACTGTTGGCATTGTAATCATCTTCCAAATTAGTATTCAAATAGTGTTTTGTTTTGTTTTGTTTTTTTTAAAGAGAGGAGACGATGTGTTGGCTGCACTGAAAAAAGGAAAAAGACTTAAAAAGACATAGAGATAGAGCTACTCTAGTGTTTAATTAGTCTTTATGTGTTTACATGCACAAACCAGGCATGTGCATGTCAGAACAGTGTGCGCATGCGGACTTACTCATCTTATTTCTACCTTGTGCTGCTCAATATGCACAATTGTGATGAGCATGAGCTCAGCCCTCCCTACACACTTGCAACTGCTCAACAATCGCGCACTTGTCTTTGTTTACTTGTTGGTAATAGTAAGCTAATTTGTGAGCTTCAAAGCCCCAAAAATGGTATTTGGGATAGCCATTGCCATATGTGTAAAGTCACAAAATTGGGAATCCCACCAGATGGAAATTCAAATGGACACTTTTGCTGCATTCAGTACATACAGCACAAATTCAACAGACGCAAAGATGCACACACACACACACACACACACACACACCTTGGACTCATCACTTTTTTCCACATACACAAAAATGCACACACACGCTCATATAAAGGGACACATATCATAAATTCTCACTCACACACGTACACTTTACATGAACTGTGTCTGATCAGCAATTCCTCCAGAGGTGAGTATTGACAGGTTTTGTTATTCATAGCATATTCAAGCTATTATATTTTCTCCTCTGCTGCCATAATGTTGCCAGTGTTGCGGAACACATTGGTAGCTATCATTCGCCGGCTCTTTTTAAAAAAACGTCTTGAGGCGTGACATTATTACCCATGAGCCATAAGGAGCCTATTCAATGACCAAACAGGGCTGGTTGTTCCTTTTACGGCTGCCACGCTCTCGGTGAGCACCAGGGTTCAAAAGGGCATGGCCTCCCTGCCCTCGCAACACACAGACACCATCTTTTTATACCTCCTTTAATCGAAACACCGTGTACTACATCACAGTTATGCTTTGGGCAAATTAAGGTCACTATATTGATTTCATATTTGTCATTATACGCCAGGCACTCGTATGCTCACAAATCGTCCTGTTTGCCTCGTCCCTGTAGACATGTATCCCCCATCCTGTAGTATATCATCCTTCATAGAGCCATATTTGTGCAGGAAGTGCATTGTATCTTCCTTTGTTTTGGTGTAGCAGAGCTTTCTTGGCTTGGGTTGGAGTCACTTTTCAAGGCTTCGTCCTTCCCAGGAGTCACTTAGCGCTATAAAGGAATCCAGTCGGGCGAGTGCTTTAAACATAGATTTGTTGTCTAGCATTTGTCAAAGGTCAACAGCAAACAAGCCCTTCGGTGGCCATTTAACTCTGCCACTGAACTTGTTCTTTTTCTCGCAGCGATTTGTGATTAGGAAATACCTCTAACCGCTCTCGGCCACTCAGCTCAGCTCAAAAACAGGTGATTCATAACAGGGCTAAAAGGTCACGTCAGGTGGCATGTTAGTATTTCACTTAAACTTTGATTAAAGATTTTTGGAAAAGATGGGAAAACGACTTAATATCAGTGTGGTCCTCCCTCTTCTACCTCAGCGCCCAGGGTTCTATATTTCCTGCAGAAATCAATAAGGTGGGAACTGAAGAAACTATTGCTCCGCTCTCTCTGGGTGCAGCGCTCATTCATTCATCCTCAGCCTCTCTAATGGATCATGGGAGCACACAGGAGCATACAAAAACAGACAGAGCTCTCTTTACCCTCCCCGCTTCACCTTCACAGGCTCTCCATAACAACTAGGGATGTTCCTAGCGACTAATTTCCTTGTTGATTGAATGAAAATTTTAATTTAGACTAGTCAATTTGTCTAAAATTAAGAAAAAACTCAGAGAAAACAGTCAAAATTGAGCACAGTTTATTAATCGATAGGGTTCAACATAGTAAAAGGTAGAATCAGTAGTATTTGTCTAAGCTGGTAGTAAAGGCACTAGAAAGATGCCAAGATGTTAAATACCATCATCTTGGGTAGGTTCCAAGTGTCCTGAGCACAGCAAAATAATGAGAAAATAAGGAAACACAGACAGAGGGCAGGATCTCTGTAAATAAAATATTAATAATTAATTTCATTGACTAGTATTTCTGTTGCCAACAACCAAAAGTAGCTCTGTTTAAAGGAGCAATATGTAGCAATTCCACGTGCCAAAATGAGTACAGCAGTCCTATTAATGAGTTGGAGCCATAGACGGTAAAACTTCAAAGGAGGACACTACAGCTGTGGCGTTGTTGTCAGAGAAGTGAGCATTTCAACTTAGTATGTTTCCTTAATCTCTGGTGACACATCATGGTCATTTGATGATTTAGCACTGTAAATATATTATAGATTTCTCCTTTAAATGTTAAGTTGACTAATGGTGCACATCCCTATTAACAACACATCTTACAAGAGCTGGTTAAACAGACAAAAAATGTCTTTTTTTGTTTGGATGTGCAATTTCCAGTAAAATTATTTCAATAAAAATGTACGTTTTTGAGGGAAAGATGAAAAGTGGGACATCAGATGGCATTGCTCTAATCCTCTTGGCTATAACCAATTTTAGATTATACTAATGATATTTGTTTGATTCACTGTGGTATTCTGTGCAGTCTTAGATTGTGGCTCTAGAAACTTTGACACAGTGTGATAGATAAAATTAAATTAGGAGGAGTAACAAGTTTATTTCAGTTTCATGAAATCTCTTGTTGCATTCTGTGGTTAAAATACTGCGGGAAGCCCCTGGCAGTGGATATAGCACAGAGATGGAAGCTACAGTATATTGTGGATATAATTAGTTAATTGTATCTATGCAGAACTGAATAGACTTGTTGTTTCATAGGATTTACTACTGAGCAGCAAAAGACATGGAAGTGAGAAAAACACCCTTTTTCTGAATTTCAGCATATCTTGGCTCTCAGAAAGCTGTTTTAAAATATTTTGGCTTTTATTAGTTTGTCCAAAGCTGAAGTATAATTTACTATCAGCTGCAGAAAACTGTGTCGAAGCCTCACCTTCAGACTGCTGTATCCCACAGTGGAGCCTGCCGTGTTTAACAGTGTGATATATTTCTCCGTTTAGAGGACTCATGTAATGGCAGCAATAAGGAGGCACTTAAAGGTCCTTAAGAGCAGCTGCCTGTCAGCACAGACAGAAAAACACACAGAGCAAGTAGCACACAGTCGCATTTACACTGCCTCTCATTTGGTAGCATACCATACATTGTCTCATACACACACACACACACACACACACACACACACACAGAACAACACCTATACACATGCACAAACGCTTGAATACATGCATCAAAATAATCGCAGTACTGTTAGCCTCTATGAGATACTGAATTATTTGGCATGTGTAGTGCATATTTGAACACATGCAAGTTCTCACATTTGTCATGTTGCATTCAGCACACAAAGGTTCAACGCCTGAGGCCTAGATAGGCTAAGTAGACCCTGTGGCCCTCTGTGGAGTAATAGAGCGATAGAAAGAGAACGGGGGGGTATTACCCAGATCGTCTCTTTCTTTCCCTCTTGCTGCCGCTACTGTAGCTGACCGCTGAGAACGAATGTCCACCCCCCACAGTGGGTAGAGGGGTGGTGGTGGTGGGGGTGTTACAGGACAATTTGTTAGCCCCCTGTTGATTAACTGTAATATGAATGTAACTGTACGCACACTCAGGGGAGTTAGGCGCCAGCCGCAATTACCGCTGACCCCAGTGTAATGGGAAACAAATTTGTAGGAATATCGCCGGCCATCCGTCTTTATTTACACGTGGTAATGAGGTAGTGTGTTAAAGTACTGCAAGTTTATTCTGGATAGAGGCTTGATTGGGCCTGCAAGCAGGCAGATATAGACAGGAGAAAGATGAGGGAGACAGGGTGTTGGAAAGCAAGACGGACCAGATGGACAGTTAGCCACGCAGACAGACAAGAAAAAAAGAGTGAAAACTGGTAAATGTATGAGGTAGACAAATTGTACAGGTAAACTAGTGACGACTAGGACAAACACGAATGTAGGATGTAGAGCTGCAACGATTAATTGATTAGTTGTCAACAATTATAAATAATTGCCAGCTATTTTGCTAATCGTTTAATTGGTTTGGGTAATTTTTTAAGAAAAAAAAAGTCAAAGGTCTTTGACATGTAACTGAATATCACTGGGTTGTACACAAAACAAGACATTTAAAGACATCATCTTGAGCTTTGGGAAAATACTGGTCGACATCTTTCACCATTTTCTGAAATTTTGTAGACCAAACAATTAATTGATTAATTGAGAAAATAATAGACAGATGAATCGACAATGAACTAATCGTCAGTTGCAGCCCTAGTAGGAATGCAAGAAAGCAGAAATAGAAGCAAATATAAGTAAAAAAGAGAGGCGGACCCAGAGCTAATGGTACACAGGTGACAAAAATAATCTCATTTACATCTCACTAATACCTAATCAATAGAAATGCAGAATTGTGATTTGTTAAACATCATAGTAGTTATTGGAAAATAAAACCGTGCTTATAATGTGCAATACTGTGAAAATCTAAATTCCCTGTGAATTACATTGAATTGTACATTGAACTGATAGCATAGTCTAAAATGGATCAATCGTTCAGCAGCCCCACTGCCTTGTATTGATTCCACACCATGAGATGGATGTGTTCTCCAAACCTCCAGCCTGCTTGCTCGGTCATGGAGCACTCTTTCTCTACCTACATGTATTTCTCTCTGTTAAAGTACAATTTTGTTTGTACAGTTATAAGCATCAATTTCCTGGTTCTTTTTCACAGCTCTTTGTGTGCTCACTAAGCTTCACAACCTTAATCAGTTTCCACGAAACATATTCAAAAACTTTTATTATTCTTGGTAGGACGGCAACTCATTCATTTTTGATTAAACTGGCAATTATTTTTTAGAATTAATCATTTAGTCAATAAAATGCAAAAAAAGTGAAAAATGCTAATCACAAATTCCCAGAGTCCAAAGTAAGGTCTTACAATTGCTTCTTTTAGGCAACCATTGGTCCAAAACCCAAAGACTCCTCATAAATGAAAAACGAATGCAGCAAATCCTCACATTTAAGAAGCTGGAACCAGCAAATGTTTGACATTTTTGCTTGAAAAATGACTGAAATGATTTGGTGATTATCAAAATAGTTGGCAACTAAATGAAAATAACGAACACATATTTGTCCATCAGTGTGATTTGAGTGAGGATAATTTAGATGCAGATGTGGTCATATAGCATACTAAAACATCTTATGCATTATACTATCTATTATCCATTAATCAGTGTACCTGTCATACATTTTGTTTATTAGGTTTGCATATATATATACTGAGCTAAAACAAGGTGTAACACCTGAGCCAGAAAGAAAACTTAGACACATTTAGGGTAATATGCCCATTTACAAAATTATCCTCCTTTAAATCAATTTCAACACCAATTTGTTACTATGAAAAACCCACAAACCACTAAGGAATAAAATCCTCCTCATAAACATAAAGCCCTTTGTGAGTATGTGCCTGTAAACATATATCCTCCTCTCTCTGCACGCCCCACTGCTTTCTGAATAAGCGTCACTAAAGCAGCATTCAGGAGGACATGTTCCTGTCAAAGATGCTAAACCATGCAAGTCGGAGCTCGGGTTCCCTGCATGAGTCCCCTAAATGAGATGTCCATGGGGATAATAGGACGGCCTGCTTGCAAGCTAGCGCTCTGTGTGGCTCTTTTCATGCCAATTAGACTCTGTGATATAGTCACAGCAGATGCTCCGCCAGCTCCGGGATACCCATCTGATCACCGGCCTGGTCGCACAACATGGGGGGAGAGAGAGATGAAGAAAGAAGGAAGCATTATTTGCACAATACACAAATACTTAACACTTCTAAGCAGACTTTAGAATATTTTAATAGGACCATAAATAACTTCACACTGTTTTTGTGGTCAAGAAAGTGTTTTACATAACCTGTTAACATGCAATGATCACATGATAACATTGATGAATTAACGAATTACATGTTACAGAGTTACATAATAATAATAAGGATACAAAAAAACTGTACTGTATTCCATTATAGTTACAGGGGAAAAAAATACGTAACCACATTACAGATACATTTAGTGAAAATGGGGATTATTAGCGGATTACAATTACAGTAGCTGGCGACCAGGATGGTAACAACACCTCCAGATTTTTCACTTTGTTAGTGATCGGAAATACGTTATGAAAACGATCAAAATTGAAGAACCATCCTTTCACAAAACAGATGACGAACAGCCTGAGATGTCTTAAGAAAAATAAATCCACTTTTGTCTCAATTTCTCCACATTCAGTCAGTCTACTGTCATGACATGTGCATTATGCAGGAAACATTTATGTATTTTGTAACTGAACAATATAATATTTTATTTCTTTATGGTTCTAACAGACTTTTCAAGAATTTTTTTAAATTTTCCATACATTACGTGTCCACTTTTGTGTAGTAATGCTGGCATCACTACACAACACAAAGTAAAGTACAGTGGTGGAAAGAGTACTGAAAATCTGTACTCAAGTACAAGCACTGTTACATTATTGAAATACTACAGTGTTTGCTGTAGCATTTTTTTTTTTTTTTTTTTGTCTGTATGTCATGGTTTTCACTGGCCTGTTTGGATCAGGTAGCTTTACTGGCAAAAAAAAAAGGGATATTAATTCAAATTGTACTTAGGACTCAATTATGATTTTTAAAGTAACTAAGTATGCTTAAGTAGAAGTAAAATTACAAGTACCCAAAAATGACTGGGAAGTACGAACATGACATAATTACAGTAATTTTAGTAGTTGTAATCAGTTACTTCCTCTCCTACTTAAGTATTAATTGTCTTTTCAAAGGCCTGTATTCTGGTTTGGAATTTATGACTGTTCTGTAATTTTTTATACTTTGCAAAGTCATTCAGGGCCAGAACGGATCCTTTGGTGAGCTGGTTCTGGTCCTGTGATCTAAAGGGACAAACATTCTTGTGGTTTGACTGAAATGTTAAAGTTTTTGGAGATGAAGGGTTTTAGTCCTTGCCCCTGACATCTCTCTAGCTCCCTCTACTGTCTCCTCTGTACCTGCCCTGTAGGTGTTCAATGTGTCACTGAGAACATTAACCCTCAGACAAAAAAGAAAATGGCCTGTAATGGCCCTAATGAAGTGTGACAAGAGCACAGAGCATACCCTGCTGACACACAGGGCCCCCAAAATTGGATTAGTGATTAACCATGTTGTCCCGCATTGAGTCAAATGGCTGTGGCGACACAAAAGTGCTCGGTGCCTAGTCTGCTGGCCCGCCCTGCTGGGACGGGATGCCCCGGGAAGACAGAGAGGAGGGGGAAGAAGAGGGAGGGATGGAGGCAGAGGGACGCTGGGAGAATCGGGAAAGGAATGAAGGAAAGAAGGGAGAAGCAGCGAGGTAGGGGGTGTCCCCGGGGCTCGTAGCAATGCCATGTCTGGAGGCCCCACTGTGCAGTGAAATGAGAAAGGCTCCATGCACCTGAGCAAGCCCAAGAGGGGCCCGAGGCGGTGGGAGAGCCTGAGCAGGATCCTCCCCTCGCTGCTCCCTCCTCCATCCTCCTCCAAGCCGCTCCTGACATATATCTTGCCGTGAGACAAGAGCGCCAGTGCAAATCAAACCCACCACCTATAAATTACCTCTTTCATTCTCCCTTTAGCTCTCTCTCCTCTCGCCATCTCTCCACCCACTTTTCTGCCTGCCCCCATTCCCCCCTTTTTTTTGCCTGTTACCCCAGCGTCTCCCTCCCTGCCTGCCCGGCAACGTGCAGCTTCCCATTGCAATATAAACTTGGCTGTCAGAGGGGCAGTTGCGATGTGGCAAACTTGCCATTGTAACAGACAGCTTGACAAATGCAGAGGGGTGGCAGAGCGTTGTGGTCCACATACTACACCTCCTCTCTGTTCCCTTCAGTGCATTGAGGAGAGCAGGTGATGCAAGGAGAGGGAAAGGAAAGGAGGACTGAGAGGAGAGGAGGTGGGGAGGGGGGTAGAGATAGAGAGAGTGACTTTCAGAGGGATAATGAGCCTTTGAACGATGGCTGAAATGTTGCCGTCAACCTGCCCTTCTGCTGCTGGGTAATTAGGTAATCAGTAAAGGCCTAATTATGGGATCAGGGTGCAGGGAAACAATTAGCAGAAAGTATTGCCACATAAAACGGAAATTTACGTTCTGCCAAAGCATGTTTAATTCCTGGATGTGTGTGTGCCGTCCTTCCTAAATAACCACATAAAAAGGACATTTCCCTTGCCTCCTACCTGCCAAGTGAAAAGGTTAATTTTAATGACCCAGTCGGCATTTGTGAATAAATATGGGAATTTTGTGGGTATATGATTAAATTGAATTTTGAAAATAATTGTGGAATTTTCCAATCCCGTGTTTAAATGCATATAATTATCGCATTAAATATCTTTGAAAGTCTGTCTTTGTGTAAGTGTGTGTGCAGGACAATCACGGGTTTGTACTGTGCAAATAGATGTATTGTTAAGTAGCCTCATTGGTTTGGTAAGTGATTGCAATTAAATTGTGTTGCAGGGCCCCCCTCTGACACAGCTGCCCTGCGTGTGTTAGAATTTGGTTAAAGGATGGAGACTTTGCAAAGACAGAAGGCAGCAAGAGAAAATGTGAAAAAAAAAGAATCACTCAATGCACTCAACAATGCACTGGCAGCCCATACAAACATAAAAAGGGAGAGGAAGAAAGAGAGAGCGCAAGAGAGAAAATTGAGCTTAACAGCCTGATTCTTA